>WOXC01009426.1:0-415516 GCA_011680675.1 Gymnobelideus leadbeateri | reverse complement strand
GTGGTTGTTGTTTGTCCTTCCTTGAAGAGGACCATGACATCAGAAAGATGATGCCATGACTTGCAAGTGAATTATATTTAAGTGAGGGAGGGCTGTGGGAGGTCACCAGCCTCACTTTCTCCTCCAGAGCCATCTGGGTCCAGTGGCCAGTTAGAGATTAGGATGACTGGAAATGGCCCAGATGCAGTGGGAGACCTTGGTCTTCTTAAGCTAAGGTCTCACTTTGACTGAGGCAATGCCCATTCAGTGAGTAAGGCTGCTTAAGAAAGAAGCCAAGGGATGGCTCCTTTTATTTAATGGGGTAAAAAAATCAGAGAAGAGAGGACAGAACTGAGCTGCCCAACTGGAACTGGCCAGTTTGAGTCCCCAGTGGGCAGCTGGGACTACTCATAGGTTGCTGTTTGTCCTTTGTTCTCAGAGAGAACCATGACATCAGGAAGATGGTGTCATGACCTGCAAGTGAATTGTGTTGAGGTGAGGGAAAGTCAGCAGCCTCACTTTCTCCTCCAAGGGGATCAGGCTAGAAAGAGAACATGGTATCAGATCAGAATGGTCTTTGAATGCCATGCAGTAAGAAACCTTGGAGGTGACAGTGGCATCTGCAAATAGATGTTTAAGAAAGACTATTCTGGGCATGATGTGAAGGGCGGATTAGAGGGGGAATGCTTAAGAAAATCATGTAGGGCTGATACTTTAGATGCTAGAGAGTGCAAGTCTTCCTTAAGGAGTAAAGCAGTAGGTTTGTCCAGAAAACCCATTCTTGTTCAATAATACATGAAAAGGTTTTTGTCTTGTTTTTAATAGAATAAACACCTCAATGAAAGCAAACCAGGATGAGACAGTCTTGAGCAGCTGTCAGATTCCCTGCTGGTTTCATGTTTTCCTGCTGTATTACCTGTTGAGGATAAATGCATTCCCATTTTGATTCTTTGAGATGACTTTGTACTTGTGTATCCCCCTGAGACCCAGGGCTTTATGAGCTGCTTTCAGAAGCTGACAGTGAGGGGAATGTTTTCCTTCTTTAGAGAGATAAAGCAGAAGAATATCTTACCATTTCCCAAGGAACCATCTGCCCCCTAGGCTTCCTTCATAAGATTTCAGTTCGTTGGCCCATTTACACATTGAACTAGCCCATCTTGACAGAAAGCTCATTAGAATTAATCTTAGAAGAAACAGTTGGGATTTTTATATAGCAGAAAATCAGTGCTTATCCTGGCTTTGCTCAACCCTTGTCCTCAAGTTAATTTGGCAGCTAGTCATCACATGTGCTGTTTTGTTCATTCATTTAAGAGTCAGCATAGTATCACAGAAAGATCCCCTGGTTTGAAGTTGGAGTATCTGGAATTGGAACTTTCTAACCAGGTGACATTGGGCATCATTTCTTACTGTAAAATGAAGTGGTTCAGACTAAATGGCTTCTAAGGCCCCTTAGAGATTTATTTGTCCTTTACTGTTCCAAAGTGCCTACTGTATGCCAAGCACTGTGCTAGGCACTGGGAGAGATCCAAAGATAATTACATTTATAGATTGTAGGCTCTATAAATGATGACAGATGATTCTTCTTCACTAAGTTATCAGCAGATGTCTTCGAAGACATGTTAGAACAGCATCGCTGCAGGCATGTGCAAGACTGCTTTCCTCCATTTCACAAACAGGGAGTTAACTGACCTACCAGGCAGCATTTTCATAATACCTGCCCCTCTCTTTCCTTTGCCGACAGCAATCCGAAGAGGAATATTATTTTACTTATAAGCTAGTACACAGAAGATTGGGGGAGAGGGGAGAATGGTGTGTGTGTAAGAGAACAATATAATTGTGGAATTACTTTTGTGCTTCTAGGTAAACATTACTATCTTAAGGAGACAGAAATGAGTTTTATTAAGTGGGCTTTTTGATTGTTATTTCCATGGAAGATTAATCAGCCTCCCAGAATTACTTCTCATTATGGGAGCATTCTTGAGAAGCTAATGGAACTTTCAAAGGATTGTAGGATCTAGAACCAAAAGGACCTTAGAGATCCTGTCAGTCATACCCTCTATTTTGCAGATGGGAAAGCTGATGTCTAGAGAGGGGAAATGACTTTTACAAAATCCCACAGCTTCTAAGTGGCAGATCCAGGATTTAACCCCCAGTGTATTGCTTCTGACTCCCAGACTCTTTCTGCTTAGGCCACTGTAAACATTAAGATGCCCTCATTTCATTTCCTTCTCCAGGGTAACCAGCCCCAACTCACAGCTGGTCCTGTGTACCATGGTTTTTTAAAGCTATACAGTGAGGAGTTGTCTTGTAGACATTTTTAACTTGTCTTGTAGACATTTTTCTTTTTCTAATGGGATTTGAAAGTAGCTTGCATTTTAGTCTCACTCCTCTCTTGTTTGAACATGTATGGACAGAACTGAATGGTGGGTTAAAGGGGAAAAAATGTAACTTTCCTTTGAGACTTGGATTTACATGACTTTTTTTTCCTTATCTGATTTCCAAGACTTTTGTCATATGAGTGTTTTTGCTAAGCACTTCCATTTTCATTCTGCTCTGAAACATTGTATTTTCTTCACCCAAATAGGGTCTTTTATTCCTAAATGGTTACCTCAGACCTGTTCTCTCCCTGCCTCCCCAACCAACCTTCCCCCACAGAGGAAGGAAAGGGTATTCATTAAACACCCCACCTACCCACCCACCTACGTCTGTATTCATCATAATACTTCAATGCATCAAATACTTAATGCACTGAATGAAGAGAAAGTGATTTTTGGCCTTCCAAGGAAGCATAAATGAAAGTTATCTGAAAAGTGATTCTAAAGTACATCGCAACATTATGAAAATATCTTTTTCTTGGCTACTGCTGCCTAGCCATTAAAGCAACCTCAAAATAACCAAAGTTTCTGTTTTCTTAAACTTATACTAGAGAGCAAATGACCTCACAGCTTTGGACCTTAATCCACACCCTGACCCCACCCCCAGCAAAAATCACAGATCTGCAAAGGCTTGGCTTGTGAGAGACCTAGTCACAATGGAACTGAAGAGCTGAGAAGTTGAACGTTTTATTCACAGCTTACTAAGGGAGAAATTCTAATAAGTTACAAATGCAGTAAAGGTCATTATCACTCTTTCCAAAGAACCTGCCATGAAAAGATCATGAACCTTTGGGTCATAATTCACAATGGTGGTATGGTGGTATAGGCTGTGGCTGATATGTAAATACCTTTTTATGGAAGAAGATAGGGAGACATTTTGTAAATATTGAAATTTGACCTCAACACCATTGATACTGCAGGGGAAATCCACCAGTATTGGAATTGTAATCCATTTTCCAACAACTCATTCAATGGTAGGATTTCTTAAAGCATCAGACCATGTTCTTACGTTGCTGGCATCCTTCTCTCCCCTGTAGCTCAGCCATCTCCTCTTGCTACAGCCGGGTATACCAGAGTCTAGCCAATCTCATTCGCTGGTCAGATCAAGTGATGCTGGAAGGTGTGAACTCAGAAGATAAAGAGATGGTCACAACTGTAAGAGAGGTCATCAAAGCTGTTTTGGATGGAGTGAAGGTACTGTGCTTCAGATGCCATACTAATAATCTGTGATGGTACATGCAAGAAAAGTAAATAACCATATTTGTGCATATCTCCTGGCCATCAGATTCTCTTAGGGGCACCTAAAACATAAAGGACTTATTTGTGACATTAATACATTTTAATCCCTTCCATCAGCTCAGGAGCTGTCCTGTCTGGTTCTTTGCTTAATTCTTTTAGGAGAGGTATATTTGGTGACTTTAACAATGCACACTCCCTCATCCTGGCAGTTTAAGAACTTGCCAGAAGCAGCCCACCTTCACTGAGCATTGTATTAAATTTGCAGCAAATTTTCACACTGCATGTCTGATAGGGCATGTTTTGTTACCTGAATGAAATCTGATGGGAGATGTTCTGAAAAACAACAATTCAACTGTCACTTCTTCTTTTCCAGAAAGTGCTTTTTGTCAAATTTTGGTAGGAAAAACTAGACTCATTCCCTGCATGGACATTGCCTTCAGCCATCTGCTTAGGAGCAGGGCAAAGGTTGGAGACTGAACCTTTCCTTTGAGCACTTGACTAGTCTGGAAGCAGTTTTGTATTTTTTCTTCTTCTTCTTCTTCTTCTTCTTTTTTTTTTTTTGCTTTTTGCTTTTTGGAGAGGTGGAGGGCAAGGCAATTGGGGTTAAGTAATTGTCCAAGGTCAACACAGCTAGTAAGTGTCTGAAGCTACGTTTGAACTCAGGTCCTCCTGACTCCAGGTTCAGTGCTCTATTCACAGTTCTGCATTCTTTTTGAGGGGAGCCTTGTTGTCAGATTTATTAAAAGATCCATCACATGACTCCCCTCCGCAGTAGCTCCAAAGGAAAAACTAGAACCTAGGCATGTAGGTACAGAGAGGCAGTTTCTCCTTCAATATAAAGAAGGCCTTTCTAACAATTAGAGCTGTCCAACAGTGGAGCAGGATGCATTTTGAGCTCATCATTGGAATTATTCAAATGGACTGAGTGACAGTTTATTAGGGATGCTATAGGAAGAATTCCTATATTTGGGAAGAGGGAAGAGGTTGGACCAGATATCTCCTAATGTACATTCCAGCCCTTAACACTATGTCCTAAAGTCTCTTCTAGCTCTTAATATTCTGTGTCCTAAGGCTCCTCCCAGCTCTGACACTCTGTGTCCTAAGGCTCCTCCCAGCTCTTACATTCTGTGTCCTAAGGTCCCTTCTAACTCTAACGTTCTGTGTTCCAAGGTGTCTTTCAGCTCTGAATTGTAGGTTCTCAGATCTCTTCTAGTTCTGACATTCTCTATTCTAAAACCTCTTCCAGGCCTAATAGATATTGTTTTAAATTCTGTCCCATTTCTAATATTCTATGCCATAGGGTCCTTTGCTTTTTTTTTTTTAGCTTTAATTTGGTATTTTATTTTCTTTCAGTTACATGTAAAAACACTTTTTAACACTTATTTTTAAAATTTTAAGTTCTAAATTCTCTCTCTTCTTCCCTCTCTACCCCTCTTCAAGTCCTTTGCTTTTTTAACTTCTCCCACGTAGCTTTCTTTCTAAAAAGAAACACTGCTGAGATACCATGTTTGAGGGATATATGGCTATTGAACTCACCTTTGGAGCAATGCATCCCTTGCATTCTCATCCCAAAGGGTGTTTTAAAATACATAGGCTTTAGCCACTAGCCCTTGTAGGCCTTCATCTAGAAATACTTGCTCTTAAAGGTATTTTTTTAGGCCAGATTTTTAGTACTTTTGACCAAAGGCCGTTGCAAAAATCATAATGTAAAAATCAAATAAAAAGTAATTTTCAGAAGGTTATCAAGCTTAGAATGAAGTTAGACTGAATTTCTGAGCATGAAAACTTGATTTTCCACATAGAGTGGTGAATCACTCAGACACCATTCTTGTCCAAAGTAGTCCTAGTTGTGACTTATGAAGCAGCCAGTACAAATAGACATACTTTTGTCAAAATTGTTCACAGTTGACAAACATTTAAGTGCCCACTCTTTGCCAGGCACTGTGTAAAGAATACAAAGGAATAAAAAAATGAGGTAGAACAGCCCCTGCCTTCAAGGAGCTTACATTCTAATGAAAAACACAACATGTGCGTATATGTATTTATGTATGTATATGGAAAAGCAGATAGATAGATAGATGGATGGATGGATGCATGCATGCTTGGATGGATGGATGGATGGATAGATAGTTAGATAGATAGTTCTGTACAAAATACATACAAAGCAAATACAAGGTAACCTTGGAGAAGGAGACAGTACCACCAGGAAAAGCCTCATGCAGAACATAGTGCTGAAGCTAAGTCTTGAATGAAAGCAGGGATTCCAAGAGAAAGCGGTGAGGAGAGAATACTCCAGGCCTGGGAGACCATGAGCTGAGAGATGCAGTATCCTCTGTGAGGAACAGAGAGAAGGTGCATAGTGCTACCCCCTGTAGAGTTCATGGAGGGCATCATGGATAACAAGCCCCAAGAGGGAGGTTAGACCCAGGTTTTCAAGAGCTTTAAATACCAAACGAAGGATTTTCTTTTTGATTCCAGAAGCCATAGGGAACCAATGGAGTGATTTACTCAGCATTTTATGGCGTGATTAGGCCTGTATTTTAGGAAAATCGCTTTAGCAGTTGCATAGAGCAGTGGATCATTTTATACATAGAAGAGGCTGTGCACATCTTAGAATATATAGAAGAAAGTAAAAGGTCTGCTAAGAGGTGCCTCCTCTCACACCCCACCCCCAGCTCAAGACATCTACAAATAAAAATGGGGGTACGGGGCAGTGAGGAAGTCTGCAGGATCTGCCTCCAGCCATTATACTAATTGAGGCTAGAAAGTTAAGTTTTAGTCATGTAGCTATGTCAGGTCCTATTTCCAAGAGTGCTTGAGTCTGAAGAAAAGCCCTGAAGCATTGTTTGCCTTACTCCGGAGACCATCTGGCTTCTAGCCTCCCCTGTTGACCTATTTAGGCCAGGACACCTTATAAGCTAATGTCTTGGTACCGTAAAGGAACTGTGCCCAGCCTGGGGAGAGGGGGAGGAGAGACCAGCAGC
Source organism: Gymnobelideus leadbeateri (assembly GCA_011680675.1). NCBI lineage: Eukaryota > Metazoa > Chordata > Mammalia > Diprotodontia > Petauridae > Gymnobelideus > Gymnobelideus leadbeateri. The sequence goes on along the minus strand of WOXC01009426.1, from coordinate 408,939 downwards.
ACTGAATACAGAAATGAAGTATGGTTCTGAGGATGTATTCATCACAGTTGGAAGAGAAATGCTGGCAGGCTCCTTTGAACTGACTCACCACCTTTGAAGTTACTCATTCAGTTCTTAAATGTAATCTGTTTTTAACAGGGTTACAAAAGTGTGGCGGGTTTTCTCCCTGAATGAGTAATGTAATTTATCATCATATATTTCCTTTTCTGTTTCCCATCCCCCCCAAAAAAAACAAAAACAAAAAAACCTCTACACCTGTAAACGGGTGAATTATTTTCTAAATTGGTGCCTTCCTAGAAATCACAGCTATAGATCTTGTCCTTGTCAACCTGCCTCATCTCATGATTACTTAAATGTATGTGACCATATTCCTGAAAAAGTTGTGTATAGATTAAATCATATTTAAAATGCACTAAGAAGGTTCCTTTTAAAGGAAATTCCTGGATCTTTTTGTAAAGCAAAATGATCCCCCCCAATCTATCTCAACTGTAAATTCAGATTTTCGTGCCTGGAATGTGAGGTATGCCCATGCTCCACTTTTTTAAACCCTTACTATACTACATTTGATGTTTTGAGAATTGATATTCCCCTTTAGCAAACCTGCTTAACTAGAGCATGAGATAATTTTTTTTTAATTTATCAAGGAAAAAGAAAGCTATTTAGGTGCAGGACTACCACATCTGCTCCAACTATTATAAGGAATAGCAGTTTTCCCTTTTATTTGACCCAAATGTGTTCTTTCTCAATTCCATCCTATTACTCTTAGTTATTAGATTGCCTGTTCTAGGCAAAGAAATCTTTTTATATCATCAGGTATTTGTAGATTATCAAGTTTTTCCAGTAATTCACAGTTAACTTTAGTTTCTTTGGCTTCTCAAATCACATTAAATTTCAAGATGGATGGGACTTTCAGAGCAGTTTAATCTAACTCCTGTCTCTGAGGCCAGGTTTGATAATAGAGGAAGAAACTGAAGCAGATTACTCCCCTCTTTACCTTTAATTTTTGAGTTGGAGTTTCCTCCAACTGGATGGTTTTTTTTTTTCTTATGCAAGGGTGTCCTGGTTTCAAAATAGTATTGCAAGTACAATTGCTGGTGCTAATTCAGACATTTTCCAGCACCATTAGTCTTCTTCTGCCCTTGTCCTTCATTCTCATGTGACTTTGGAAGACTTTGAGCCTGCTTCTGGCTGCTTTGATTCTAAGCTTTTTTAAGGAATGCCAATTTGTATCTAGAAGTGAAACTCTTTTAAGAGTTTTTCTAATGATATTACCCAGTCACTCCAAATGCATTTCCCTGTTTTGAATGCTTGTTGTTCAGTTCCTACCAAGCTTTTATTCTTGGTTTGTTAGCTTTTTTAAAAACCTTGGGCTGTGGGCAGGATAGAAAAATCCCCTTTTGTCACCATTAATATAACATTGCATTTGTGTCAAAAAGTCCCGTAAAATTTATTAAGCAGCATCAGTTAACAGAAACATTTAAGTTCTATGTAACCACTGCTTTGGCCAGCCCCATATTCCAGGGGTTCACAGAGCCTCCTCAGTTAAGGCCAAAGAGCTATGAGGTATATCTCTCAAGAACTGATCTGTAGATGAAAGGACCATAACATGAGCTGGCGAAATTGATTTTACAATTCTCTGACTTCAAGCCCTTGAGGACCAGACCTTCTCCTGGAAGCAGGAAAACAGGAAGGGAAAGAAAGAGATAGGACAGATATGAGCAACTTCCAGCGGTGCCCTGTGTCTATAGATGGAGCTGCCACTGGGGAGTTGTTCTTATTGGTGAATTTTGCCCCATTGGCCCTACAAGTGAATAACCTGGTGGAGAGCACCGTCATCAGTCGGATATTTACCACTCCCTGTCTTCATTCCCCTTTGCTAGACACATTCCCTTCTTGTTACCAAGGAGAGAATGAAGGCATTTATAAAATAGTTTACCTTTAGCAACTTGAAACCCTTTTATCATTTCCTTCATTTTTATGTGGATAAAATGAGCAATGAGAGAAGAAATGAAAGCTCAGGGCTAGTCTAGAAAGAACATTAAATATACCTCCAGGCCCCCTTTTTGACTTTTACATAAGAGCCAGCATGGTCCAGTGGAAAGCCACCTTGGTCTTTGGGTCAGAAGCCCTAAGCTTGAGCTCTGGTTTTATCTTTTCAGCTAGATGGCCATGGTGAAGTGACATAAATTCTAAGTAACCAAATCCTCATCTGGGGTAAAACAAGGACAGTTCTACTGGCACTGCCTACCTCACAGAGCTGCTGTTGAGAAAAGTACTTTGTAAACCTTTAAGAGTTACAGAGAACTGAGCTATTTATACTATATATAATGTAATATATAATTATTATATTTTATAGGTATTCTTAAGAGAGTTATCTGGAGCAGTGATTCTCAAAATGTGGTCCAAGCACAAAGTCAAAACTGTTTTTATAATAATACTAAGATATTATTTGCCTACTAAAATACTCCTTCCTTTCCAACTTCATATATGTATGAGGCTGGATCATTGCCATTTACTTCAACCAAAGCAATATATCACAGCAGATTAAAGCAGATATGAGAATCCATTAGTCTTTGTTAATCTAGACAGCAAAGGGATTTGTAAAAATATATAAGACACTGCCATCCTTCTTACTAAATTTTTTTGTTTTGGAAAATATAGTTATTTTTCATTAAAAATACATTGTTAATATATAATGGTTTTTTATCTTAAATTAACTTTTTTTCAAATTTTATCAGTTTTGATTTCAAAAATAGTAAATATCAGTAGATATAATTCAGACAGAAAAAAGCTCTTTGAGGTCCTCAGTATAATTTTTTAAGAGTGTAAAGGAATGCTGAGACTAAGTTTGAGAACCACTTATCTGGGGCATGGAAAGGATCACAAATCCATTATGTTTCAGAGACAAAAGACTTGAACACAAATCTTCCTTCCTCTGAGATCAGTTCTTCATCCACTTCATAATCCTGCCTCTCTGTGTAATCTTTAGGAAGAGCTTTATTTTAATATTCACTCTTATTTCAGTGATAAAGTTGGAGGTATTCAGTCTGCCTCCTTTGAATGTTATGTATCAGGCAGCTAATATTTGAGACTAAATTAGATCAAAGATGAAAACAAGGAGATGTCACAGAAGTTACAGAGCATACGCTATTTGTCACACTGCCAACAAATCCTCAGAAAATACATTTTTGCTTTGCACTTAAAATGTCACTTACTTTTATTCCTTTTGCTGTGTGTACAATGTGGTGTACAATCAGTCATTTGAGCTCTCAAAGTGTCTGATCGTGCTTCCTTTAAAAAAAAAAAAATGAAAGCAACTTCAGTTTTAGTGTCCATCACCATCTTTAATAGTTTGCTCTGAAGGAGGAGGCAGCAAAAAGTGAAGGGAAAAAAACCTTATGAAATGCCCCAGGAACAGATGTGTAAGTGTCTTCATAGACACATAGGCTGTTAGACAGGATAAGACCTGAGCTGATACGGACCTCAGATGCTTTCTAATCTAAAGAAGGTATTCTTTTTGCAGTATCCCTGGCAAGTAGTCATCTGGTCTTCACTTAAATATTACAGGCAAAGAGAAACCAACCTCTCAAGGCAACCCATTCCAGTTTCAGATAGTCCTAATTGTTAGGACTTTTGCTGACATATGCATTGTAACTCTTATCTTCCTTTGGTTTCCATTGATTATTTTTGATCATTCCTCCTGATCAGTTCTTCTCCCACCGCCCATTGGAACAACCCTAACCCCTCTTCTTCCTAATAGCCCTTCAAACACTTAAAGATGGCTGCCATGCTTTCCTTGTTGGTTAAACTTCCCCAATTCCTCAAGTCAGCCTTCTCCTATGACATAGTTTCCAGTTTCCTCCCCATCTTGGTGACTTGAATCTTTGAAGAAAATTAAGGGTGTTCTCTTAGCTTATCAAGTCCATTCAGTGCCCTCATCTTTTAAATGAGGAAAACTGAGGACTGAAGGGTTTAAGATGACTTTCCTAAGGTCACAGCTTTCAGAGCCAAGACTTAAACCTAGGTGTCTCATTGGTAGTCCAATGCCCTTTCTCCTCAGTGCAGTTATTATCTTTCACAGCATTCTGTGGTCATTCAGATTGAGCAGTAAAAATATATTCTGGACATATTGGACTCCATACTCCTTTAACCATGTCAATTCTAGTAGCTTATTGGTCAGAACACTAGGAGTGCATAAAGGGGGAAGAGTTAACCTCATCATTGCAGAGCCAACTCTGTAGAAGTTTAACAAACTCTTCTTGTGCCCACATGTAAAGCAAAAGCTTGAGGAAACAGATGGACCTGCAGTCATGCCCCCAAGGTCAGTCAACTCCAGCTGTACCAGCCTGACAAAAGGAGCTAATTCTGAAAGAACTGTACTTGGCCTTGTTAATGCTTATGCATCTACTAGAGCAAAAGTGGTCAACGGTCACTCCCCAGAGTTCTGCTGACACCCTATAACCACTGACTGGGGTTTTGAAAGGCCATGTCAGATGTGATCTGGGCATTAACACAGAGGCCCCAGTGACCACAGTGATCTCTAAGGCATCCTTTCAACAAAGAAAATACAGGCAGAACTCTACATGTTTGATCTTTTCAAGTGTGGAAGTTACTCATAGGGAAAAGAGCTCCAGGCGTTTTGTTTTGTTTTGGTTTGGTTTGGTTTTGGTTTGCAGACCTTCAATCCCAGGCTAGAGAAAGAGTGAATGGAGATTTTCAAACATGCAGCAGGCATCGTCTTAGAAGTCAAAAGGAAGGTTTGCATATATGTGCATGACTTTCTTTGGTTCTTCTCCCATCCCTGCAGGACCAGACCTTTGCCGTAGGTTGCTGATATGGGATGCAGAAGAGGAACCTGCCAATGTTAGCTACATTTTATCCTGGCCCTCTGACCCCTCTGATGGAGAGAGGGTGGCTTTTCCTTTAACCCTTACTGGAGCAAGGCTCATGCTGTCCTGGCTGGTGGTGCAGTTGTACCCCTGCTTAGACTGTCCTCTACTCACCCCAAATGAAAACAGTCCTACTTACAGCTCTGTTACTCTCTCAATAGATGTGAACAGGCACCCAGCATTTCATTGCTCCCCTTCAGCCCGCATGTGATTTAAAAGGCTTTCCTGTGCATTTCCCAGTCCAGAATTGATTAGGATTTATACAGTAACCTCAGCATGTTATCCTTTTGATATAGAATATTAAATACTCTGATTTGATCATTCCATTTTGTAGCAGAAATGAACAGAATTCATTTTTGTTGCTCTTGCTTTATTAGCTGTCTGGGCTTTGTAGCTATAAAATGCTTCTTCTCTCCTCGGGTGGCATTGTGGGGAGATGAGCCATTCTTATTTTGATAGTTACCGGGCCTATATGTAGAGTGTGTTTATCATATTCTTGTCTCCCTCTGCTGCTTTAGCTAGAATAGCCAGATAGGTAGTTGCCCTTTAAGCATTTATAAAACTGTAATAACTCCTAGGAAAATATTAACATTCACCTCTTCCCCTTGTCCTGCCAGTGTCTCTTCTTCTAGAATGGGAGAGGAGCAGCTCCAAGTGCCTTTCTTGAGTAAAGCCTCATTCTAAAAAATCTGATGGTACATACTTTAAGCTTTTATAATTGAAGTTAGTTTGATAGTTCTTTACCTAGGGGCCAGCTTGCCACTCCTTCTTCCTTTGGTTCACAGAAGTTGCCATCTTCTTTGCAAATTTAGGAATATAAAGTTAATAAGAAATAAGATTAGACGCCATACTTAGAAACTGAAATGCCAGTCCCTTTCTCCCCTGCTTTTCTGTTAAGATGCGAAAGTATGGTTGCTGTTGTTTTATTAATATATTTCACCCACTATCCATTCTTGATCTATAAATGTTTCTAAAATTGGGCTCTGGAGTCATAGGACCTGAGTTCAGGTCCTACCTGACTCAGGCCTCAGTTTCCTCAGCTATAAATAAAAAGGTCAGGCTAGATAGCCTGTGGGATCCCATCCACTTCTTGATCTCTGATCCCTATAGAAATTTGAGTTATTATTTTACAGTGTGACCCACTTCCTTTCTTTTCCTTACTCAGAAACTCCAACCACCAGCTCATAGCATGGACACACGCAAACATGGTAATCTTAAGCCTTTAGGGAACTAAAGATTAGCTCCACCCTACAAAAAGATTAAACATCCCTGCTCTGAAAGTAGTTCATTGGTCATTAAACATCATGTTCATCTTTCTGGCTTTTAGAAGCAGCAGACTGTTTCTTCTGAGAAGCAGAAACTTTTGTGCTTTGGAAATTTTTTGGCATGAAACATAAAATGGGTATTTTTGGTGGGGAGATTTTTGGGAGGAAGTTCAAATAGGTACCTATGGTCGTTTCTTTATGGTGTCATGCAGTATTTGCATTTTGGAAAGCTAAGGGCTAGAAACTACAAAAGGCATTCAAGTAGAAATCCTTAGCCTTAAAGGGAAGGTTGGTTGGATAATAGTGGAGATAAGAGTTTCCCTTCATTGGTGTCTGCCTCATTACTTTTCTGTTCTGAATTTAGGAGCTTGTCAGACTCACGATAGAGAAGCAGGAGCATCCCTCTCCTACAAGTCCAGTTAAGCCCAGCTCACCAGCCTGCAAACCTGACAGGTAAGTCCTCAGCCTTGCTCGTAGAATAGGGACACTAGCCAAGAGAGAAATAGTAGCCAGATTTGGCCGTGGCATACTTCTGATTGCCTGACCTCTTTTCATCTTACCTTCCTAGATCCATAGCTCAGGATAGTGGAAAGCAAGGGACTTGGAATCCAAGCACCTTGGTTTGAATCTCAGCTTCACTAGCTGTACTGACCTACTTACCCCCTCTCAGCCTCTGTTTCTTTATCTAGAAAATAGAAAATGGTACTCACCACGTACATCACAGAGTTGAGATGAAGAATGCCCTTTATAAACATGAACGTGAGATATACATGGTATCTGTTTTTATTGTCATCAATCTAGAAACATACTGCCCAAAAGATGATACAGAATGAGTTTTGTGTGGTGCCTGACCATGAGTGTTTAGGAAGAGGCCTTTAGAAATGCATTGTCTGACTACTTTGTTTGATAAACAGTCTTGAATTTTGGATGACCAACATCTTTTTTTTTCTTTTTTGGTCTGGGGCTTTTGTTTTTGTTTTTTGAGTGCGGTGGCAAGAAATTGCATTGAATTGTTAATTGTACCAGAACAGTTGGCTATATTATGGAAAAGTTAAGCACTTTACTCAGTTGTATGTTATAGGCCATTTGACAACTTCTCATAAAATTTTAGAACTCATAGAAGTTGAAAGACCAGATATGGTTTGTTAATTGTATAGACAGGGAGACTGAGGCCCTTTTAGAGGGATGGGTAACAGGGCTGGAACTCTGCCTTCTCTTCTCACTCTTAGCCCCACAGCCTTCTTACTATGCTGTGGTGCCTCTCTCGTAAGAGACTGATAGTTTGTCATTCTCCAGGCACTTTTCTTTCTTTCGTTCTTTGTGCATATTCCTGTGCGTATGTATTCATATGAGCATAGATTCAGAGTTGAAGTGTGACCTCAGGTTACCTTGTTCAACAGCCTCATTTTATAGACAAGGAAACTGAGGCCCAGATGGGTTGAATGCCTCACATATATAGCATGTGGGAGAGCCATGTGGATCTGTAGCCCAGGTCCTCATCCACCTAGATTCTCAATAACTCTTATCTCTTTAAATTCTTTAGCCAACCTGAACTCCCATTGACTGACCGAGAAATGGAGATTCTCAACAAGACAACTGGCATGTCCCAGTCGACGGAACTGCTGCTTCCCGACTCCACGGATGAAGAGGTTGCTCCTCCCAAGCCTCCCCTCCCTGGCATCCGAGTGGTGGATAATAGGTAACTGACCCTCATCAGCCTCCTGTTTACCAAGTTCTTCTCCAGCCTCCATTTGCCACTCTCAGTGCATCAATGGCTGGATAGTCTAAGTGACGCAGCTAATTCGACTAATGAAGAATTTAGATTTTGATTGAGTTCCTTGCTACTTAAGCTGGGCCTCATGACTTTGAAATGAAATATTCATCAGATATTTTCTCTACCTCTTCATCTCAGCCATGTGAAAGCTGAGGCACTTGATTCCAAGTGAAGAAGAGTTTGGGGTTTCTTGTTATTTATAGGGCTTCATCTGGCAGAAGTGAGAGTCACAGTTAGGTGTGAAGACTGGGCTGTGAAGTTTTGACTTCACAATGTGGCTGATTTATCCAGGCTTTGGCAGGGTCTTTATTATTGGGTTCTGCTGTTACTGGGAGAGTTTTCAAGCCTGACTCTGTTGCATCTGGACATGTTAGTGGGGGAAGAGCGTTGGGGGCCAACCAACTTATGTCAGAGAAAGGGAATATTCTTGTGAGTTTCTTTGACTAGACTGAGAAAGTCGGCCTTCTCTTTCTTCTCGCTGGGGTATCTGAAGAGGCGTCTTCTTCTTTTGTCTTGCAGTCCTCCACCAGCATTACCACCCAAAAAGCGGCAGTCAGCACCATCCCCTACCAGAGTGGCCGTGGTAGCACCCATGAGCCGGGCCACCAGTGGCTCAAGTTTACCTGTTGGAATCAATAGACAGGTAATAGTGTCACAGCCATGAAGAGCAAGAGATGAAATTAGCTTTTGGTCTTTGATCATCTGCAAGCTGAAAGCAGTACTGTGGCAGTAATTTTCTGATCTTGGAAATGACCTGTGGGCATCTAAAAAGACCCTAACTGTTAGTAGAAACTTCACAGGAACATAAATTTGGAAGTAGGAGGCACCTACAAACAAGATCATCTAGTATAACTCTCCCCTCCCCTCCCAATTCCCATTGTATAGATGAAAAAAAAATGGACAGTGAGGCTAAATAATTTGGCCATGGTCACAGAGTGGTAAGTGGCAGAGCCAGGACTTAAAGCCAGGGCCTCTAGACATACTGTTTTCACAAAGCCTGTTTCTGCTTCTCTACTTTCTTCTAAAAAGATTTTTTAAATTGACTTTGGAATAGGGATTCTTAACTTGGGGCTCACGAATAGATTTCAGGGGGTCTAGAGGCAGTTAGGTGGCACACTGAATAGAGTGCCAGGCCTGGAGTCAGAAAGACTCCTCTTCCTGGGTTCAAAATCCAGCCTCAAGTTTCCTTGTCTGTCAAATGAGCTGGAGAAGGAAGTGGCAAACCACTCCAGTATCTTTGCTGAGAAAACCCCAAATGGGGTCACCAAGTCGGACATGAACGACAGCAACAAATGTATTTTTAAATACTTTTATGTCTGTTTCAATATAATTGGTTTCCTTTGCAATCCTATGGGTTTCATCTTATACCTTTAAAAACATTAAGAGTTTCACTAGACTGCCAAAGCAGTGGGTCCATGACACAAAACAAATGAAGAATCTCCTGGTTTAGAATCATAAATGCCATGGCATTTCCATGGATTTCTCTGGAAGGGAGCCCCAGAGATTACCTGAGCTTCCCCTTCCCTTGGGCAAGACTCTGTGTAATGCATCAGAGAAACATACTGCAGTGGAAAGCACCCCAGACTTGGAGGCCAGGGACCTGGGTTTGGATCCAGGTTCTACCTGCTTTACACTCCCTTGGAAGAATCACTTTGTTTCTGAGCTTATGGTCCCTTATTTCTGAAATGGGGATAATTCTTATGCTATCCCATGGGCTGGGGGTGGGAAAAGTATGTTGGAAGCACTTTGTTGATTTTAAAGCACCATATAAGTGGTAGATATTATTGTAGCCACTTACATTTTTATAAGCACTGTGGTTTCTCTCAGTGTGGGTATTCCTTCCTCTCTAAAGCTTACCAGGGAGTTTGAACATCACTGTGTCTAAAAAATTTGTCACCCAGCAGTCAAACTAGTGCTGAGCCTCTCCACAATTAGCTAGCCTAATCCTCCAATCCCAAGCCCACAGTCTGTCATTGTACCCATATTAGAAGGCCTTTCACTTGGGGGAAGTGGGGAGAACCTGGCAGTCAACCAGCAAGCATTTTTGCAGCATCTGCTGCGTTCTAGGCCCTGGTGATATAAAGACAAAATAGGTTTTTTTGGTGTAGACTTCAGGAACTCAGGATCCCCACCCACTGTGGCACAACACAGCACCAAGGCAGTTGTCCTACAGTTCTGAAAACCTTCCTCCTGTAACCTGGGGACCCAGGGGGGTGGGGGGGAGCATTGTAATTAGGCTGCTCCCTTTCTGTAGGGAACTCAACAGCTCACTTTTCCCTTCCTTATCAACAAGTGCTATTTCTCAAGAATGATTTGGATTTGTCATCCTTTTTCATACAAGGACTTTGACGTGGACTGTTATGCACAGAGGAGGCTGTCTGGAGGCAGCCACTCCTATGGCGGGGAGTCCCCTCGCCTCTCCCCATGCAGCAGCATTGGTAAGCTGAGCAAGTCCGATGAGCAACTGTCCTCCTTGGACCGGGACAGCGGACAGTGCTCCAGGAATACAAGCTGTGAAACACTAGGTGAGTCCGAACTTGTGTTCAGCTGACGCTAACAGGTCTGTTGCACAGCTACTAAAGCCAAAAGCCTCTGAGTATATTGTTTCCCCTTTGGCAGCTTTCCATTGTCACTGTTGGTTTCTGCATCTATAGTATAACACACATATAATAAGACTGCTAAAAAGTAACAGCCCTGTTCATTTGGGCCTCTCTCCTCCCACTTCTGCTCATGGACTTGAGAATTCTGCCCCTCCTTAGACTTTGTTGCTTCACCCTTCACGTATAGCATCGTGTGTTTTACTTCTAAAACTATAACCCAGTTCTAAACCCAACCCATTTCATTAAAAGCCTGTTCTTCTAAGGAAGTAATAGAGTACTGTGGGGCTTCAGGCAGCTCCAAAGACTGCTGACCTATTTCAGCAAGAGTCGCAAAAAAGGTGGAAAACTATTTCAGACGCTCTTTGCATTTGGAATGATTGAGCCACCACTGGATCAAAGTGTCATGTGTTAAAGAGCAGTTAAACCAGGTGCTTTGGAGGAGTGTGAATTCCATGGCGTGGTTTCCCCTTTGGCACTTCTCATAGCCACTACTAGTTTGCATGCCTGACTCTGTAACAAGGGGGTAGCTTGCAAATAGCAGCAGAAACATTTTCATCTTCTGAAATTGGAAGGGCTTCTTTTACAGATTTCTGATTAAAACATACTTGCTAACTTGACAAAAGGACCTTTTAATGTTGCTGCATGGACCCCTAGGTTGTGGTGTCTCTCATTTCCAAAGTCCAGGGCTTGGTTGTATCAGCCTCCATAAAGTGTTCCTGGATTCTCTGAACCTCAGTTTCCTCATCTGTAAAATTAAGAGAATTAGACTAGATCAGTGGTGTCAGATTCAAATAAAAAGAGACCCCTGCAGGCCACATGTTGACTTAGAGAACCACAAATTAACATTATCTGTGTTTTATTACATTTTTATTTATTTTGTTAGACATTTCCCAATTATATACCTCTGGATTAAATGACTCTAAGGTCCCTTCTATGGATCTATAATCCTATAATGTCAAGAGAGTATATAAATAGGAGATATTGCTGTTTTTTTCTTGGCAAGGCATACCTCCCCCCCCCCCCAAAAAAAAAAACAAACTTTTTTTAAGGGCCTACACAAAGCTGCTACATGGATGGGAGCAAAGATTGTTTTTTTTTTCCTCTTAATATCTCAAAAGATTTAAGGGGACAGGATGGTAAAAGTGGTAAGGGGAAATTGGTGGGGGCGGGGGATGGGGAAAGATTCTGATTTGCCTCCTGGGTAACAGATACATTTGTTTTCCTTGTCATTACACGTAGATCACTATGACCCTGATTATGAATTTCTGCAGCAAGACCTCTCCACCGCTGACCAGATACCTCAGCAAGTAGCCTGTAACCTTAGCCCATTGCCAGAATCTGTTGGTGAATCTGGCTCTCCTTTCCATGGACGTCCTTTCCAGCTGCCACCAGGCAACTCCCCACAGCCAGAGGTTGGTAATCCCCTGCCCATGGTGCATGCTACAGACATGCCTCCTGCCCTGCCTGAGAAGAAGCGGAGAAGTGCAGCCTCTCAGACCACGGACAGCTCCAGCTGCAGAGTCTCCTATGAGAGGCACCCTTCCCAGTATGACAACATCACCGAGGATGATCTCCAGAACCCAGCCTCCCTCCAGCCAATATCTTTCACGCCGTTTGCTGCTGTCCTCCCCTTCCAGCAAGGGGGCTCTTCGGCCCCTGTTGAGTTTGTGTCTGATTTTGCTGCTCCCGAGTCAACAGGTGACCCCGAGAAGCCACCTCCTCTACCTGAAAAGAAGAACAAACACAGTAAGTTTTTGATGAGAGAATGTTTGTGAAAGTACTTTGTAAACTCACAAATGTAAGGTGTTATCATTATTTTCTTTCTTCCCTCCACACATTCTTTCTCTTTCCTGCTTGATCCATGAGGGTGACCAGTGAGTTCTTTGGTGGAGCTAAAGTGCTTCCTTAGCCCTTTGCCTAGAGGATCTTTATTGCTCCATGGGCATTAATCTGTGTTGAGAAAAACAACACCATTGAAGGAGAATTTATGGAACAACAGCATGTTTTATAATACAAAAACACATAAGACCTGAAGCCTGAAGACCTGGATTTGAAGCTAGACTTCATTTCTCGCCAAATGGATGAACCTGGGAAAATCACTTAAGATCCCAGCTTTAGTTTTTTCATCTGTCAGATGAGGGGATTGAATGAAATGATTGCTAAATCCCTTCCAGCTCTGTGTCTATGAGGTAGGAGATCTGGCCTTGAGTCCTGGCTATGCCCCTTACAATCATGGGCAAGTCACCGAACTTTCTTACAATTAGATTTCCCAGTCTATAAAATGGAAATAACGCTACTTGTTTTATGGAGTTTTTACAAAGAAATCTCTTTGTAATCTGTAAAACACCATTTAATTGTGAGCTTTTGTCATTGATTCATGATTAGCTATTACAAAAGAATACTGATTTTATTCATTTTGTTCTAAATATGGCATCCCTAGGAAGGAGTGGCTAGTAAAGATAATACTTAAGTCTGAAAGTGTGAGTGTGTGTGCCTGTGTATGTGTGTCAGTAAACATTTAAACATTTATTAGGCACCCTTTATGTGCCAGGCACTGGCAACTAAGGATTAAGGATAAAAAAAGAGGCAAAAGATAGTCCCAACCCTCAAGGAGTTCACAAGCTACTGGAGGAAGACAAACAAATATATGCAAACAAGCTATGTACAGCATAAATAGGAAAAAAGGAAAAGAGAGAGAGCACGAGAATTAAGAGGGGTTAGGAAAGAGTTCCTGTAGAAGATGAGATTTGAATTGGAACTTAAAGAAAGCCAGGAGAGACAGAGACAGAGAGTGTGTGTTTGTGTGTCTTTAATTACAGAGTTTCATGGACCAGTTATTCTGTTTATTCCAAACCTGATGTAGCAAAGCATGGTGGGAGAACCGGTTTTTTTGTGTGAAAAAATGCATAATTGACTTCTTAACAAAGGGATAAAGAAAATAGTTCGAGTTGCAGAATCATCCAACAAACTCAGGAGCATTTTTTTGCTTAATCATATCTTAAAAGAAGCCATAGAAGAGCCCCTCCACCACATATGTGCCCTTGTAAGTCTCCTTCTCCTTCGAGAATAGGATACAGGATGGGATTATGGGGCTTAGAGCCAGAGGGGACCTTAGGGATCATAGTGACTGTTGAGACTGTGAGGCATTAAGTGACTTGACCAAGGCCACACAGCTTGCCAGCATGTGAGCCAGAATTCAGACTCAGGTCTTTCTGACTCCACCTTTTCTCTTTGTCACCTAGCTGCTGCCTCTAGTCCTATCTGCTATAGAATCATAGTCATAAAGAGATGAAAGGGTCTTCAGAAGCCATCTGAGTCCATCCCCACCCCATTTTACAAATACCCTTATTTGTAACAGGCCCATAGAGGAACAGTGGCTTGTTCAGGGTGACACAGGTAATAAGTAGCAGAACTGGGATTCAAACCTGGGTCAAGATTGCAAAACCAGAGCCCTTTCTACTCTGCCTCCCATGAAGCCTCAGTTTCTAGGAATTCTATAATTAAAGTGTGACATCATGGCCCATGTCCTCAGCTGTATCCAGAATGATTTGCAGTTTTTAAAATTTTAAACAAATCCTTGAATTTGGGTTTGGAAGGGTCCTTAGTGATCATTTCCTAGGTTAAATGTTTTGTTTTTTTTTTCAGCATCACACGTGGGCAAGATGAGAACCCAGGCCTCTTGACTTCCAGTGCCCTTTACACCAGACCCTATCATCTTTAAGATGGTGTTGTTTGAACTATTTGTAATAAGATGTGCACTTTCCAGTATAAGGCACATAGTCATTCTCATCCATCTAGCTGATTTTCACATACACTAAAAACCGAGCCAGGAGCAGCTGTTGATGCAGTGGGTAGAGTCCCAGGTCTGGGGTCTGGCCTCAGACATTTACTAGCTGTGTGACCCTGGGCAAGTCACAAACCTGTTTCCCTCATTTTCCTCAACTGTAAAATGAGGATCATAACAGCATGTACCCCTCAGGGCTGCTGTGAAGATCAGTTGGGGTTGTATCTGTGAAGTGTTTAGCACCAAGGCTGGCATCTAATAGACACTGCAGAGATGCTTGTTCATTCCCTCCCTCCCTGTGTGCAGGCTGTGGCTGTACCACAGAGTGGAGTAAGCTCTCTTAGACGTGGATCAGTCACTTGATCAATAAGCGTTTATTAAGTACTTTATCTCTTCTAGGTGCTGGAGATACAAAGACAAAATTAAAGCCTTCAGTGAATGTATATTCTATCGGGGGAGATATAACGTGTGCATATATTGGAGGCAACTGCTAGGTCCTTGCAACGCTAGATCTTTGATGTCATGTGTATATGCTAAACAAATACAAGAGAATTTTCTTGATCAGGTTTAGGAAAGGCATCATATAGGAGGTGGCCATTGATCCTATAACCTAAGTTCCATCAGGGTAGTCTGCTAAATCTCTGAGTGAGCCAACTTGACCTCCACATGGAGAGGGAGGTGATGGGACTTAGCTCTTCCACATTGCCCCAAAGCCATTGTCCTATAACTTAGGGACAGAGTGCTTCTGAGTATTTCTGCTTGACCCAGATAATCATTATCAGTATACACAAATAATCATGTGGGACTCGCAGCATGTGTCACACTCAGTGGAGTTCTGTAGGCTGAGATTGGTAGAACGTGGTGGAAAAAAGACATGATCCTTCCCCCTCAGGAGGTGATTGCTTATATGGAGTATTAACCAAGTCTCTGTAGGTGATTTTGAAAGTCTTCATCATGAAACCAAGACATCCTCAAATATTCATCTTAGGTCACAAAGAGGAATAAGTATTTTATAGACTATTAAGGCTAGAGAGGACCTTAAAGACTCCCTAGTCCATCCACCTGTCATACACATGAGGAAGCTAATACCTCCAGAGGAGGCAGGACCTGCCCAAGTACATGGAGCAAGGCCAAAGTCTCCTTGATTCCCAGTTCAGAAGCCATTTCATTCTACCTTTCTGCCTCCCCCTTTGCAGGTTAGCTCATGGGATCATGGGATTTAAGAGACAAAAGGGACCTTATAGATTGATTAGTTCAGCCTTTTACTTTATGGATGAGTAAACTGAGACCAGGAGGGGAGAAGGAATTTGCCAAGATTACAAGATAAGAAAAAATCTGAGATTTTAATTCAAGTCTTCTGATTTTAATAAGCATTACTCTTTCCAACACACTGTGGAGCTTCTCCATTAATATTTATGTCCTTTACAATAGGCATTGCGGTCTGGAGGTAGAAGAACCAATTTTACATGAGAGTTGTTTTCCTTATATAATATATCTACAGCTTGAAGCTTGGACTATAAGCAAGTGAGTGGCCCCATTCTGTCATGGAAGTGAAGAAGGCCGGGCAGTTGGCCAGTTCTTTCATTAATATGGGGAATATGAATAAACCGCTGCACTCTCCTTCTAAAGTAGCATTCTTAACTGTCTTCCTCTGTACTGTCACAGTGCCCTCTAAAACCTTAACACATCAATCACCAAGCATTTATTATGTGCCTACTATGTGTCAACCACTGTGCTAGGGTCTGAGGATACAAAGACAAAAAAGAAACAGTCCCTGCCCTCAAGTAGCTTACATTCTCTCAGGAGAACTAATCAGTCCCAAAATGATGGTCACTTGACCCCTCGAGTGTGAAAGCTTTGTCTGTTGATTCAGTTATAGAACTAGAGAAAGGAGGTCGCATTGCCAAGTCTCTGTTCTACTCTGAAGATTGACCCAGCATCATCAGTGTGAAACTGAGAGCTATTTGAGTTACACATGACATAGTGGATGGATAATGTGCCAGCCTTAGACTCAGGAAGAAGTCCTGGGTTCAAGTCCCACTTCTTTCACATAGTGGCCACATATGTGATCTTGGGCAAGCTGCATAGCATTGCAGGGCCCCAGGAAATAACCCTCTGAGGCTCTAAGATACAGATCATGTGCTGCTCTGCCTTGGTAGTGGGAGCTACTGCCCCTCCCGGAGTTTCTTGTATTATTGAAATTACATGTTTGGCCCCTACCCCCAAAAAGCGGATTTTGCCTATCACAGTCTGAAGTTAGAATCCTACAGTGTATTCTCTACTCCCTGCAGCTCAATCTAGCTCCCTAGCTATGTGGTACAGGCCCTGCCCTCCAGAAGCTTACATTCTAACAGGATACAACCTATACACAAGCCAACACAAAGTAGTTACTTAAGATGCATCATGGTATAGTCGATAGGTAGAGTGTTGGACCCCAAGTCAGGAATATGTGGGTCCTGCCTTAGACGTTTACTTGCTTTTTCACCTTGGGACAAGTCACTAAACCTATCTGAGCCTGACTTTTCTCATTGTAAAATAGGGATCAGAATAGCAGGAGGCTTGGGTCTGTCATGAGAGTACAGTATTTTGCAAACATTAAAGCACTATTTGAATAAAGCTAATAAGCTAATATTGTGATTGTGAAGAATATACAAAGTAATTTCTAAAGGGAGAAATGCTACTAAGCATAGCAGCCGGGAAAGGCATAGTTTAGGAGGTGATATTGGACTGTGGCCTGGGATTCTCCGAGGCAGAATTGAGGGGAGAGGGCCTTTTATGCATGGAGCACCACTTTTCAGAGACCTGGAATTATTTGGAAATGGAATCTTAAATACAGGGAACAGTGAGTAGCAGACCAGTTTGACTAGGACAGAGTGTGTGAAGGGCATTAGTAGAAGTATGAGGTAAGACCAGAAAGGTAATCAAGAGCCATATTTTATGTGAGAAGCCATAGGAAGTCATTGTAGGTTTTTGAGGGTGAGAGAGAGAGAGAGAGAAATCAAATATGTATTTTAGGAACATCAATTTGGCAGATGTGTAGGATTGGAGAAGGCAGAGGCTGGAAACAGCATTAGTTTTGGAGTCATACCTGTTTGCCAGCACTACCATTTAGTTTGCAAACATTTACAAAAACAAGTGCGGTAATCCAGCTTGAGATGTGAGGTTGCTTGGCAGGACTGATTGAGGACATTCGTCCCTAATCACACATTTCAGCGGGTGATGCTTTTGAATCACATATTGTGCTGCCTGACCGTGGGTAGTGTTGAGAAAGATGTCAACAGCCCCCCATCTGTCTGTTTCATTTCTCTTATCTGCCATGGAATTTCCTTCCAGTGGAAGGCCCCCTTAGTCTTCCTGTTCTCTTATCTTCCTCCTGTATCTACCAGTCTCTGCTTAATTCTGAAGCCCATCATGGCCCCTGTGTGCCATGGCTTGTTGGCTGGTTCAGTCAGCTTACCTCCTAGAAAAACAACTTGACATGCTTGTCTTGAATTCTGGTGGTAGTCAGCACTGCCCCATTCATACAAGAAACACTTCCGTGCTTCCCTCCTCAACCTCCTACTTATGACTTACTCTTCCCACAAAGGGTAATGGAATCACTATCCTTGTTCTTTTAGTTCTGGTGGAAGAGAACTCTCTTGCCGCAAGTGAAAGATTTCAGAAAATAGACTACCTTTGCAAACCCCCCACCTTCTCTAGCTTCCCTCTCTGTGGCCAGTTTCAGAATTAAAAGTTTTAGCATTTTTCTTTCTCTTCCTCCTGGCTCCTTCTCACGCTGCCTCTGAGACAAATAGTAGGAGCTGCTTATACATTTAAAATGTTCATGGGAGTAAGGCAATAGAGATCAAATTGAAAATGCTCTGATTAGGAGTCAGTGGACCCAAACTCCCTTCTAGTTCCACATCATACGAGTCTAAGAACAAAGATGTTGCCTTCCAAACTCATCCTGAGAGGTCTTTGTCCATCTCTGTCATTATCTCTCTGGAGCAAGCTCCTTCATGAAGAAGTCAGGGTTTCTCCCTTCTGCCTTCATCACCAGGGTACCCTGGCTGTTATAGACCAGTGATGTAATTTCCCATCTGCTTTTTGAATTGATGCCTCATTAAAAACCACAGCACCAGGGGGACGGGTCTGCAAAGAGCAATCTCAGGAATGTTTCCATTTTCTCAATCTCCCACTACAAATGGGAGTGTTTAAAGACTCAGTGTGCCCCCTTTTAACTTGTCTCAGTCTGCTGTGCTGAATTCCAGGCTCCCATTCCTTTCCTTTTCTAGCATTCTTCTAAACATAAAAATGTAGACAGGGATTGCATTGCAGCATGGTTAGAACAGACACATGGTGTTTACTATGGATGCAGGCACGTGGTTTTATTCCTGGCTTGTTAGAACTCATGTTGTTGGGCATTTGCCTTCTTGGAAGAGGGAGAGACACCCCTTTGTGAAGAACAGAAGCAGAAAGGAGCTAAGCATACTTTTTTTTCTTTATAGGTAGAAGTAGAGTCTTTATTCTTTATGTCAAGGACCAGTTTAGGGTCAGGTAGGTGGCACAATGAATAGAGCACCAGACCTAGGCTCAGGAAGACTCATCTTCCTGAGTTCAAATCTGGCCTCAGACATTTACTAGCTGTGTGATCTTAGGCAAGTCACTTAACGCTGTTTGCCTTAGTTCCTCATCTGTAAAATGAGCAGGAGAAGGAAATGGCAGACTGCTCCAGTATCCCTGCCAAGAAAATCCCAGATGGGGTCACAAAGAATCAGACACAGTTAAGAAGAGCTGAGCAAGGATCAATTATTCTAGGAGTTTTAATAAAAGAATGAAAATATTTTCTTTTAAGTTAAGCATACATTATGTTTTGTTTTTATCTCTCCCATAAATGTTGACTGGATGTGTCATTCCCTGTTGCCATCACTAAGTGTGCATACTATGGATGCTATAACATGTTCTGGCCTTTTTTATACCCTCCTTACACCAAGCCAGCTTATTAGAGTAGGTAAGGTGCTGGGTTTAGTGTTAGAAAGACCTGGGACCACATCCTGTTTCTGACACTTATTAGCAAATGTGACTCTGGGCAAATCTCTTAGCATCTCTGGACATCCACTTCTCTCATCTCTTGTTCAGTCATATCTGACTCTTTTGTGTCTCTGGGATTTTCTTGGCAAAGACACTGAAATGGTTTACCATCCCCTTCAACTCATTTTACAGATGAGGACACTGAGGAACCAGGGTTAAGTGACTTGTCTAAGGTCACACAGCTAGTAAGTGTCTAAGGCTGGATTTTTGAACTCAAGATGAATCTTCCAGACCCCAGACCAGGGCTGATGATGACTTTGCACAGTTGTGCCTTACTTAAATCCAATTAAGTGTAAGTCAAGACATCACCTTCCTGATGTCAGTGGTCCCCTTCAGGAACAAAGGATGAACCACAACTCTATCCCCTGCTCCACCAAGCTGGCCAAGGAGAGTAGTCGTATGCTGTATACCTCACAGGGTGACCATGAGGTTCTAGTGAGATGGCCTATATAAAGTGGTCTGTGGGACAGGCAGAGTGGTTCATGCTTATAGTCCCTCCTGCTGGGAAGGCTGAGCCCAAAGGATCACGAGTTCAGGAGCTCTGAGCTACATTTGGGCAAAAGTGAGCCCCTAGCCCAAGGTGGAAAAATGGAGCAAATTAAGTTTTCTGTGCTGATCTGTCTCTAAAAATAGAGGAAAAGAAGTTGGTAAATTAGCCTGTGAACCTTCAAACTATACATGCTTGTCAGGTATGAGCAGCTATGGGACATGGGGACAGAGGCAGATTTGGAATCAGAATGAACTGGGTGCACACATTGGCAAGGTGACCCTAGGTAAGTCACTTAACTGCTAAAAACATCCAGACAGCACTGATACTCTCAGGTTACAGTTTCCCATCTGTCTTAGCAGAGGGAGTTTCCTTTCTAAAATGAAGGGGAAACTATTTTTATTTACAAGATCATAAGTCTAAGCCAAAAAACTAGGGTGTTTATCATGGTTATCATTATTTTATCTTCCTTGTCATTTTCAAATTAGCTTAGTTTGGATTAAGTGGGTTCACCTCCAAGATTTCATGGAGTAGGTCACATTGACCCCTGAGGTGAGAATGGAGCCATTGCCCCAGCACCACGACGTGGCAGAACTGAGCAGTGAACTAGAGGGACACAGAACCTAACCCTGGTTCTTGGCTAATGGCCTTAGACACACTCCTTCATTTCTGCCCTCCATTTTCCCTCACATTTATGACAGAGGTAATGGTTCTCCCCTACCTGCTTCACAGGGTTGTCTTGAAGATTCAAAAAGGAATGAAAGCCATTCCTTACATTTCAATAGCACTATGGGGGCAGGGGAGAGAATCCAGCACTATTTACACCTAAGCCTTGTTATCTCTTGAATAGGCTCTAGAAATCAAGAAACCACAGCTCATCTGAGAACCCCCGGCCCTTCCTCCCTAGGCAGGAGTTTGAGCCCCAGTGTCCTGGAGAGGCTCCAGTTTTCCTAATTACAGTCTGCCAACCCAAACTCCCCCTTCAGCTTCAGTTGCCCACTGCAGCTCCCTTCTGTCAAGTCATCTAAGTGATGCCTGCCAGGAGTGCTCTTGAGCCTTTTTGGGAGGGCCCCTTTCACACTGTCAAGTCTGCCTGGTTTCTAAAAGGTTGTGAGGTATTACTGCTATTCCTAAGTGCTTGGGAGGTGATAAGCTTCCCCTATAGAGAAGTCTTCTTTCATAATGGAAAACCATCTTGTTTGGTGGAATGATGGTGGTGGTGGTGATGATGATGCCTTAAGGTGTACAAAACTCCTTGCATACATTATCTCATTTGATAGGCAGTTATTTCCCCTGTTTTGTTTTGCTTTGGGTTTTTTGGTTTTTGTTTTTTTTTTTTTTTGGAGGAAACCAGAGCTCAGGTTAAAGAACTTGTCCACTGTCCCATAGTGAGCTGATAAAGACTGAGGTAAAGTTCAAACCCAGGTCTTTCTGGCTCCAAGTTCAGCGCTCTAATCCTGGGCTCATAGATTTAAAGCTAGAAGAAACCTTAGAGCTGGCAGAGTACAGACCACTCCCTTTAAATCTGCAGATTTTACAGCTGAGTACGTTTAGTACAGAGATGAAGTGACCATATCAGTCACATAGCTGGTTTAAGTGTGGGAAGTGGAATCTTAGTCTTTCAGCATTCTTTCCAGTATACCACTCCAGTAGCTTTGTCCAAAGGAGGGTAATTGCTGGTACTTTAAGGTAGCCTTTATAGGTTCTATCTTCCCAAAACATCATATAGCCAGAAGCCACGTTTGGGGTGAGGGTGGAAACAAAGCACTTTCTTTGGAATCAGCCTTAAAGTTTCATCAGGTTGAAACTGGCCCAGGAGTTGTGCTTTTGTGTTGGCAGGACCCAAGAGGCTGAACTCATGTAACGGGGACAGCCATCATCTGCTCTGGCTCCATTACCCTTTATTGTAGAGCTCTGTGCCCTCCAGCTGCTAAAAACTTGTCTATTTATGTTTGAAAGGAAGCTTTGAAATCAGCCAGAGAATGTTCTGTGGACACCTGGAGCTGCAGCGGGGCTAAGAAAGAAAAAGAGAAACTCCCACTCTTCCTAAGTAACCAACTCAGAGTTGCTGCCCCTTGCTCGTATCTCTAAACTCCATCTAGGTTTCTGATTGAGCCATCTGCCTTTATGCCAGCCTGAAAATACAAATTCACTTGTCCTGTTTTCAGACATAAAAAAGACTTCTTGAAGTAGTTCCCTAGAGAGAAAGCCAATTTGATTCCCTTCTGCATTTTAGCTGCATCTGAGAGATAGGGGTGTTATAGGAAGGGGCATGGTCTTAGAGGCCTCAAGGTCTTGGTTCTGACGTGTCCTAGATATGTGTGAACCTGGGTAAGACGTTTAGCTTATTTGGGGCTCAGTCTCAGTCTCCTCTCCTGTAAAGTGGGTATAATCATATGAGGCTAACATGCCAATTTGTCATGGCAAAAGTACTTTGGAAACCTGAAAGTCCGTTAAAATTGTCATAATTACTATCATCTCACTGATGCCCAGCACTGAAGTGGCCAAAGATTAAACCACCTTGGTTTTAAAAGAAACTGATTTCATTCCCCATGCATTTCACCACTTGAAATACCCATGCTGTCATTTAATTTCTGTTGCCTAACAATTCCTGAGCCTCTTAGAGTCATAGGTAAAGAAAGGGAAGGGACCTTAGAGACCATCTAGCCCAGTGCTCTCCTTTTGGGGAAAGATGAAATGGAGACCCAGAGCACTGAAATGTACATGTCTGTGAATGGTGGCAGAGCTGTAGTAAGCAGTAGAGCCAGGATTGGAACCTGGGTCCTCAGATTCCAAGACCATCCGTCCATGTATCTAAACCCACTGCACCAAACTACCTCCCCGTATGATAGCACCTGTCCTGCCTCCTTTACTCTATTGTGAGGGTCCAAGGCCATCCCCTGGATGTGAACCTTAACCAGCCCAGATAGAGGCCTGTCGATTTTAGCATGCTCATTCCTAGTAGTTTTCTGGTTTTTGTGTCAGTTTAGATCATTTACTAGTACTAGAACCAATAGGCCCTCTTCCTACATTGCCTTCTCATCCCAAAATTTGAAAATACCTTAAGCCCAAATAGCCAGAGTAATAACATAATTATGAGTTAAGTAATTAAAAAAAGCAAAGTCTCCATCAGAGAAGGGCTGGGCAGTCCAGGTTCTCAATCCACAAGTACCGATTAGGTGTTTCTTCAGGAAAGTGTGCTGGGGTATACAGGCAAACCAAAGAAACCTTCTGCAGGCCTTCTTGGCCATACAGGAGGTAGGGCTCAGGTTCCTGACACTTGGTAGCTCAGATCCCTTTCTTTGTTATGATAAAAAGCCTGGCCACAACCACATGCCAAAACCTGCCTCTGTCAAAAACCTGTTCATTTGTTAGGCTGGAGCTCCTGGCTTCTCAGAGAAACCCTCTGGAGTCTGTCTGCAGAGGAGAGGGAGGGGACTTCAGCAGTTGAACTTGTGAGGCCTAATGAAGCGCAGGCTGATGCCCTCATGTGAGGGATTAGGGTTTCTGCACCTGCTATCATATTGGGAAGGGTCCCCAGGATGAGATCACCCCGACAGACAACAGCTGAGCTCTTTGTTCTGATTTCTCACCTCCCCAGGCAGAGTCGGCTGGGCTTTGAAACACCTCCTCAGGTGTATATCACACTTTGCAGAACAAATAAAGGCCTGACCGCCTTTCCTGGCAAGCTGTGCTCTTGCTTCAGACAAGTACACAATGAAACTATAGCCTGGTACCCTTTGTAGTTGGTGATATTCAGAATTTGAAGCTTAATGCAAGCAGGTTTGCTAAAGGGATTTTTAGGAAGAAGGACCAAAGGTACATTCAGCCAGTTTACTTTTCCAACTTTTCCCTTCTTTTTTTTTTTTGTTTTGTTTTTTGGGAGGGGGGAAGGCAGGGCAGTTGGGGTTTAGTGGCTCTCCCAAGGTCACACAGCTAGTAAGTGTTAAGTGTCTGAGGCCAGATTTGAACTCAGGTCCTCCTGACTCCAGGGCCGGTGCTCTATTCACTGCGCCACCTAGCCTTCTTCCCTTCTTTTTAAGGCATACCTGCCCTTCCAAATATGAAATTGATAATCCATATTGATTGGTCAACGATTAAGTGTCTGGCACAATGCTAGGGGCTAGGGGGTGGTGGTGGTGTTACAGAGCTGAAGTGAGATTGTCCTTGTCCTCAAGGAGCTTACCTTCTATAGAAGAGATAGCACATACATATTTAATAAATAATATACAGAATAAGCAGGATCAGGATCGGGGCAGACTGTGATTTCATGGGTACGAGAGGCTGCTCAATGGAGAAATTCCCTCCCCCGGTGCAGGTCAGCAGCTTCTCTCTGCCTTAGAGGCTTAGAGAGCTGCCGCCACACTGAGAGGCAGTTTGCCCTGAACCTGGGTCTTGCTGGCTTTGAGGCCAGCTTTCTCTCCACTACCCCAGACTGCCTCTCAAAATAAAGACAAGGTTCTTTTGAGGAAGAAGGCATTGGCGGGTGGGGAGATCCAGAAAGGCATTTGAGCTGACTCTAAAGGGAACAAACTATTCTAAGAGTCCGAGGGAAGAGGGAGAACATTCCAGACCTGGGGACAAGGAGTGGAATCTGGAGTGTGAGGAACCCTGGGAGAGTTGCTTATAATAAAGCTGGATGGGCAGGTTGGGCCCAGGGTTTGTTGAAGAACTTTGAATGACAAACAGAGGCCTTTGTGTTTGATCCTAGAGGCAGTAAAGGCAATGAGAGCCATTTACACACAGCCCTTCCAGGTTGCAGAGCTCATGCACACTGACCCTTGGAGGTAACTGCTCTAGGTATTTTCCCCATTTAACAGTTAAGTGACTTGTCCAGAGGCAGAACTGGAAGCCGGGCGCAGCGGCCACCCTATCACCAGCTGCCCAGAGTGGGGCCTTGGACTCCCAGGGCTTAGCTTGGCGATCTGCCAATGATTCTTATAAAATGGGAACAGCCATCTTGGGGTATGCCCACCCACCATTGGAGATTACTGCAAGGAAAACTCTTTGTAAACCAATGTTAAAGGACTATGGAACACTGCTTTTATAGTTTTTCTTTATGATCATAGCTGGTATTTCGGCAGTGTTTTTTTAATATATTCTCTACAGGCTATCTCATTTCAGCCTTACATTAACTCTTTCAGACAGGTGGAGTGAATTTTATTTTCCTCATTTTATAGATAATCAATAAACATTTATTATGTGCCAGGCACTGGCAATAAGTCCTAGGAATACAAAAGGAGCCAAAAGGCAGACCTGCCCTCCAGGAGCTTCCCATCTGGTTTTCATTATCTGGTGAAATTAGGCAAAGAGAGTTAAAGTGATCTGCCCAAGGTCACACAGCCAATGAGTGTCACAACAGACTGATGCCCACATTCAGTGTTCTTCCTGTTACCCACTAAGCACTTTACAAGGCATGCTCCTGCTCCAGTCTCAGGAGAGCTTAGGATCATAAAGGTCTAGTCCAAATCTTTTATTTTGTACATAAGGAAGCTGAGGCCCAAAGGTATTGTCTCTAAGTCAATATTTGAGCCCAGGTCTTCTAAATCCATACCTACCTTCAGTCTAAGAATGGTACTTACAGTTAAGATACCAACCCTCATAATGACCATCCCTGATTCCAAAGGACTGATAATGAAGCCCATCGCCTACTTCCTGAAAGGGAGGTGATAGACTCAGAATAAGACATTTTTTGGACATGGCCAGTGTGGAATTTTATTTTGCCTGACTATGCATATTTGTTAAAAGTCGGGGGGGGGTGGGGGCGGAGAGCGGGTTTCTCCTTTTTTGTTTTTTTCTCAGGAGGGAAAAGCAAAGAAAATAGAATTTTCTCAATTAAAACAAAATTTTTAAAAAAAAAGAATGATACTTAATTTTACCCACTGAGGGCATGATAAATATTCAGCTTCATTCAGAGACTTATTAGAACCCTTAGCATGCCATGTCCCCTCAGCAATTTCAGTCACACCTTTTAGTTTGGAAGAGTGATATTCGGGCTTGTTTAAGCACTCTAGTCTCTAACACTCGGCACCCCCCACTCAACAGCAGTGAGAGTGCCTAGGGTGGAGGCAAATGTCGGTAGTCCTTCCTGCTACAGAAGCTGAGGGTGGTAGCCGGCTTCTGGCTGCAACAGGCTAAAGCCAGCTGGATTGCGTGTATGTGCTAAGTCTGGCACCAATACGGTGAATCCCCAGAAGCCCCAAGGAGGGATGAACAGGTCCATGCTGGAAAAAGGGAGCAAATCAGAGCTGGCATGGTTGTCAGCATTGGGGTCAGCCCTGAGGGATCACTCCTGTGCTTCCAGCCTGGGCGAGGTAGAGAGCCTCAGGCTCCAAAAACAAAACAAACTTTGTCTTTCAGTGCTGGCCTACATGCAGCTCCTTGAGGACTACTCAGAGCCCCAGCCTTCCATGTTCTACCAGACGCCCCAGAATGAGCATATCTACCAGCAGAAAAACAAACTCCTGATGGAGGTCTACGGCTTTAATGACTCCTTCACCCAGGAGCTGGCCCCGCCCCCTGCCTTGCCCCCCAAGCAGAGGCAGCTGGTAAGTGGCACCCCCTGGGCTCTGCCCAGGCCCAGCCTGACAGCCTCGGGAATTCTTCGAGGCAAATGACTGTTCTCACTCTCTTTCTTAGGCAAGAAATTCCTCTCTGAACCTAACAGGTTTCCATGAGCTAGGACAGTCTGCACACAGTCTGGTTCATCCCTGTCCTCTTCCCATTCAAGGTTCTGGAAATGCCCCTGTCTCACTCAGACCTTTCATATCTCACTGATGTGTTTGGTCTGTTCTTTATGTTCACTAAGAGTCTGCTGGTCTCCCAGCTGTCCTGCTGAGTTTTATTCAGTGCTTGATAGGGTTTGTGCTGGTGTGTGCACAA
The DNA here is from genome assembly GCA_011680675.1 of Gymnobelideus leadbeateri. NCBI lineage: Eukaryota > Metazoa > Chordata > Mammalia > Diprotodontia > Petauridae > Gymnobelideus > Gymnobelideus leadbeateri. The sequence continues at coordinate 382,188 of WOXC01009426.1, read as the reverse complement.
AGGACATTGCCTTTCTCTACTGATGCTCACTTTCCCTCTTCCTCCTCTCTTCTAGTTCAAAAGCTAACTCTCCCAGGAAGGAAAAACTTAATCAGGGCATAGGGAATGGTTTGTGTACAACTATGGTCTAGTGTCTCTACTTAGTGGGGCCTAATCCCTCCTCCCTGCTTACAATGCAGAGATATGAGGATCACATGGATGTAAAGGGCTTTCTGAACTATCAGGTGCTATAGATTTCTACACCTGGAGAGGGAGAGACAGAGAGAGTACCATCTCTCTAGATTCTAGCCTGGCCATAAGATGACCCAGTCAAAACCCAACTTTGAAGGAAGAGCATGACTTTCATCCACAGGTTTTTGGCCTGTTTTTGTACCCTGGAGCACTTTGGCATTCTGGTAAGACCCAAGAACTCTGTCTCAAAGTGATTTTCTTAATGCATAAAATACACAGAATTAAAGAGAAAACCAATTATATTGCAATACAGTTATAAAAAAAATTTTTTTTAAGACAAGTTCATGGACCCCAGATTAAGAGCCCCAGCTTTAGATGGAACCATCCTGCATTTTAGATGTCCTATGTGTGTTTCTCCTTTTAATCAATCACGGGACCCTAGGTTTAAAACCAGAAGAGACTTTAAAAGCCATCTAATCCAGCCCTCTAGTTTTACTGATGAGGAAACTGAGGCACGGAGCCATGAAGTGGCTTAATCAGCATCCCACCAGAGTTTGGCATCTGAGGCAGGCTTGAACCCAAGCACCCCTGACTTCACTGTGTTCATGTGCATGACAGCTCACTACTTCAAAATCCTCCTGTTTGAAAGACGCTCTTTACTTTTAACGAACTTTAAAAACAAGTCAGCACCAAAGACAGACCATACTCAGGAGATCCTCCCTAAAGCCCTTCTGTGGTCCGATAGCTCGCTCACATGGACTTTTTAGAATTCAAGCCTTTCCTTCATCCATCTTCCCTCTTCTAGCAAAAAACAGGCTCCCAGAAGGGAATTCCACACCCTTTCAGCCTGAAATGTGATGTTTTGCTTCTCTTCCACCCCATCTGGTACCCCTTTAGCAAGGAAAAGTAGAAGGTTCCAGCGTGTTGAGTGATTTTTCTTTTTGCCCCCATTACTTTTCCTAGAAGCAGAGGCCACCTGGAGCATCAATTCCATTTGGTTCCTGCTCTTCAGCGTCAGGAGCAGGGCTGGTGTTATCATACCTCAAAAGCCTATTCCTGATTTGTGGAGCATTTCCCTCGATTCTGCTTCCACGGTCCATGTTTTGATGACCCTGGCTAAATTGAGTCTTTCAGTTTAGTAAAAAGAAATAGCCATTTCTAAAAATACCATATGAATAGATTTTTTGAAAAAAATACCATTGCTACTTCCCAGTGACTGCCTCTTCCCGTATAAAACCTTCCTGTGTGACAAATTAATAACCAAGTGACATGTAGCAACATATTGGCCTGCTCTAAAAATGTGTATCCCATTCTGCAGCTAGAGTCCGCCATCGGTCTGAAGAGGGATACTTTGGTTTGGTTTTGTTCTCTGTGGAAGCCATATCTAGGGTAGAGAGCTCCAGTGAACATCACATGACTTGGAGTCTTGTTTTGGCTCTACCCCTCACCACCTGAGTAACTTTGGACAAGTAAATTCCCTTCTCTAGGCATGCAATTTCCCACCTGCAAAATGGAAATATTACCTGCCCAGCCCACAGATATAAAGCTCCTTCAAAAAACCATTTAAGAGGTGGAAATGGAGGGGCGTATGTACAGAGGCCTTAGAGCTGTAATGGCCCCAGGGAACTACTAAACACGAGTTTGACCAGAAGACTGCAGAAACCCTGCCACTCCGTGAGATCTCATTTAGAATGGAAATGCTTATTTTCTCCTAAAGCAGAAGGGGAATTCTTATATGCAGATATTATAGCTGCACATTGGCTGCTGCTTGGGTGTCTCTTCCAGACTATAACTTCTCACAGGCTCCTAGATTTCCCAAACAGGAATCCAAAGACTAACTAAGGGAAGGAATTCTTTCCTTGTTATAGGGGATTGGGGCAGAGCTCTTTGATGTAGGGTCCCGTGGAGGAGAGATTCCAAGATATGGGTATCCAGCAGGTCCCAATGTACCCTTCCTTTATTTTATGAAAAAATGTTCCCAGCACTCTGTGCTGGGTGCCCAGTGTAGTTAATCTGCAGCAGGCATTGTGAGTCAGTAAACTAACCCGAGCAAGTAGTGCTCCATCTCCAAAGGGACTCTGAATTTAGTTTTGTTTGGCCTGTCCACTTATTCTTTATTCACACTCTATTGTTCTCTGCTTTTTTTTATCCTTCCTCCCTTTTGGCCCTCTTGTTTCCATCCAGCAGGCCTCCTATGCTGCCTCTTCCTTCTCCTCTGTCTCCTACTGTGTCCAGCCAACTAAAGTGCCCTTCACGCCCGAGGACACCAGTGCCACTCAGGGCCTCGGTATGTCCATCTCTAACTCCTTTCTCAGCCGGCACAGCTCCTTCCCTGTGCACTCGGTGAGTCTGTTCCTCCAGTTTCTTTACCTCCTTAGTGTTGTGTCTCTGTGTTGGTGCCTCTCCCTGTTCTCCAGAGAGACTCTGTCTGCATTCGGTGCCTCCCAAGAGGAGTCATGCTGTCATGGGATCTGCTTAGCAACCACACACCTGATCAGAAAAATCCCAGCTCTGCCTCTCAGCAGGTAGTCTAGAGATAGACAGGAAAGGAGCATGGGTTGTCTTTCCAAGGCCCTGCGGGGATTAGAAAGTTTATCTTGGAGGGGCCAGATGGGGAGAATCTGGCTTTAAGATTCCCAGGCAGATGCTTCACCATCTGATTCTGCAGTCTTTCTGTCACCTATAGTGCCACCATGGTGTCTACTTGGAGGCATTCTGGCTTGGTTGCTTAACAAAGGCGGTCTTGAACTTGTTAGGGGCAGGGAGAACAAATTTTCCCGAGTTTGCCACAGTGTTTGGAGTAAGGGGTTGGTAGGATGACAATGAAACAGAAATTGGCATGTTTTTATAGAACCAGTGAGTGCGGCATTTGAAGTCCAGTGGGCCCGAGAGGTAGTGAGTCCCCCTTCCAGCAGATTACTCGTTGGATATGTTATAATGGCGATTCCTTGTATGAGTTGAGCTGGATGGGCATTGAGGTCCCCTTAGGTCCAAAGCTTCCTGTGCCACCTATGAACTGTGTGTCACTGAGCCTCTCTAGGCTTCTGGTCCCTCTTCATAAAATGAGAGGCTTGGACTGAGTGGAGTCTAAAGTCCCTTCCAGCTCTGATCTGTGACCAGATAACCTGTCCTCTAGTCCTGTAAACCTGGGGCCCGTCATTGGGCCCCCTAATTTCCTGTAAAACGGGAAGAGTGATACCTAGACTATTGATCTCATAAGGTTGTTGGGCAGAGCAAAAGAAAAATGAGTGTAAGCTATTAGCAAGCTACAAGTGGTGGCTGGCATTTATATGGCACTTTCAGTTTTGCAGAGCACTGTTACGTACTTGATCTTATTTGTAGCACTACAGGCATCCTGCTGAGGTACGTACCCCGCTCTTACAAACGAGAAAGGTTAAGTGATCGCAGAGCTTGTTAGTGGCAGGGGCAGGATTTCAACACATTTTCCTGGAGCCTACTCCAACACTGTCCACCACCCTACACTACCTAAGTTGTTGATGTTTAGAGATAATCGCTGCCCATTTCACAGGGCTGTTGTAAGTATAAAGAGGGGATATATGAGAAAACTACATCTAGGCATGCTGCTGTTCTTTCATGCAAGAAAATCTGAAACCATCCCACTGCTTACCTAAAAGGCACAAGTAAAACCTGTCTTCTTCCTTTAGTCTGAAGGTTCTTAACCTCATGGGGGAGGTGAGGAAGATGGGGGGGGGGGGGGGCGTTTGTGAATTTGGTTGTTTTTTAAAAATTCTTTTGATAACTTTATTTCAATATGACTGGTTTCCTTTGTAATCCCATGTATTGTATTTTGTGCATTTAAAAATATTTTTTTTGAGAAGGGGTCCGTAGGTTTAATCAGACTGCCAAAGGATTCTAGGACACACAAAAAGTTAAGAACTCCTGATTTAGTTTCTTAAGACAGTCATCAGGACCCCTGATTTTTTTGTCTGGGTTTTATGGCTAACTTGCTTTGTGTCCTTGAGCAAATCCCTGACCTCTGAGTCTCAGTTGCTGCCTCATTTTCTTTGTGATCTCTATGACCGTTAGGGAAATGAATTCAGTTAATTCATCTAGGACTTAGTAAGCACCTAGTGTGTGCCCACAAAGTGTACTAGGCACAGGGAAGAAAAAGCTCAAAACAAAACTATCATTGTCCTCATGGAGTTTATGTTCTTTTGCAAGTCACACAAAAATTCTCATCATCCTTAAGGACCAGGGGTCATGTACATAATGGCTCATAAAGAAGAGGCAGAGGCAGAGTGCTAGTGTTGGACCAGGAGTCAAGAACACTTGCATTTAGATCCTACCTTAGCAGGATAGCAAACCTAGAAGCACTGGAGGACCCATGCAGTAGAAGGCTGGTGTCCTAACCCCACCCCGTCTAGGCAGGTGTCCCCCGGCAGTCCTTCCTCACCACATATCCTTCTCACACTCCTGGCTGTTGAATGTGCTGTTCATCTAAGCACAGAAACTAAAGTCAGAACTATCCTGAGGCAATTTCTGCAGTAACCCTTAGAAGCCATTTAGGTTGTAATCACAGGAGGGTGGGACATTTTTCTATAGAAATAAAAGACATTTTGAGTTCGGATCCAGCCTCTGATACTTAACACAGAGAAAGCTAACCGTGTGACCTTGGGCAAGTTACTTAACCCCAATTGCCCTCCAAAAAGAAAAGGAAGGAAGGAAGGAAGGAAGGAAGGAAGGAAGGAAGGAAGGAAGGAAGGAAGGAAGGAAGGAAGGAAGAAAGACATTTCAGAGGAAGATGACAGAAAGAATCACTTGGTATATATAAACACATCATAGTGTCTGTGGGGCACCGATGCAGTTTTGAGACATTTCATATTTGAAAGAAAATGTTCCAGTTAACCCATTTACTTATTAACCATTTATTAAGTGTTTACTCCATACTAAGCACAGGGGATACAAAGAAAGGCAGTAGTCCCTCCCCTCAAGGGGCTTCCATCTTAATGAGAGAGACACCCTGTATATAAAAAACTACAAGAGGACAGGGAAAAGAGCCTCATAGGAGAAGACTCTGTTAAGATCCCAGGGGCTTGGCCAAGTGAAAGTGCTCCATTAAAAGGAGGGGCAGCTGGCGCACAAAATGGGATCTTGTAATGTGTTGAATGCTTAGAATATTTGACAGCTGACACACTGAAATGCAGGAAGGTGGTTTGTTCTAGCATGGCCGCCTTGCATTACTCATCTTTCTGACCTTAGTATCTAAGAGATGAGACATAGCTATGCTAGCGGGGTTTGGAATGCTACCAGGAAACACCCTTTAACCCTGGATAGGTCACTCTTGTACTCAAGTACCATGCGGTGTTGTTGGGCCTCCAATTCATCACAGCACAGGGAGCCAAAGGAAATACTGCAAGTGGTGAGAGGGCTTCAAAACATTGAAAGTACCTCTGGCCACACTACCTTAGCCTCTTTTCCGCAAAAATTTACTGGCCAAAAGAGCCCACTTCAGTGAATTTGTAGAATCTACTATAAGGGGATGGCTAGGTGGCACAGTGAATAGAGCACTGGCCCTGGAATCAAGAGGACCTGAGTTCAAATCTGGCCTCAGACACTTAACACTTACTAGCTGTGTGACCTTGGGCAAGTAACTTAATCCCAATTGCCCTGCCTTCCCCCCTGCAAAAAAAAATAAAACATACCAAGAATCTACTATAAGATTAAGCTCTAGGTACCTATTAGTTTTAAAGGAGATTTAGATTTGGGATCTAAAATATTGTTCTAATACATATCTGCCAGATAGAAATAATCAGTGCTAATTATTAAATTAATTTATTTGCTCATTTCTGTAGAGATCCAGTGATAGCTAAATTCCTTTATTAATTAACATGGGAATCTTAATCTTAATTTGCATTGTACAAAAGAACAAAACCCTTTAATCTGTGCTGGTGCAGTAAAGCCAGTGCAGAGGGCAGATCACTGACCCCTCTGCCCCTCATCCCTGCCTTGTTCAGTGGCAACCACATCTGCCTCAAGAAGCATCTAGAAACTCTGGATAAAAACTGTGGAGTGCAGACCCATTCCCAAGATGTGCTGTGGCCAGGTTAAAGGAGAGGAGCACCTGGGATCCCGGGACTTGGGCTATAGAGCGCTACCCCTTTTATGTCCAGGGAGCTTTTGATGGCATTACACTCTGGTTGAATGCTTGGCAGCTCGACAGCCCAGTGGAGAGAGTGCCGGAGGTAAAGTCAGAAAGACTGAATTCAGATCCTGCCTGCCTCAGATACTTACCCAGTCCCTCTCTGCTTCAGTTTCCTCATCTTTAAAATGGGAATAATCACTGTAACACCGACCTCTCAAATCGTGAGTCTAAAAATGAAATAATACATATAAAGCACCTAACAAACCTTAAAGTGCTATGTGAATGTTTACTGTCATTACTATTGGACAGCCTCTTCTCCATGGCAGGCACAGGGGAGACCTTCATCTTTCTTTATCACTGTCAGGCCTTTAGAAGGCTCTTGGGTTTTTATTGTTTGTGTTTTTTAAAACTGAGGCAGCTAGGTGATGCAGTAGATGGCGCACCGGGCCTGGAGGCAGGAAGACTCATCTTCCTGAATTAAAAAATCTGCCCTCAGACACTTACCTTGGGCAAGTCACTTAACCCTGTTTGCCTCAGTTTCCTCATCTGGAAAATGGCAAACCACTCCAGTATCCTGGTCAAGAAACCCCCAAATGGGGTCATGAAGAATCAGAAACAATTGAAAACAACTGAACATTAACTAGCTGTGACCTTGGGCAAGTCACTTAACCCCAATTGCCTTGTCTTCTCCCCGCCCCCCGCCAAAAAAAAAAAAAAATAGAAAACAACTGAACATTTTTTAAATTGTGAAATGTTTATAATGCCTTATAGTAACCTCCCCCAAGATTATCTTGTATTTTATTCTTATGTGTCTATCACTCTATCTACACACACACACACACACACACACACACACACACACACACACACCTGTTTCATCCATTAGGATGTAAGGTGATAGACAGCAGCAGCTCTTCTGCTTTTGTCTTTGTATCTCCAGCACCCAGCACAGTGCCTGGCCCACAACAGGCAGCTAATGAATCCTTGGAAATTGATTATAAGAGTGATATGAAGAAGGATTTCCATGCACTGAAAAAACTTAAGCTCTTTTTGAGAAAATAAAGCATAAATGGGTGTGAAGCTAAATACCCCAAGTGTGAACAGGGCAATACAACAGGACAAGAAGAGTGTCAAAGCTGATTCCAGTGGGCCCAATAAATGTTACTGCTGTTCTGGAGGCGTTCTGGGAAGGGCAGCAGTCACTGCAAGGTGGGGATAGTTGGAGAGAACTTGGCAGAGGAAGGCCACTTGAGCTGGGTCTTAATGGACAAGTAGGGTTTGTGCAGATGGAGGTGAACTGAGAGGACATATCAGGCTGGGGAGTGGGGATGGATGGTATTTCTGGAGGGCAGTGAAGAGACCCAGAAGCTGTGTCATTAGAGGTCAGCCTACAAGGTATTGTCCTAAATAATCTGTATGATGACTAGGGCGTGTCTTGGAGTATCAGCCAGGGCCCCAAGGTTTGGAGTCAGAACACCTGGGCTCAGATCTCACTGCTGCTACTTAACTGTCTGTATGATTTGGGAGAAGTCACTTTGAGGGGAGTCACATCTATAAAGAGAGTTGAGTTATATTAGATGAGACAGAAGGTCCCTTTTAGATCTAAACCTGTGTAGTCAAAGTTATTTAAAATTTGCAAAAAGTACTGAAGTAAATAATAAAAAATAACTCCTAACTCCCTCTGTATCCCTTTCATTTATTTTTTTTGAATGGAATGATTTTTTCCAAGTGATCTGCTCCACTTTCTGTCCATTTTTGTAACTGTCTGAGGCCTTCAAAGTGATCCTGTCGTCCTCTGCTACCCCTGGTCCTCTCTGGTCTGCTTTCCTGGCCTAGCTCCCAGCTTTCCCATGGGCTGTATTCTCAGCTCAGCCCGCACAATTTGGCTCACGTTGGATAGGCTTTGTGTCCTTCCCCTCTCTCTTCCCTTCCCCTTAATACTGGCCCCTCTGCAGCTATTCCCCCATCTCTAAGTCCTTTCCAAATTGGACATCTGAATTCCCAATATGGCTTCTCTTTCCCATATCCCTTGTGTTGACAGTGGGGTGTGTGTGTATGTGTGTAAGTTCTGTGCTCTTCTGGCTTATTGTTAAGAATTTGGATTGGGGGTGACTAGGTGGCACAGTGAATAGAGCACCAGCTCTGGAGTCAGGAGGACCTGAGATCAAATCTGGCCTCATACACTTGACATACTTACTAGCTGTGTAACTTTGGGCAGCTCACTTAACCCCAATTGCCCTCCAAAAAGAAAAAAAAAATTTGGATTGGATCCCTATACACTTTGCCAATGATTTAATAAAAATATTTCTAAAATTTGTCAGGCTTATGTGTGCCCTGAAGATGTGAGGTCAAAGAAGTTAGAAAAATCTCCCCTTCCAGTCCCTTCCTCCAACACATGTATGTGTTCAGATATGTGTGTGCTCATATGCACATTCACACACACACACACACACACACACACACATTTCTATAACTGAGACCCACGGTGTTTACTATCAGATATAACTACTGTGAGATTAGAGAATAATCTTTTACAAAACATTCTGACTTCCAAAATGACATTTGGAAAAAGCATTTGTTAACAAACTCATATTTTAAGAAGCTATTTGAAATGCTCTGAAGGATTGATTTTCTTAAAAATCTTTGGGGTAAGGAAATTCAAGTTATTTCACCTTGAGAGCTGCAGGGGTTAGGGAGCCTCCCCACACACACACCCCTCCATAAAGCAGCTGGTACACCACCCTAGGTAAAAATAGGATGACTCTGAGATGTCAGACCTAAGTGTTGGTGGCCCAGCGCATATGTTCATACCAGAAGGCTTGCCTTAATGTAGATTTTAACTTCTGTGTAGCACTCTGTCTTCCTCTGTCAATAAAATAGTGATATTTTTTTCCTGTTTTATCTGATGTCCTAAATCAAGGGAGGGAAGTATGTGAGACCATGTTTTTGAGAGTTTTGGAGAACAATGTAGCAGAAAGAGCACCATATTTAGAGTCATAAGATCTGGGTCCTAATTGAAGCTCTGTTTGTTGGGCTTCCTTCCCCCCTGGAGGCCTCTGTGGGACCAGAATATGATCATGACAGGCCCTCTGAACTCTCTTTGAGAGGCCTCAGAAAGTCAAGCAATATTGCCGTGTGCATCACTAAGACAATCTGGGAAGTTTAAATAAAAAGAAAAGGCGTGACCAAGACAGGGAGCACAGCAGTAGATGAGAAAGGGAGGACCCTGGGATGGAGAGAAAGAGTACCAGCAATAGCAGCCACACAGGACATGATAGTACAAGGTTCTCTCTTGCACTAGACACTGGTATCTGAGAGGAAAAGTACTACACAGGCATTGACCATCATTTCAGTTTCCTGTCTCCTTTTGGTCCCATATTCTTGTTTCTTTTGGTGCTCTCTCTTATTACTACTTGTATTTTTTCCTGCAAGGATGGAGGAAGAAAGTCAGGAAGGAAGAGTAAATAGAGTGCTGAGTTTGAAGAAATAGATGCCCAGGTTCAAGTCCCACTTCTGATGCTAGCTGTGTGTGGCTGTGGGCAAATCCTGCAACCTTTCCAGACCTCAGCTTCCTCATCTGTAACATGGGGACAATATACCTGTTAGGCCCCTGCTTCACAGCTCCCATCCCGGTATGGAAAGCTCTCTGCAGACTTTTCAGCACTGTAAATGTCAGTTGTTATGGTCATAGAGGCTGTGAGAGGGGGTCGCAGAGGCAGTGTGGCATAGTAGACAGAACTCCAGCCATGGCGTCAGAAAGACCTGGGTTCAGGTCTCTGACATGAATTTGTTTTGTAATAGTGGGAAGATTGATTAACTTCCCTGTTCCTCAGGCAGTTTTGTAAGGCTGTAAATGTCCATCCTGCTGATCTGCTGTTTGGGAGCTTGCACACCAGGGAGTCCCCAGCTTGGGTCAGGCTGCTGACCCAGCTTAGACGGCCAGGCTGGCAGGAGAGACATAGGACGCTAGCAGCCATGAAACGCTGCCCTCTGGGGAGTGGTTCTTGTCTCTTCTATAGAGTCACTTAATGTTTGTCTTCCCCAGCCCTGGTGGCTCTAAAGCTCTTCAGTATATTTCTCCTCCCAGGTTCTAATCTCTGAGTCCCTGTTGGAAGAGAGGGTGATGATGATAATGATGATGATGATGATGATGATGATGATGATGATGATGATGATGATGATGATGATGATGATAATGACGATGGTAGAAGAATGATAAAGATAAAAGCAACTCCAGTTTATGTGGTACTGGAAGATTTGCGATTTGCCTTCTTCCAGTCTTTGCCCCGCCCACCCCCATTGTCCTTTCAAGGAGGCAGTGTAGGTGTTTTTATCCCCATTTCATAGATGCTGAGACTGAGTCTCAAAGAAATGAAGTGACTTGCTCAGTCACTAGCACCTCTGATCCAGGACTTGAGCCCAGGTTGCCTGCCTCTGGATCTGGCATTCTTAGAAGTTTGTGTGGCCAGCATCAGGTGGGTGCTGCAAGCATGGCGGCCCCTCCCGCCCTGCCACATCCCCACCCTGGCTCATCTTTCTCAGTCACATGTCTCTTTATGCTTCTGATCCTGGTTAAGTTGAGGATTTGTCAGATGCTCCCTAGAGAGGAACATTTTCTTCCTGGCAGAAATCTTTTCTTGAAATCTGTCTGAGGAATTCGATTTTTCCCTGAAAGGGCCTTGTTGACTTAATGGGAAAGGGAAGAGAAAACCAGCATCAAAAATCTTTCCTACTTTCATGCTTTCAGCTGAGCAGATGATGTGGCCATTTGCCCCCTTTATGTTCTTCCCTGGGATTTGGCTTTAAAAATCTGTTTGCTCAATAGAGAGGTGGTTGCCGCCTCAGCTCTTAGCTGGTCAGGACAGGGCAGACAGAGTTTTAGCAGAATGTCTCAGTGGACAGAGATCATTTTTACATGAGAGTTGTGTTTGGGGCGCCTCACATGTGCTAGAGGTGTGGACTTCCTGTCTTTGGGCATCACCCCAGTTGGCTTGGATGCCCAGTGTCCTTGGACAAGTTTGTGGCCTTACTGAAGAGGTCTTTAGAGGTCATTATATCTCCCGCCATACTCTGGATTGGTACTCAAGCACCTTCACCATCCAGCGCCTACCTGCCACTCCCAGTTCTTTTCACACCACTTCCCCGCACATCTCTTCACTACCTCAGCCCTGGCCAGACATAGTTTGCTGGGAAACACGCTAGACTGGTCATCATGAGACCTGCTTCCTAATCTCAGTTTCACCACTGACTAGCCATGTGACCTTGAACAAGAGCCTTCACTTCCTTGAACCTCAGTTCCTCATCTGTAAAGTTAAGAGAATTGGACCAGGACTTCTCTAAGAGCCCTTCCAGCAACAGAATTCTCATATTCTGCTAGGTGGCTTAGTGGATAAAGTGCTAGACCTAGAGTCGGGAAGAGCTGAGTTCAAGTGCCTCAGACACTTACTAGCTGAGCGACCCTGGGCCTTAACTTAACATCTACCTATCTCAGTTTCCAAATCTGTAAAGTGGACATGACATTACTACCTATTTCCCAGGGTTATTGTGAGGATAAAAATTAGATAATATTTATAAAGTGCTTTGCAGACCATAAAGTGCCATATAAATACTATTCTTATTATTGTTCCCCGAATATGATATGCCCATAATGATAGCTCATACTTACTGTAGGTATACATACATACATACATCTTGTAGGTACCTGAATTCTTTACATCTTTTTTTTCCCATTAGAATGGGAGCTCCTCAAGGGCCTTTTTTGCATCCGCAGTGCTTAGCCTAGTGAGGTGCTTAATAAATGCTTTTTGAGGTGCTTAATAAATGCTTTTTGACTAGCTGACTAACTTACTGATTGACCTAGTACAACAACCTGATGAGGAGTTTAGTACAAGTATTATCATCACTATTGTACAGGTGAAGAAACTGAGACTCAGACCAAGTGACTTACCCGCGATCACAGAGCTAGGAAGTATTAGAACCTGAGGTTTTCTTCCTCTCCTTTTGTCTAAATTCCTACTCTTTAATCAGTTAACCAGGACTTTTCTAGGCCCAATACAAGACCCACCTCTTCCAGAATTCTAGTCTTCCCAGAATTCCAGCCCTTAGTAACCAGTCTCTCCTGTGAAACTGTGTAATGTACATTTTTTCCACCCTTCCTTTGGCAGTTGGGTTCTCTGCCTTAGTCTGTCAGTCATCCATTTATGCCTGTGTCCTATCTCCCAGCTAGCTAGAGTTGAATGGACCCTTCCAGGGCAAGGCCTTCCTCTAATGCCTCTTGGTAGCCTGCAGGACCTTCCCCAGAGCCCTGCATATTGTAGAACCTCTCAGTTCATTGTCATCCTCACCAGCCCCAATTCTGCCAGCAGGTAAGGCAGCCTTAGTCATGGCTAGGTACTGCACTGCTTTTGTACTGTGGACAGAGGCCTGCTTCTTCCACATCCGACCCCAACAGGCTTTTGCCTGAGTTTTTTGCTTTGAGTTCTATGGGTAATTGCTATCTACTTGGCTCTTGATGTGTGGTTTTGCTTTTCCGGTTCTGCCCTGCCCTTACTTTTTGTTCTTCCTGAAACCAAAAACCGTGTGATGGTTTGACTAGTACTATCCTCCTACCCTTCCGCCTTCAAAAGCTCAAGTCTTGACAACATTCACACTTTATTCTCCAGTGACTTAAGTCTGCCTTGTTGATCCTCTGAACCAGTGTGAATTCAGACCTACTTAGAAACCAAGAATTCTAGAGCTGATCTGGAACCTTATATATACATCCTGTCCAATGGTCCCACTGCTAAGTCCAGTTTCAGGAAAGAAGGAGAGGTACAATAGGGTCAAAGTCCAGCCTTGGGTTAGTAGTTATAAAACCTTTGGGCTTCCATGAGGACCAAAATCCACTTGACTATAGGGTGAGAATTAGATAGACCTCAACTTCCACCAGTTTATGATTAATATCCATTTACATCATTTGGGAGAAGCTAGTGCCCTGAAAGCATCAAAATGAGGGTGAAATATATAAGACAAGAGCACATTAATCTGCCTTAAACCCAGTTCAAGAGAGTTGATTGGTCTCTGAAACACCCAGTAGACCTAGTCAGTAGAGGATTTTGCAAGGCACAAACGCAAAGATAGTATTATTGTGAAGCATTAGTGTATGGTAACTTATAAAGGAATCACACTTTTTAATTTTTCAAACAGGTCTTCTACACATACTCTTTTTATCTTCCCTATGACTTTATTAGATCACCTTGACCCCCTTTTTTTTTTACGGAAGGGAAACCAAGACATAGAAAGGCTGAACCAGAGTCAAAACCTTCTTACCAACTAGCACAGAGGTGAGGAACCTGTGACATCAAGGTGTGATGTTTCATGCAGTCATCACAATAGTCTGGTAATCAAATAAATACAGAGATCTGGAAGAATCCTAGAATTATAAATTTGGAGCAGAAAAGGACCTTAGAAGTCATCAATGAACCCAGTTCTCCTAATTTTCCAAATAAAGCTCACAGCTAGCATCTAAAGCAAGAGTCAGACTCAGGTCTTCCTGATTCCAAGACCAATGCTCTATTCACTACACCATGCTCTGAGGATAAGGGACAGAGAAAAGGAAAATCTGTGGGTTGAGCCCTGACAGTGACATTTCTTTTCTTTGTATTTTGAAACATTCTATCATGTCTGCATTCCCTAAATAGAGTTCCAATTAGAGGATAAATTAGATTCCCCAGTAGTGCTGTTTAAATCAGAGCATTCTAAAAATAGCATGATGAGATTTCTAGGACTGAGTCTGTTCCTAACATCTACTAAATCTGTTGCTATCAGGAAGCAATTGATAATATTAAGGTCAATACTTAATGGGCAACATGCTGAATCTCTAACAACATACTAGATATATTTGGAAAAACTTAAATTAGCCATGAAACCACTGGTAAAAAAAAATGGTGTGTGTTTGGTTTTTTTTTAAGTATTATGATTTAAATTGCAAGAAAACCTTGTTTAAGAAGAAATGCATTAAACATTTTTTTCACTTCTCCATCTCACTACTCAAAATACTCCAAACAAAATATTTCCTTAGACTTTTTAGATGATGTAAATAAAGTTCAAACCAGAACACACATCAGGGCTAATGAAAACTTGCCCCAGATTTCTTCCCAATGAGGTTTGCGACCCTTCAAGAATCTAGAATCCTGTCATTCCCCAAATAATTCACAAGGTCAAGTAGAATAAAAATCATTGCCCACCAACAAACACAAAGAGGTCTCTGTGGGCCAGTCAGCTAGCCTGAGAGTCCATCTCTGATGCTACCAACCCAGGATCATCTTTATGAGAGAGAATGACATCGTGATACCAACTTCAGAACCCTCCTCTATTAACAGTACATACAATGCATTTGCCATCTGGTAACATAGCAGTGGCCTATTCTGTAATTGCCTAAACCACTAAACCACCAAGCTCTGAAGTTTGTCTTTGGATACCAAAAGGATAGCTCATCTATTAAGTCCTAGGCAAGTGATGTGTATGGGGAATAGTAGAGAGAGGCCTGGGTTGGAGTCAGGGGACCTGGGTTCAGATCTTTTTTTTTTTGGGGGGGGGGTTCAGATCTTAGATCTATTGACACTAGCTATGTGACCATAGGAACCCTCTGAGCCTCTGCTTCCTCATCTGTGAAAACAGGATGATAATACTTATTTGCATTGAGTTCCCTGTACCAGTGGAAATCACAGGGCTAGTCCCCAAAAAATAAATATTCTTGTTTAATTAATTCACAGGGTTATTGTGAGTAAACCGCTTTGTAACCCGTTAAGTGCTCAGTGTGTGAGCCCTTGTGAGCTGTTATTATTACAAGCAATGACTAAATTGAGACCAAAGAAGGAGAGGATTTGCCTTAAATTTCCCCAAATTCAGTTCCGGGGAATGTTATCCAGAAAAGCTCTAAGTTGCTTTGCTAGGGATAAAAGCCATCAGTCAGGAAAAACACACTGGCCTGGCATCTCCTAAGACAGTGTGCCAACTTTTTTTCTCCCTTCCCCCACCCCCTAGGGGCCTCATGTGGTGCTGCTATGCAGCTGTTAAAAAGACTCAGTCTTCCATCCAAAATAAATAAAATTAGTAGCAACATTTATTTAGGAATTGAGTATCTCTGGTTGAAAGAAGCCTTGTTCTGAAAACAAAAATGGCTTAGTACCAGTATTGAGTTATGTGATCCAAAGATCATTACTGACAACAGTACTAGAATGTGGCTGCTTGGGTGTTTTCCCACTGATATTTTCCTTGCAAAAAAAGCAAGCCTAAATCTAACTAGAAAAGCCAAGTTTCTCTTTGGTGCATTTGGCCTTATTATCCTGTTTTCACTGCTGGGTCAATAAAAATTGAATTGAAAAATTCCCACTATGGGAACCAGCTGCCCAGTAGATCCCAAAGTGAGAGTTTATCTGTTTTGCTAAGTGGTTTCTGGAATTAGTGAGGTCAGTGACCTGTCCGGGACAGAGGTGACCAAGCACCAGCAGCTATTGTCCTTCCCAAGCCCTCCATCACATCAATAAGTCTATTCATTTACATCATCACTTTCTCCTGTCATTAGCTGGAATCAAAGAGAACCTAGGACAGGAACTCTCTTGCAAAAGACTGTCTTCTCTGAGTGACTGGAAGGCAGTTTCATGCCAAGTCCTGTGACCTGTGGCTGTGTCTCTCAGTTGCTGGCAGACGGACAGCCCTCTGTGACCATCTCCCTGGTATTCTTGGAATTTGCAGAATGAAGCAGAATGTCTATTACATTGAGGACACTGAACTTTTCATTTAAGATTCTTTTTCCTCCTCCACCTTGCCAAAAGAACACCCATCCTGTCCTCAAAGGCTCCTTTTTCACCAGGGCTAATAGAGAAAGTGTCATTTTGCAAATTGTTTAGAATTGGCCCATTTGGGGCTTGTTTTTTTTTCTTTCCAATATACACTCTGGCAATTGGAAATGAACAGGCCACCTTGGGATATCCTGGCATCCCTAAGACAGTCTGTGACTGACCTTGTTTCAGAATGGCAAACACTGACTGACTCACTCCCTCTTAGAAGTGTTGATCCTCATCCTACTATATTTAATAAGCGGCCCGTATATAATGTTATACATACTTGTGACTTCCTGCAGTAGGCTGTGATTTCTAATGATATAGAGGGTGTTTTTCTTGGGTCACAGCCATTAAAGCTACCTAAATAACATAGTGTGATTAACTACATCTTCCATCCTTTTCTGTATCTATAGCTCTGTATCTATATCTCTCCGCTCTCATCTGCAGCTTTCTTCTGCACTCCCAGCATCACAATGCACAGTGCCTTCCTGTAAGGCATCCTTTTGCAAGTCAGCTGCCAAGGCAAGGAAACCCACAGGCAAATGAAACAGTGACTTTAGACTCCTCGTGGCTGGCTCCTCCTCCTTCCTTCTTTGCAGAGAAAGCCAAGCAAGTGGCCCAGAGCCCACAGGGCCCTCACTGGAGCCTTGTGTTGAATGAATGGCCCGCTGTGCTGGACACAGACATAGGACTTCATTACAGACCTGGCTCCTCACATGCTTTCAGCAGATAAGTGACTCTGGTGTGCACAGAGCACTGTGCTCAGAGCTATGGGAAACAGAAAGTTCAGGTACACTAGAGGTCCCCGGACTCGTGGCAGTCTAGGAGAGAGGTCAGGCATAAGCACAGGTAACTATGATAGAGGATATTGTGTAAGAGGATCAGAGAGATGAGCAGCAGTGCCCAGGAAGGTGTGAGGAAGAATGCCTCTAGTGAGCAGGGAGTCACTACTAGGCCCCAAGTCGGATGCCCTGGGTTCAGATCCCACTCCTGATCATGGGTAAATGACCTAGGTTGAACATGATGGTTTCCAAAGCTCCTTCTGTCTCTAGATCTCAGGCCTATTGATCATACTTTAAAGTGTGGAAATTCAGCAGGCAGAGTGGGAAAGAATGTTCCAGCCATGAAATACAGCATAAGTAAAGGCTCAGAGGTACTCTATGGTGTTAGATGGATAGAGCATCTCTATCAGCAAGCATTTATTAAGTGCCTGCTGTGTGCTGGGTGCCAAGGACACAAAGATGAAAGTGAAATATCCCCTGTCCTCAGGGAGCTGACATTGTGTCAAGGGAGCTCCCGAAAGCTTCATCTTTCCTAGACACGCACACCATCTTTCTTTCTCCCCTCCCCCCAACTTGCACTTGTGGGCAAGTGGTTTTTTATGTATTATAATCATCTAGCATCTCTGAATTTGGAGTCTATAAGGAGGGAAATGTGGTTCAGAGGGAAAAAAATAACTGAATCTGGGGTTAGAAGACCTGGGTTTAGATCTAATCTCTTCCACTCACTATCTGAATGACTTCTAGGCAAATCATCCAGCTTTTCTGGGCCTCCAGTCCCTTATCTTCACAATGAGGAAGTCAAACCAGCCCCACTCCAAGGTTTCCTGCTGCCTGTGTGACCTTAGACAAGTCAGAGTGCCCCTCTGGCTATTTCCCCACCTATAAAATAATTCCAGGGCACTGATAATGGTCCATGGTACCCACCTCCTGAGAGAGAACTAATGGACTCAAGATACAGAGTGAGACGCGTGCATTTCTGGGCAGGGCCCATGTGGCCATTTATTTTGCTTGACTATGAATATTTTCTTACAAAGGTTTTGTTTTTTCTTTGGGGGGTGGGGGGAATGTGGGTGGGAGAAAAAAAAATAAATGCTTGTTAATTGAAAAAATTTGATGTTTAAAAGGAGGAGTAGATTGAAGTAAATGGTTTCAGGGCCCCCTAAACCTCTGATCCCAGGATTCTCCAGTTTTAAAACAGTAACTCTAGGATTTGTTAACCGTGCTAACAGTGTTCTTCTAGAGCCATCACACACATAACATATCACATCACCTTTCCAGAACATTATGTCGAAGTATTCCTGTCTCCAGACAGGCATCTCTCAGTGTTACAAAATCCTCAACCCAAACAAGCTTGTTCTGGCTATAAATAACCATTCCCCACTACAGAGAATGCTGCAGCCTGTCTGAAGCTGGGAAGCTGGCACCAGCCAGACTCTGAAATAAACTCCGGGCAATGATTTGGTGGGGAGGCCATCAAATGGACAGTGTCTCCTTCCTCCCTGCCCCGTGAATAAAGATGACCTGCAGCAGCTTGAAAAGGATTCCTCTGGGGAATCGGTAGTGACTGGCACTGATTGAAATGGGGATGGCAGCAGGCTGTGCCACCGTGCTGCCGGGCTCCACAAAGGAGCAGAGATGGGGACTGTCCCCACCACCCCCACCGTCACTCAACC
The DNA here is from genome assembly GCA_011680675.1 of Gymnobelideus leadbeateri. NCBI lineage: Eukaryota > Metazoa > Chordata > Mammalia > Diprotodontia > Petauridae > Gymnobelideus > Gymnobelideus leadbeateri. Next base: position 363,635 of record WOXC01009426.1, on the reverse strand, counting down.
CCTGCCCTTTTTTCAGAGATTCTTTTTGTGTTTGGCTCTTGTCCCAGCACGACTGCATAGTTTGAATACCAGAGTTCCTTATAGGCCTGCTGAGCTTCAGAGGGGAGGAGGAGCTGGCTAGGAGCTTTTGTCCAAATAACACAGAATCAGAAATGCCTCACTTCTGTACACACACACACACACACACACACACACACCTTTCTGATGTCTCTAGGCCACTTCTAATGAAGTTTCCTGGTATATCTGTTTCCCTATAGCTACTATTGATGACCAGCAAAAGCAGATCCCAGGCAGGTCCCTAAAATCATTCCAGAATTGAGGGAGCGATGGGAAAATTACTGTAACTGTTTTCCTCTCAATTCAACAAACATTTATTCAATATTATAACATTACACATACATGTGTATCCCACACGTGTATGTATATATAGATGTGTATATACATATACATGTATACACATAACGTATATCAGACACCATACTGGGGTGTAAGGACACAAGGTAAAAGCCAGCAAGGCCCCTACACTTAGAAAATAGAGCAGAAAGAGAGCTGGTCTCAGGGTCAGGAAGAACTGGGTTCAGATCCCACCTTTGTGACCCTTGTGAAGTCACTTTATCATCTCAGTGACCCCAGGCAGCTCTCTGAGACTGTCAGTTACAGTACTACATTGGTAGAGGGCGTTTCTTCATTGGGGGTTCTCTATGCCAATGAAATCACAGGTACAGACCCCAAAAAAGGACCTACCTCATTACTTGTTGTGAGATCATATATATATTAACTGTTCTGCAAACCTTAAAACATATAGATAACAGCTCATATTGCTATTAATCTAATAATGGGAAATCAGACATATAGAGAAATGTGGTATAAGGGCAATATAGTGATCCAAACAATATGAATAAGAGAATGTGGGGAAGGAGGCCTTGTTCCTGATGGGGAGGAGGCTTCATGGAGATGGTCGTACCTGTGCTATACCTTTAAGGGCAGGAAAAAGTGGTTCTTACAGTAAAGATGGGAAGAGAAGCTATTGTAGGTGAAGAGGGAGGCCTGTATGAAAGTACAGAACAGGACCCAGTCAGCTGGGCTAGAGCCCATAGTGCATGGAAGTCTATGGTGACACCGTGTCATTGGGAAGGTAGGTCTCGCCCACCCCCAGCCCAAGCCAGGAGTTTAGGCCTAAAGGCAGCAGCAGTGGGACAATGAAATGCCAGCTGATAGGAGGCCAGGGGCCTCAAACTGCTGAGCCTGAGGGGTGACGACTTATGGGGAGAGAACTTGCAAGTGGTGGCCTTTATTCTAAGCAGCTGAAAATAAATACAGAGATAAAAGCTGTCCATGATAGTTGGTCAGCAGCATTTATAAAGGGCCCACAAGGTGCAATAAATATTTACTAAGAACGCCTCTGCTCAAGGCACTGTGGGAGATAAATAGGAGTCCGTAGCCAGGGAAGTAATAAGAACTCACACTCATGTGATACTTTAAATGTTGCAAAGCCCTTCACATAGCATTACCTCATTTGTATCTCACATCAAGGCTGCCAGGTTGATACTGTGGATATTAACATCTCTGCTTTACAGATGAGGGAAGGGAAAGGCAGACATTAAGTGACTTACTCAGCTGTTTCAGAATCAGGTTTTGAACCTGGGTCTTCTGACTCTAAGGATGGCATTCTTCATCACCCTGAACCACTCTTCTTTTTTTCCTTTTTCTCTCTTTTTTTTTTTTTTTGGAGGGTAAGGCAAGGCAATTGGGGGTAAGTGACTTGCCCAAGGTCACACAGCAAGTAAGTGTGTCAAGTGTCTGTGGTCGGATTTGAACTCAGGTCCTCCTGACTCCAAGGCTGGTACTCTATTCACTGAATTACATTAATGCCCTGAATTACTCTTTAGATGATATACCTACATCCATTCCTTTATCACTTCACATTTATCAAGTACACACATGCAAATACTTTACTGTCAGGAAGCCCAGTCTTATGAACAATACAGCCAATAAAAATTAATAATTTACATTTATGTAACCCTTTGTAAATGTAGTATATTTGTAAAAATATTTCCCTCACAACAGCCCTATAAAGTCAATTGTGGGCTCAGAAGAGGGAGTTCCTTTGTCGAAGAAGAGCCAGGGATGAAGCACGGGGCGTAATCTTTCAGCTCCTTTTCATTTTAGTCAATGCTAACTGCCCCCAGGAAGGGTCAAGCTTGGGGCCTTGTACACAGTAGGTGTTTAATAAAAGTTAGTTGAATTTGTGAGAGGTTAAGAGTGATGTTCTCCTTTCTCTGCCTCCCTTTCCTCCTACACTTGCTGACCTCTGAGGTCTTTTCCAACCCTGGACCCTCTTTGGTTCTTATCTTTACTTTGAGGGCCCAGGCAATGCTGTGAGGCTAATTTCATCTTTGTCCCTCATTTCCATGAGAACAGAAATCCGAATGCTTTAGCCAAAAGAAAAACTTGAGCTCTCCGTTCCATTTGCATTCAGTTTCACTATGAATTGCTAGTTCTTCCTTCCTGTCCCAGCTAGATAGATGAACTTAGGCCAGAGGTACAGATGCTTCCTGCAGTAAGCACCTACTATGTGCCAGTTACTGTGTTACACGCTTTACAGATATTATGTAATTTGATCCTCACATCCACCCTGGGGAGGTAGATTCTATTATCCCTATGTTACAATGAGGAAACTTAAATGACTTTTCTAGAGTCATACAATTTTGGTAAATGTCTGTGGCTGAATTTGAGCTCAGGTCTTCCTCACTCCACTCTTATCATTCTATCCACTGGCCCACCTAGCAGCAGTTCTTTATTCCAAAGGAAATGGGAATCATTAGCAACAGATTCTCAACTGAAGAGACAGCACTACATTGCCCAAGTAAAGGGGACTCCAGATTTGTTTTTCCATGTAAACTGGTACCTCCATTCATCAGCTTTGAAGGGCAGCATATAGAGCCTTCTTCTTGTGGCCTACTATCCTGTCTACTTCAGCATACCTCCTCCTTACACTCACATCCATTCATTTATTCATCAGCTTAGTAACAGAGATAACTAGAAGGGTAGTTCACTTAGAAATTCTTTTTAAAATTGGAGTCGGCACCCACAGAGACTCTCTGGACATGTATTTTGATAGCCAAATTCCTGAGGCTTTCTATTAAGCTCTTATACTTTGCCTGCTTCTCAGAAGATTTGAGATGGCTTACAAGTTACAGCAACCAAAAATAAAGCTATTAAGGATAAAATGAAACTAAGGCCTTGCAGAAGGGACAAAGGTAACAGAGGTACTAAGGACAACACAATTACCATAATTGGACCCTGAATTTGAACCAGGATTTCTGACAAGTCAGAATGCTTACATGACTGAGCATTTTCTAACAAAAGAATACATATAGCTTTGTTTGCCCTCTTCCTGAGACTGATTTCTTTGAAATGTTTAGCAGCTAAATCCTCATGTGTCCCTAAAATGGAAAATTTTCTCAACCCAGGTACTGTGTGTGTCTGGCAGTTCAAGCCTTTTATGGAAAGCTTGTGTGTAATCTCATATCCAGTGAAAAGTTGTGAGTCAAAGTGGGAATCAATTTAAAAAAAAAAAAGGTAGAAATCTTGTTGCATTTAGCTTCCTATTCTGATAGTCCTTTAAAAAAAAAAGTAGCATTGCTCTAAAGCTAGCTGCTCAGCTATGGTTAATCTAATTATTTTTTCTTTTGTCTGTCTTTTCTCCCTTTCGTGTGTGTGTGTGTGTGTGTGTGTGTGTGTGTGTGTGTGTGTGTGTGTGTGTGTGTGTGTGTCCCACTTCCTTTAGTATAAGTCTGTGTTTAGGTCCTACTCCCAGGACTTCATGCCTCACAACCAAGCTTCCGTTCCACCTTTCCTCTCGTCTACCTCCTCCTCCTCTCCACATTTCCCACCTGTCCACCAGTCTCAGAGCTCTGATCTAGCGGTGCCAACCACAGCCAGCCTGCCTCCCAGCACTGTGGATGGGCCCAATTCCTGTTCTCAGGAGAGCAACTTGAATGGGAATTCTGTCTACCTTCCTTCTGAAACCTCTTTCACTGATTCTCTCCAGACGCCTTCGGTGAGACTTCCCCCCCAAAAAAATGCAACTTCCCATAGCAATGTGAAATTTTTAGAGCATTATTTTGTTTTTCCAAAATACTATCTCTTCCCTTCCTTGTTCTAAAATCAGGAGTTTATGTGATAGTAAAACAGCAAAACTAGATTGTGTGTGTGTGTGTGTGTGTGTGTGTGTGTGTGTGTGTGTGTGTGAGTGTGTGTGAGAGAGAGAGAGAGAGAGAGAGAGAGAGAGAGAGAGAGAGAGATTCAGATTTCAGGCAGGAAGGTGTGATTGTAGCATAGATATCACTTATCTTGGTAATGAGACAATCTGGGTTGAATTAGCAGATCCTTTTGCTAGTAGTAATGACCTTGAGAAAGTCACCTCCCTGTCTCTGAGTTGCAGTTTCCTAACCTATAAAACAAAGGGGTTGGGTTAGATTTCTGTATTCTCTAAAGTTCCTTCTGACACTAATATTCTGTGAGATTGTGAAATAATATTGACAATGTGGAAACACAATATCTGCACTTAAGTCTAAAATTCAGTTTTATATAGCAAGGTTCACATTAAGCCAGTCAGTCAAATGAAATTATTAAGCACCTACTATTTGCCAGGCATTTTGCTAAGTGCTGGGGATACAGAAAGGCAAAAGATACCAATTGTTCATGAGTAGGCAGAGCCAATATAGTAAAAATGGCAACTTTACCCAAACTAATTTATATATTCAGTGCCATCCCAATTAAATTACTAAAAAAAAAAATATTTTACTGAATTAGAAAAAATAATAAAACTCATTTGGAAGAACAAAAAGTCAAGAATATCAAAGGAAATAGTGGAAAGAAAAAAAGCAAAGGAAGGTGGTTTAGCAGTACCAGATCTAAAGCTATATTATAAGGCAGTAATTACCAAAACTTTCTGGTACTGGCTAAGATATAGAAAGGTTGATCAATGGAACAGCAGCAAATAAATATATAACCTTGTATTTGGCAAATGTAAAGACTTAAGATTTGGGGATAAGAATTTGTTTTTTGTTTAAAAATTGTTGGGAAAACTGGAAAGCAGTATGGCAGAAACTGGACATAGACCAATATCTTACACCATTTACCAAGATAAGGTCAAAATGAATATGCCACCTAGATATAAAGAGAGATATTACAAAAAAAATTAGAAGAACATGGAACATATTACTTATCAAACTTACGAATAAGCAAGCAGTGTATGAATGAATCAAGAGACAGAGGAAAGTTAAGTATAAAATAGATAATCTTGATTACATTAAATTTAAAGGGGTTTATACAGATAAAAGACAGTCGCTGTCCTTGAGCTCACAATCTAGTGGGGGAAACAGCAAACAAACTATATATAGGAAATAATTAGAAGAGGGAAGGCCCTAGAATTAAGAGGGGTTGAGAAAGGCTTCCTGTAGAAGATGTGACTTGAAGGAAGCCAGGAGACAGAAGTGAGGAGGGAGAACATTCTAGACAGAGAAAATGCCTGAAGTCTGGAGATGGAGTGTCTTATTTGAGGCACAGAAAAGCCCCAGGATTGAAGTGTATATATTGTGATTGAAGGTGTGAGAAGACTGGAAAGCCTGGGAGCAGAGGAAGGGGCTCTTTCCATTTCATCTCACATATCACAAGGTGATTATTTAGAGTTGAGTAACCAGCCTGATCTTAACATATATTAAAGAAAATCCCTCTCAGATTCTGGTTCTGTTTATAGATGATCACATTTTTCTTTAAATTGCATATGCCTTGGGAAGTAAAGACCGTGCAAGCAAGTTCCTTATTTAGCTACAGGGAGGGACTCAAAAACCTTTAAGGCCAGTTGCCTTGGTTCCCTTAAACTGTTGTGTGAGTCAGCATGGTGGGGGGACCCTGCCGCTCTGTTGGTAGAAGGGGCAAAGAGAAAACGCAGGCTTGACTTTTCCTTGTGCTGAATGGTTCTCACACACATTACCACATAGGCATCTGTTGCCAGACATCCTCTTTTCACATCAACATCTTCTCCAGCTGAGCTGGGGGCCTAATGTTTCCTCTGCTGCTTGCTCTTTGCTGCCTTAGGACCCTTCAAGAGGTCTTCCTTTGTCATCTCTCTGAGAGTAGTCAGGAGGATGTTTACATTTTTGGCAACACTAGTGCAGAGACCAGAAGTGGGGATGGGGTCTCTGCCCTCTGACCCAGAGGACATGATTCCCTATGAGCAGAAATACACTTCCTCTCTACGGAAAGAGGTCATCGAGCCAGGATCTGCTCTGTTGGCTACTCACGCTGAATTTGAGGGGCTGCTGCCAGGCTCCAACACATGTCTTTCCTTTCATCCTGTCTCCCATAGAGCGAAAATGCCAGTGAGGATGCTGGTGAGGGTGAATATGTCAATCTGTATTCCTCTGGCCAAAGCAACGGGGAACTCCCTCACTCTGAAGGAGTAAGTAATGTGCAGAAGGCAGAAAGAAGCTTTTGGTGCATGCTGAGTTCACATGGGATGGGGCAGCCTGCTTTCTCCAAGCCTCCCCATCCGCCATTAGGATGCTTCTGTGTGGCTGTGCTGACTTACTCACTGCCATGTGAATGGAGGATAGCCCCATTCAGATGGAGAGCAGAAACATCTTTGCTTCTTTTCAGGCTCGGGTGACTTTTTTCCTGGCAGTGGTTTTCCTTTGGCGTTTGCTTTGATGCATGTGGCAGTCTTGGTGATAGGTCTGGGCCTTGTACTGAAATGTCTCTATGGGGCTTGTCCCTATCCCACCTTCTATGGTAAAGAGCCTCCCATCCTGCCCTAGTAGAACAGAGAGTGTAACTTCTCCCACACCAAGACTGAGCATCCCTTATCAGACCATTTCTTCTTTCTCCTCTTCAGCATGTGTACTGATCCTGACAAACAGTAGTAAATTCCTTCCAGAATTCTGGGTGTGTCACCCAGGGCAGTGGCTTCTATGTTCATGCATACACTGCACATGTAGCCCTTTGACGGATTACTTGACATCTCTATCTTCATTCCATCATTGCTCCCATTCATGACACTTGAGGAACAAGTTATTCTGAACATTCTTTCTGGTTTTGATTTAGTAAGGCAGGTAAACAGCAGAAAAACGGAAACCCAGTGACACCAGAAGGCAACTCCTTGGGTCCCTTGCTAAAGGAGTAACACAACAAGACTCTCGTAAGGCCATCTGCTTTTGCCTGGGCCACCAATACCACAAGTTTTGACCTTGTTATTCATTATTGAACACTTAGTCTTGATCCTGTCACTCAAAAAGTTTGGTCTTCCTTTTTTCATTATTATTATTAAGACAAACCCAAAGTCTTACCGAGTGTCCATGCTCTCTCTTTTATGCCCAACCCCCCAAAAAAATCCTTCTGTGCTCACATTGAGCAAGACAGAGCCCTCAGAATGTCTGGGCATTTGCAGCCAATGGACCTGGGCCTGCCCGTGTGAGGGATCTGGGGTATTCCTTTCCTTGTGCTCCCAGTCCAAAGTCATCCTCCTCCTCTGGTGACCTGGTCCAGTTCCATCTCTGCATGAGAGAAGACAAATTCTGATTTACTTTTCTTGGCTCTTTTCCCTCTCTGATCAGTGGCTGACTTCAGGTGCCGTGTTTCTCTTCTCTTTGAACTCTCCTGCTGTCGCACTAACAGCATCACCTCTAGTACAACAAACCACAATGTTGGAGTTTCATTATTTTTACAGAGTTGCATAAGTTGGGAGACCCTGAGAGAGAAAGTAGGGGAAGGGAGCTTACACATCCAGGCCTGAATTGGTGTAAACAAAGGTCAAAAGATTTTAATTTTCTTTGCATATTTCCATTGGGCTGAAACCAATATTTTATATACAATCATAAACTCTAGTGGTATGCACAGTTCAAGTCATGCAGCCACTTCAAGGGATTCATTATGCACATGCATGAATATACTTTGGCAAGGTGATCCTCAGGGAACAAAAAACTGGAAGACAGTTGGAAGGGCAACAACCAAAGATGACTTGAGCTTAGCCAATGATAGAACATAAGGCTTTTTATTAACTGGAAAGTGAGCAAAGGTTTCTTCAGAGATCTTCCAAAAGGTGATTGGTTTATTTTATTTCATTCTGGTTGGCAACTGATAATGTGTTATAGTTATTGGTGTCATTTCACAGGCTCAGAAAAAAATCTAAGCAGCAAAAATCTTAGTCCCAAGTGAAGCTCACAAGTTTCTTATGTAATTAACTCTGAGGTTCCATCTCATAAGAACATTAAACCACATAAGAACATGAAAGCAAGAATGCTAAGAGACCAGAGCGACCTTAGTGCTAGTGTTATGACCAAAATCTTGTTTCCTTTTTCAGGAATCACCAGCTACAAGAGACGGATACCCCAAAGATTCCTCCTTACATGGCAGCACGTCCGGGAAGGAAAACAGAGAAGGTGGAGAGAGGTAAGAAATGTACCCACCGGAGCCATCTCCTCTTATTCACCTGTCTTCATCCTTAGATCCACTAAAAAAAAAAAATCAGAGGCCAGTCAGCTCCAAGAATAGGTGGAGTCTCCTCCCCGCCACTTGGTATACCCGTAGACCTGGACTTTACTTTGTTGGAGTGGGAAAGGACACATGGGCTACTCTAATTTTAAAGGATTTTTTTTTTGTTAGGAGAGATGATTTTTCATTTTTTAAAAATGAACTGGCAGTGGTGCCAGAACATCTAGTCTGTTAGCCCTCTGCCCTTCATGGACTGGAAAATGGAACTTTCCGAGTCCTCTCAAAGGAAAGACAAAATGAACTGCAGTGCCAGCTTCCAAACAGATTTTCATCCCCTTGTCCTTTTATGAAGGCACTACTGCAGATAGGCCGTCTGGAAGGCAGATGCTCAGAGCTGTAGTTTCTAGGGGTGGGGATAGGGTTAAACTGATATTTTCCCTGTGGGCTTAGCACAGTGGTTCTCAGCCTGGAGCCCCAAGGGCTCTGTGGATAGATTTCTGGGCATCTTTCAACTTGGAGGGAAAGAATAAAATTACATCTTTATTTTCACCAACCTCTAGGTGAAATTTAGCATTTCCTTCAGATGCCTAAAAACATTATTATAAGGAGTCCATGGGCATACCTAGACTTCTAGAAGGCTCCACAACACAGATGAAGAACCTCTATTCTAGCAGAAAGAACACTGGCCTACCAGTCAGATGGCCCAAGAGTTAGTCTTAGACCTGAAAACAAGTAGTAAATTATGTATCTGAATTCAAATTTGGCCTCACACTTATAAGCTATATTACCCTGGGCAAGTCATTTATCCTCTGTTTGCCTCAGTTTCCTCATCTGTAAAGTGGCGATAATGATAGCACCTACCTCTCAAAGTTATTGTGAGTCTCAGATGAGATAATATTTGCCGGTGCCTGGCACATAGTAGGTGCTATATAAATGCTAGCTCTCAACAACATCATTCTTCTTACCTTCTGGGCTTCATTTTCCTTAATTCTAAAATAAAGGGATTGAATCTGATGACCTCTAAAGTCCCTTCCACCTTTAAATCTAGGAACCTATGAAATACCTCTTATCTTAAGTCACTCTGTACAAGTAAGAATGCAATGATTTCATCCACATTAAATTCAACAAACAAAATGCAGCTGTTCTTACAAAATTCTGCTAACATCAACAATCAGCTATGAGGATTTTTTAAAAATCACCCTAAAACAAAATATTGTAACTGACTAAAATCAGACTTAAAAAAAAAAAACTAGGAGGTGCCTCAGAGATAATCTAACTGGATTCTTATCTTATAGATGAAGAAACTGAGTCTCATGGAAAGGAAGCATTTTATCTAAGGTCACATGGCCAGTCAGTTGTAGAACCAGGACTAGCTAGAGTGAAAATGTCCTAACTTCCAGTTCCTGTGCTTTGTGCCACATATCCTTCTATAGGAACTTGTCTTCTCCATTAGAATGTAAGCTTCTGGGGTAGTTAGATGGCACAATGAATAGAGTAGTGGCCCTGGAGTGGGAGAACCTGAGTTCAAATCCTCAGAGACTTAACACTAGCCATGTGACCTTGGGCAAGTCATTTAACCCCAATTGCCCTGCCTTCCCCCCTCCAAAAAAAGCCAAAAAAAAAAAAATGTAAGCTTCTGGAGAATAAAGATTGGTTTTTCTTTTGTACTTGTGTCTACAATTCCTGACACGTAGTCAGAGCTTAATAAATACTTGTTGGTGAATTGATTCTGTCATGATTCCCTTTACCTCTTAGGGCTCAGTGAAGCCTAGAGAGCCTCATCCATCATCCAAACTCACTTATCACTTCCTTGCCTTGCCCATTCTTGAATCTCTAAGAGCCTTGACCATCACCCTTCCTCTTCCAGGCAGCTGAAGTCCCCAGATGGTTTGGAATCGACCCAGTCTGAGGAGGAAGTAGACGAGCTCTCTCTGATTGACCACAATGAAATTATGGCCAGGTTGACGTTAAAGCAAGAGGTGGGTAATTTAGGCTGTTCCCTTTAAAAACCTCCAGTTTCAGAGAATTTTACACAGCTGGAGAGAAGGGGAAGTGGGCTTTGGGTGGTTTCCAACCTCCAAGGAACTTAAATAGCCAAGACCAGGTGACTGAGGGTAGCCCATTCCCACCAGCTGGTGAAAATGGCAGCCACTTCCCTGCTTTGTACAGCATCAAGCTGGTTGCTCTGCATCTTCGGGCCTGTAGACAGAAATTCACACAACCCACCACTGCCCTGACAAGTTTCCTCCATCTCCTGCCTCTGTTGAAGAAGCAGCATGGCTGAATAGATAACACGCTGGGCTTGGTGCCAGGCAGCTCTGACTCCACATCCAGCTGTTTGCTGTGGGCAAAATCTTTTCATGTCTCTGAGCCTTAGTTTCCTCATCTACAAAACAGAACTAACCCTCCTTCATGACACGGCTGAGATGATCTGTAAAAAGTATCGTGTGAACATCGGTTGTTATTATTTTCAGATAGTAGATAGAGAACCCACCTTGAAGCTGGGGGGACTTGAATCCAATCCTGCCTCTTCCATGTATGTCCACTTACCTACTGGTGAGTGGACCATACTAAGTGACCAGGCAAGTCATTTGCCCCGTCAGTGCTCTCAGCAGCTCCCTAAGGCTAAGTTACAGAGAAGGTGTTGACCTGCATTGGTCGAGGGAGTTTCTTTTGCCAGTGTAATCATGGCTGCTCCCTGTCCTGAACATCATTACTAATTCAGTGTGGCGGTCACACCCTAACACTGAGTCCATCTGTTAACAAGGAACTTCAGAAATTCAAATCTTGACAGAGTAGCCTGGCCATCCCTTAAGGAACTAGCACTGCTGGGCTCTGGAAACGAGGCAGGCAGGCAGACAGACATCCTTCTTGGGATGCTGATGTACCAGACTGCCTCTCCCTGACTCAGGGCTAGTAGAGTAATGCATTCATCCTGAAAAGCTTTCAGCATGTCAAGGAGTGTGGAAGGGCAGCAATCTATCACTGGCCAGCACTTAACAGGAGGCTCACTTTGACAGCTGGGATCCACTGAAGAGAGGGCTAAGCCATTAATAATCCCCTAAGTGCTATTTCATGACCCTTGCCAGAATTTCACCTGAAAAATCATATTATGGGCCCATCTACCCTGCAGCTAGAAATGTCAGGTGCTTCTAGCACTCTGGACAGAGGGAAGGCATAAGTGCCTGAGGATCCCAGGTGCCGTTCAGGAGTGTTTGCCCTAAGCATCAGAAGGGGGGGGTCATATTTGATTTTGATTTGGCTCCAGGAAGACGTAATATACAAACGTTTGGTGATTAGAGCCCATGCTGCAAGACCCTAGGTTCCATGTGTAGCCCTGACACCAGCCCTCTGACTCTGTTTTCTTTCCTTTTTGTTCCCTTCTTCACCTAAGCAAGGGAAGTTGGAATAACTCCCCTGTATCTTATGGGGTTGTTTGAGTGGCAGTTGAACAAAGCATAAGGTTCTTTGTGGTCCTTTAGTAAGAGGTTCTGTGGATATACTGTTGTGGCCAAGTAGTGACCAGCAAAACACCTGCAAACAGAAACAGATCCAGCTGGGGAAGAGGCCTGAGCACAGAGCCCACCCCTCCTGGAAGGCTAGAGTGAACCTGAACTTCGTGGGAGTCTGATGCCCACCTCAGCCATTTCCTGGCTCTTACTACTAACTCTTCAGATTATCTTTTAAAACCTTTCCATCTTCCCTATTGCTTGAATTCAACACGTACTAGTAAGATGTGGAGATAAAATGAGTGTTGACCCATTGTCAAATTGCCCAGTGTCCTGACCCATCCATGCCTGAGAACCCCAAGTTCTTACCCCCATTTCCTCCTCATGGGCACATAAGGACGAGCTCATGTCCAAGACCCCTAAAGTCCTGTTTTTCCACTCTTGGCCACTGAACTACCCCATTGGGTTACATTATGACTCTATCTATTTGTTCAGTGATCTTTTGTTTGGTGACTGCCCTAACCACTCTGTAACTTTTGTGTTCACAGCCCTAAACCCTTATTAAGTGAGACTGAACCAGAAACGATATCTGCCCTGTATCACCCATTTCTGTTTTCGTTACAGGGTGATGATGGGCCAGATGTCCGTGGGGGATCTGGGGATATACTGCTGGTCCATGCAACTGAGACCGACAGAAAAGGTGAGTGAACTTGACTGTTAGGAAGTGAGACCTGCAATACTGTTTAGCCTGTGCCCAAGAAGCAAGAGCCCGAAGCTAATGAGTCCAGTTTTGGTTCAGCCCCTCTCTAGACTGGTAGCATTGCTCTTTTTCATGAGCACGGCCTGCCACACAGGCAGGAGTTAGTTGTTTGAAGATATATACCATTGACCATAGGGGAAACTCAAGCAAAAATGGATCTATATAAGAATCAGAAAATTCATCCCTAGCACTAGAAGAACAATGCAGAATGGCATGTCTTAGCAGCTCTGGGTCATCAACATTATCTTTGTAAGGGAGGGACAATGGGCTGTTGTTGTGTTACACACTTTTCACTATGAAAAGTACTTCATCCCACTATATTAATTCAGTCTTGAGCTGCGAGGACTTCATTCATGTGCATCCTAGGAGATTGTTGGAAAAGAGCTCCTTGTCCTCTGGTGAAATATAACAGATAGAGGTGTCCCTTAACCTCTCTGGGTGTCCCTTCCTTGTCTGTAATGGGCTATTGAGCTACAAGCACTTTTTAAGTACCTACTATGTGCCCAGCTCTGCTAGGCGCTGGGAATACAGAGACAAAACGGGTGAGTCCCTGCCCTCTAGGAGCTTCTATTCCAGCAGGGAAGAACAAGTTCAGAGTCCATTTCCAGGACCTAAGCCTCCCATCCAGTATACCAAGTGCTGGATTCTGTCATCCTCACAGAAATGCTGCCCTCATAGGAGGAGGTGGGATATGAGGAAAGTGCCTCTTTTGGTAGAATTAAAAATCCCTTTGACATAGAGAACACCAGATTTGAAGTCATGACACAGCTCTGCTATTCCCTCCTATCTGTGAGACCTTGGACCAGTCATTTACCCTTCTCATTTTCAGTTTCCTTATCTGTAAATTGCAGAGATTAGACTAGATCAGAGGTGTCAAACCAGTGGCAAGGCTATGAACAGGACACAGAAACAGATTAAAATATAACTGGGAAATGTTTAACAAAATAAATATAAATACAACACAACACATACAATGTGAATTTGTGGTTTTCTAAGTCAGTGTTTGACACCACTGGACTAGATATTTTGTTAGGTTCTTTTTAGGTCTAAATCTTTAACCCTGTGAATTAAGATTAATGCAGGTCTTTACACAAACTTTCCCCAGGCTCTCTCATTTATTCATTTAACACTCACTAAGCATCTACAAAGCACTGTGCTGAGGACTAAGGATACAGAAGTAAAAATGATATAGTCCCTGCCCTCAAGGAGACTAAGCTATGGAGGCAGTGGAGGGCAGGGGTTGAAGAGATATAAAGATGAGTAAATGGAAAATATGTACAGAGTCATTTTGGAGCATGGGAGAACACCAACAGCTGGGGGAAGTCAGGAAAGATCACAGATTCCAGAAAGAGGTGGCCCATATGAGCCTCGAAGGGAGCTAAGGCTGCTACAAGGAAGAGGTGGAGTCCTCTGGACATAATGGGACACCCTTCTCAAAAGCACAGACAGGAGGGAAGGAATGTCAGATACACCAGGCAGCCCAGGCCAATTTGGCCAGCATGTAGAGGGCATGAGGATAAATCAGTGGGGAAAGTAAGCACCAGGAGATGAAGGGCTTTAAACCCCAAAGGAGTTTGTATTTTATCCTTGTGGTAGTTGAGAGCTGTTGAAGCACAGCTGAAAGCCTGATCTCCTGTGCGGGGCCAGAAGAGACTGCGGCCCTTTCCCTTTTTACTTAGGCTGGTGGTAGCCTTGTCCTCCTGGGCTGGGGCCTCCTCACTACACTCACTTATAATGAAGATTTCTTACCCTAGTTTTTTCATCCGTTTTTCCAGATGACTAAAAAGGGAAATGGGAGACCTTTTTTCTCTTAATAGAACATAAAATGTGAGATCTGAATGGGACCTTAGAGAAGAACCTTCATTTCATGGAGAAGGAAACTAGTACCCAGAATGGTTAAGTGATTTTTCCCAAGGTCATACAGTGAGCCAGTGGCAAAGCCACTCCTGGCACATAGGGCTTCACACTCCCAAATTATGTCTACTCCATTGCCCTCCCGTGCAAGGTGATGGGCGTGGGGGGAGGGAGAGGAGGGAGGAGCTTTGCTTAAGGCTATGGGGCTCTTTTAAAAATTTTCTCAGAGGTGGAGGTTCAAAGCAAGGGCAGAGGGTGTTGTCATGTCAAGGCCCAGTGAATGATCACTTTTTTCCCTCCTTTTTAGATTTGGTTTTGTACTGCGAAGCCTTTTTGACAACCTACAGGACGTTTATCACCCCTGAGGAGCTCATTAAGAAGCTACAGTATAGATATCCTTTATGTAGTGCCATCAGTACTGTTCAAGTTGTTCCCCCCCACCTCCAGAATACTGGGGTGACTGAGTTGGAAAGCTCTGAGGGGGCTGAGAAGGAAGAGTTCTGTTAGCCAGGAAGTTGTGATTAAGGGAAGTTTTCAGCATGGTCTATCTTGGGGAACACAGGCCAAATTAGGCCATGCCCCACTCCTTGTGCCCCTCGACATTTACACTTGTGAGCTTAAACTAGAAAGGCTGCAGCATATCCTGGAGCAAGGGTGGAAGGTGGCTGGAAAGGTCCTGAAAAACATGCCGACCTAGGGACCTGGGGATGAGTGGGCTCCGGGAGGGATGCATGACTGCTGTCTTCAGGTATTTGAAGAATAAACTGTGAAAGGGGGTTTAACTTGGAAAGGCTGCATGGTATGATGGGTGGGGTGCTGGCAGTCTTCAGGAAAAGCCTGGATTACTGCTTGTCAGGGATATTGAGGGAATTCCAGTTCAGGTAGGATTAAGCTCCATGACCTCTGAAGTCTCCTGCTCTGAGAGTTTGTAAATCCTCACCCAGACTGGCTATAGTCTTGGCAGCTTTAAGCATCTTCATCATTCCAGGCTTGCTCAGTCATGCGGTCTCAGGTGTGCAGCAGAGTTCTCACCCTAAACAGGTAGGAGATCCTGATATAGGAGGTGGCAGGGTCAGGGAGCATCATTCACCTACCTCCTCTCCGCCCCCCAGCTTTGGGCAGCCCGAGTGATGCTTCCTGAGGAGGCAGGAAGTGGTTGGAGCTGGCTGACTGGCCATCCTCATTTCTAGATGCCCTGGTACTTGTGTGAGCACACTCCCCACACCCACAGCCCTCCCAGGCCTGGCCCCCTGCTCCTCTCACATTCTGCAGAGCCTGTCAGACCGCCAAGATGCCTTGGTCCTGATGGCTCACCAGCTAAGATCTGGGTGAGGCAGATATTTTGAGGCTGCCTTGAAGAAAGCCCTCTGCAAACCTCAGAGCCCTCCCGGTGAATCAGTGGCATAAGAGGCGTTAGGTCTCACAGGGACGAGCACTGGCTGGAGGAGCTGCAGGAGAGAAGTTAGCTTGGAGCGTGACTGCCCTTCTCCAGCAGCCCTCACCCTGCTTGGCCTGGGAGCAGGACCAGAAACAGCAACAGCCAGGAAAGCCACCGGCAAGCCTGAGTGCATGGTGAATTCTGCTGTCTGATACCCCGCCGCACCGAGGGCTCTGGTTGCCGGGCTGGCCTGCCAGAGCCCACGCCCCTTTCCCTCCTCTCTTCCTGGATGCCAAGTTTGTCCGGCTGCTGTTTTCCTGCAAGAAGCTTCCCGAGGAAGCCCTAATGGCTGGCATCATAGACCTTCCAGCCTCATGGCTCAACACTGCCATCTACTGGACAGATGCAATTACTGTTTCAACACAAGGAGAGAATCCCACTTCCACTGACCATCACCAGTGCCTTGTGCCCATCCTGTGGCCCTGCTGCTTCCAGAGTTCAGAGTCTCTACCCAACCCTTCTCCTCTTGGGAGCAGCCTTCCCCTGCTGGCTCTCCTTCAAGTCTTGTAAATTTCAATCCTAAAAACATATCCTCCTGAGGACACCCACCCCATCAGCCGTCCATGTGAGTAAGAGACCTGGTCGTTTTAGTTGGCCTGAAGCTCGGTTTGAACCAACTGGAATGGCTACTGGGGGAAAAGGCTTAGGGGATCTTCAGCTACCATTGTAAAACCATGATGAAGGGGACCACACTCAGGGCCCCAGGCAGTTTCACCTACCTAAACCAGTGAAGGCACAGGTACAAAGCCATGTCTGGCCCAGAATTTGACAAACAAAATGAGGTGATTGTCCCAGTGGACTCTACAAGAGTTAGACATCTGAGGATCATCGAGTTAGGCCTAGGCGTCTCAGAGACCATCTGGTCCATCTTCATTCTACAGATGTCGCTCAGAGAGCCAAAGTGACTTAGAATCATATAGGTAGCAGTCTGCACAGCCAGATCCTAACCCTGCTCTTCGTGACTATAAATCTAGCACTCCGTCCATTATGCCAACACTGACTCATACTCTGGAACAGGGCTTCTTCATCTTTGTGACTTCTGGGCCCTACTGGCAAGTCTGGTGAAGCCTATGAACCCTTTCTCAGATAAAGTTCTTAAATACACAAAATAAAACACATAGAATGACAAAGGAAAACAGTTTGTTGAAATAAGAGTTATCAGCATAATTTTAAAACAAGTTCACAGACCCCTGCTTCAGAGCCCCTGCCTGATCTGGAGGCTTATGTGTACTTCTAGGTATGTTCCCTTTTACAAAAGATATAGAGGATCTGGAACACCCCCAGAGGAGGGAGACCAGGATAGTCTGGAAATGGTGCCTCACAGAACAGTCAGAGGAGCCAAGGATGTTTAGCCTAGAGAAGAGATGGCTTAGGGGAAACCCTTGGATAGTTGGAGACCAGCATTTCCAAATATCTGAAGGATTGTCACATGGCAGGGCAAGCTGACATTCTGTGTACCTCTTGAAAGCCAAGTAGTGCTTGAGTATAGGCAATCAAAGAAAGGTAGAATTTGTGGAATCACGCTGTATCCTGGATCTAAAGTCAAAACTGACCTCAAAAATCATCTTATCTGATAGCCTCATTTTACAGATGAGGAAACTGAGACCCAGACTGAGCTGCCTGAAATCAAACAGGCAGCATGCAACAGCAGAGCTGGGAGAGTCAAACCCAGGCCATCTGCCTCCAGATCCAGGGCATCACACCAGGCTCTCTCTCCCTACCCAAGAGAATAGCTGGCATCAACCTGTCCCACCATGGGCTTGGCTGCCTTATATGAGACAGTGAGCTTCCCTGCTCTGGAAATATACATTCCTGCACAGGGTTGGGGATTGGATCCAGAGTTCCTTCTAATCCTAACAGTCTGTAGTTAGTCCACGTTATAGAGACACTCATAGCACTTGCAGAAGAACAGTCAGGGGAGCCAAAGATGTTTAGCCTAGAGAAGAGATGGCTTAGGGGAAACCCTTGGATAGTTGGAGACCAGCATTTCCAAATATCTGAAGGATTGTCACATGGGAAGGGAAGCTGTTCCTCACTGCCTGTTCCTCCCAGGGCTTTTCAGCCTTTTTGTTTTGATCCTTCTTTGCATCCCTCATGTTCCTCAAGGCAGAATTGGACACCTAGAGCCCAGCCAGCCAGGGTTGACCTCCCTGCCCTCCGGCCTTTCCAGAAATTCATCTCACTAAAAACTGAATTGGCCTGACTGACAGAAGCAGCCCAGCTAGATTGGTTCTGTGAGGCCTAAAGTTCTTCAGCTCCTCCCTTCCCACTAGCTGTGTCAAAATGAGAGTTAACTTCCTTAGCACATGCTCTACATATGAGAAATTCTGCCCCTTCCCTGACACGTTCAAGAAGCGAGTCAGCAAGAATACCTTCTTCGTGCTGGTGCGGGTAGTGGACGAACTGTGGTAAGCTCTCTGTTCTGTTTGTCTTCAGCAGGGAGCGGGGCTAGGGACAGAAGGACACAAGCCATTGACCAGTTCTTTATTCTTTGCTATTCTAAGAGTTTCCTCTGCTGGGAGGGTTTGCCCCTAGGTTGGCCTGCCCCTTCCCTCCACACTTCGTACTGGCTTCCAGAACTACAGTCTCTACTAAGGCATGCAAGCTGTGATGGCTTTTGATTATTTTTTCCTCTCATTTTATTGTCTTTTCACCTGTCTGCTTGGGATAGAAGCTAATTGGAAACAGGGCCTGTATCTTTATTGTGTTCATACTGCCAAACCCAGTGGGCTGCACTGCATCCTTTAAAGATACATATATATCATTTAAAGATTATCATATGAGTCATATGATAATTCTGCCTATCTAAAACCTGTTCTGTGAGAAGGTATCAAACTGACCTCCCTCAGCCAGAGTAATGAGGCTCGTCAGTATCAGGGAAGGAGCTCATTCCTTCATTTAACAGACACATATCAAGTACCTATAGTGCGTAAGGTGCTGTGTCAGTCCTGGAGATACAAAGACATCTGCAATAAACACCTTTCTCAAGAAATCTACAATCTACTGATGGAAAAACCATGAACCACACAGCTGTGCTACAAGGCAGAATGTGACGAGGGACAAAGAACTGTGAACATCTTGGGACAGAAGAGATCAATTAGAGTTGGTTGGGGATAAAGGTTAGGAAGGCATAGAAGCAAGAAGTCTGCTTAGGAAGCTAATCTAGCCATCTAGACAAGGAGGGATGAGAGCCTGAAAAAAGAATGAATTTCAGGGAGGGTTAAGAGATGCAGGCAATGCTTCAAAGGGGCATGGATAGGATTTAGCAGTTGGTAGTTTATGGGAGATAAGAGGAAGGATTCAAAACTGGGTTAGGGCTTAGGTGTTTTGGTGACTGAGAGACCCCTCCAACCACCAGAAGTGGAGAAGATGAGGAAGGGGCAAGTTTTGGAAGAGAGTCAATGAGTCTGCTTTAAGAAATACTGAGTTTGAAGCACCAGCAGGCCAAACAGATAGAGAGGGTTAACCAAGCGTTGTACATAGGTCTAGGGAAAGGTTGGCATTAGAGGTACAGATAAGGGAGTTATTTGCATAGAAGATATAATTAGATCACCAAAAGAGCCAAGGACAGAAACATGGAGGTACCTACCTCCCTCTAAGTTGTGGGATGAGGATGCCGATCCAAGAAAAGAAACAAAACTCCCCAGGGTTCTCTGGGGCATGATCTTCCATGAGACAGATTCTCTTAGCCAGGAACATTGCCCTGTAACTTTCCCAGATGAAAAAAAATCAAAGATGAGGTGTGATTCTGGAGTAACAAACTAGGTGCCCGAGAGGAAAGATAATCCAAGATGCCCCAGGCCAACCTTGGCAGCCCAGAAATTCCTTCTGCCCTCTCCTAGAAATGTTTCTTCCCTCTCCCATTCATCATCCTCCCCAACAACTCTGAGCACATCTTTCTTCCCAGGCCTTCAGTGGCTTCCCATTGCCTTCCAAATAAAGCATACACTTCTCCTGACATTCAAGGCCCTCAGTGGTCTGTTGAACATTCCTTTCTCACTTTGCTACTGCTCCTATTCATATAACCTGTCATTAAGCCAAACTGGATTATTTACTTTTTGTACTCTTTCCCATCTCCTTTGAATGAATGAATGAGAATATATTAAACATGTTCTATGTACCGATCACTATGCTGTATCTCCTTTACACCCTTACTCACTCTATCCCACACCCTTACTCCCATGCCTTGAAAGGTCTCCACTTTCCCCTTTCAAGGACTAGCTTGGATGTCATCTCCTCCATGAAGCCATCTCTGAACTTTTTATACCCCAGCTGAAATGATTTCTGTCTCCTCAGATGTCTGAGCACTCTATGTGGGAGCTGTCCATTGTAGTTACTCATGCAGCTTTATATCATAGCACCTGCACACCTCAGTTACCCCTTCCATTAGCTCATGAGGTTTTCAAGGGAGCTCTTTATGTCCCTTTTTATTCTGTACCCACAGGGTCTTGTACACTGTAAGTGTTTAATAAATGTTCCTTAAATTGAATTGATCTAAATAGCCACCAAGAGCTGTTTAAAACAGAATTGGAAGCTAGAAGAAGTAAAAAGAGGAAGAGTGAGGGAAACCCCCAAGCCTAAGACATCCCAGCATTGTCAGCTCTGTTGATTACTAACCCATGTGACCTTGGGCACATCATTTCTTCTTTCTGGACCTCATCCATGACCAAAATGTCTTTCCCAGCTCTAGATCCTATGTGTACTCTAACCCTCAGCTCTTCTGCCTTTGGAATTTGTAAACATTTTTTTTTGCAATGTAATTGTTGCCCTACCTCTGATTTCAAGGTGAGCCCTCTCACAGAGCCCTGTGCCCACTCAAGGTCTTTCTCTTACCGTCTCCATGATGATGGATGCCCCTGATGGCTTTGGCTGTTTCTCCTGGGGGCTAGCCTTGGCCCACAGGGGCCCATCATGGCCACTTCTTTGAGATAGATAGATATCTGTAGGTCATAAGTGACTCTTGCTTATTTCTTCTGGGTGATGTGGGTCTCTTTATCACACTTCAGCCTGGTGGAATTGACCGAAGAGATTCTAAAGCTCTTGATGGAGCTAGTGTTTCGGTTAGTGTGCAGTGGGGAGCTGAGCCTCGCCCGAGTTCTCCGGAAGAATATCTTGGACAAAGTGAACCAGAAGAAGATGCTAAAGTGTGCCAACTCTGACCAGCCCCTGGCTGCTCGAGGAGTGGCCGCCAGGTGAGGAGACCAGCCCCCAAGCCAACCCTCCCCAGCCTGTTCCTAAGCCTGCCGAGTCCTCCAGGTCACTATTCATGAGCCAGGGGAGAGCCAGCACAGTGCACTGGATTGGGAGTCAGGAGGCCCGAGTTCAGATTCTGGCTCAGTCACTTCCCACCTAGGTGACCTCATGCCAGTCCTTAGCCTTGCTGGGCTTCTCTTTCCTCAGTTATAAAATAAGAGAGCTGAACTTGGTAGCCTCTGAGATCTCTCCCAGCTCAAAAACTATGAGCCATCCATCATTGCTTTTTCAGCAGCCTTTTCCCACCCACATTTCTATCCACTGTTTAATGAACCTACGGCAAGGTTCCTTTAGAGACCAGTCCCTTGTGTTTCCCAGACTGCCTGTCCTAGAACATACTGCTACTTTGGAAGTTTTGTCATGTCATTACTGTCCCTGAAAGGAGCCAGCCCCTTGCTCAGGGTCACACAGCTGGTCTGTGGGAGAGGCAGGACTTCAACCCAGACCTGACTTCCTCCAAAGTTAGACCTTGATTAGTAACTACCAGATTACTATGTTAGCCCCTCTACAATGAATTCTCTTCTAAAGGAAGTTTATACAGGGTGTCCCAGAAAATCTTAGGGCCTTAAAAAAATCTTAAGCATACTAATAACACTGCACTGATATTTTTGCAACACCATGTATGTGTGTGTTCATCTACGTATACACAGAAAAGTAATTAAATTTACTGTAAAAATATGTTTACAACCTATATTTGTAAAGGGAATTTCCTTATCAGAGAGTTCCTTATACCAGTGAGATCCCAGATCCAACCTCAATTGCTGTTAATCTTTATGAACAGTGCTCAGGATGGTTGGTGAGACCCACTGTGTGCCCCAGAATACTGAGTTGTATGGGAGTGAGCACCTCCCCGGAGTTATCTCTCCTGGTCAGTTTTCCCTCAGCTGGGTGGAGACTGTCAGAAAGGACCAGGGAGATGGGAATCAAACCCTGTGTTTTGAGGGAAGAGGAGTCAGGTTACTCCTTTTCTGAAGCATGGAGTAACACACACGAGGGTGGCAGCACCATATAGTAAAACAACCACAAAATTAAGCTCAAGTCACTGGCCCTAGTGAACCTCTGTTTGCCCCATCTCTGAAATGAGCAAGTTGGATTAGATCATGCCTATGTTCCCATCCAGGCTGAACATTGTCACTCCCTTCCTACCATAACCTCCTGCAGCTCCAGGTCTGCCAGTGCTGACTCCTTGCCCCACCTCATCTCTTTCAGGCCTGGGACTTTGCACGACTTCCACAGCCATGAGATTGCTGAGCAGCTGACACTATTGGATGCTGAGCTCTTTTATAAGATAGAGGTATGGAGCCCAGGCATGGTCCCCAGAGGAGGGAGAGAGGGAGGGGAGGGCCTGGCAGAAGATTGAAGCCAAGCCTGGGACAGCCCCATCCCTTTGGAGGCAGGTTGTGTGAGCTGTCAGGGAAGGGCTGGACCAGGCTCTGAGCGGTAGGAAAAGACAAGGTGTTCGCGCTGTCAGAATATTTCAAAATGCTTCTTTTTCACTTTCAGATCCCAGAAGTTTTGCTTTGGGCAAAAGAGCAGAATGAAGAGAAAAGCCCTAACCTGACGCAGTTTACTGAGCACTTTAATAACATGTCCTACTGGTAAGGAAGGGCGCAGAGGCAGCTGCACCTGCATTTCACAGACCCTCCTGCTGCCAAGCTTGGGTGTACATGTCCACCTGGGAACACTCTGAAAGAATCATGGAGTGGCAGCACTCATTATTTGGAAATTTTTTTCTAATTTCCCAAATGAAACGACCTTATAGGCATGTGATTCTGAGGACAAAGAAACTAAAGCCAACCTGAACAGACTAGCCACCCCCTAAATGGAATAGGCTTCCATCTCTGTAAACGAGGGAAGGACACTCAGCCATTCCATGGATTATGATTCTGTTTAGGCTTCCATTCAAGACTTTCCTTTGGGGTTCTTAGCACTTGGGATTATATTTCTATTGACCTTAGGAGCCCTAAAGAACTCCCTCTCCTCTACATGAAGGGTTAGTCTTAACCCACAGCTAGGAAGTCAGACATCTAGATAGCTTTAAAACATTGACAGATAACTACTTTCTCTAGCATCTCATCATCTTCATTAATTTACTCAACTGAAGAACAGAGCTATTCTGAATGAAGATATCCGGGCCAGGGAGGACCCTTGTATCAGAAAAAGATTTTGATCTAAAGAATGCTCCAGGCTAGGTGGAGCAGTGAATAGAGCACCAACCCCAGAGTCAGAAGGACTTGAGTTCAAATGCAGCCTCAGACACTTAACACTTACTAGCCATGTGACCTTGGGCAAGTCACTTAACCCCAATTGCCCTGCCTTCCCCCCTGCAAAAAAAAAAAAAATGCTCCAAGATGGTATATCTTAACCTGGGGTCCATGGACAATATGTTTCTCATTCTTCCAATAAAGCATTTCCCTTAGTGACTTATAAATTTCTCAAGAACAGGAATGGAATATCTCTCTCTCTCTCTCTCTCTCTCTCTCTCTCTCTCTCTCTCTCTCTCTCTCTCTCTCTCTTTCTCCCTCTCTCTCCCCCCCTCCCTCCCTCCCTCTCCCTCTCTCCCCTCCCTCCCCCTCAATGAGGCTTAATGTTCTTTGCCTTTCAGTCAATACCAGGTAGGTAGATGGATGAATGAAAGGTGGGAGGGACAGATTAGGTGGAGGGATGGGTGGGTGGGTGATCTTATAGGAAGAACAGCCAGTCACATCTCTGCTGATTGGAAGCCCAGAATCAAAATAGAGTTAGGAGTGACCTGGGTCTTGTTTTTACTCCATTGTCACAGGGTTCGTTCAATAATCATGCTGCAAGAAAAAGCCCAGGACAGGGAACGGCTGCTTCTGAAATTTATCAAGATCATGAAGGTAATGGAGGCTTAGCCATAGCCTGCGTTGCTTACTCTAAAACAAAAGCTCTTCATTGCTAGACAGTCCCCCTGTAACAAAGGCTTCTCTTCTCTTGTAGCACTTGAGGAAGCTAAATAACTTCAACTCCTATCTGGCCATCCTTTCGGCACTGGACTCAGCACCCATCCGAAGGCTGGAGTGGCAGAAACAGACCTCCGAGGTGAGCTGGGACAAGGGCCTCTGCACCTGGACTTTAAGTAACCACCAAGTAAGACAAGAGCCAGTCATTCATCTGCGTGCTTGCTATGTATACACAAGGCATTCCCGAGTAAAATGCAAGCCAAGCCCTCTGGGGGCTAACCTTTGAGCCTCCCTCAGTGCCTAGCATGGGGGCCATACACACATCGCTGGCACTTCACAAGTGGTGCTAGTGTTTGAAGGGTAAAGTAGGGAATTTCTGATTGCTCTCATCTTCGGTGATGAATTTTATTTAGTTGAATCAGCAAACATTTATTAATTAAGTGCCTACAAGGCACCAGGGATGCAGAGACAAAAATTTGTAAGACACGGACTTCGTACCTGTGACCATGGTCCAGTCTACACCTTCCCAGGCCTCAGTTTCCTCATCTGTAAAATGAGGGGCTTGGATTAGGTGATCTCTGAGGGCCCTTCTAGTTCTGAAGCTTCAAGCCTATAATAAAGAGCTTACAAAGTAGTATGTAATTTTCAAAATCTCTCTTTACATAGTGAATGCATTCAGCAGCAGTCATTCATTAAGTGTTTCCTGGGTACCAGGTACTAGTAAGAGAAGACAGTCAATACAAAGTCAAAAGAATGCCTCAAAGGAGCTTTCTTTTGGAGATAACTTCTAAATAAATGCCCCCAAAAAGGTGCAGGGTGGGGGAGAAGTAAAGGGAGAGGAATCAGGTACGGCCTTATGTAGGAGGTGGCTTTGTGCTGAACTTAGAGGGCAGCTAGAGTTTCTAAGAGACAAAGAAGAAGGACAGCAGGGAACCCCAGCACCTAGAACATTGTAGGCATTTAGTAAATGCTGATTGATTGAGAGGACCAGTGAGATTTCCTCATTTTGTTGTAATACTAAGGCCCACCGACCACCAACCCTGCCCAACTGGACGTTCTTGTGAATCAGCCAGCGTTCAGTGAGGTTATATCAAGAAGAGATCGTTTCCAGCTGAGAGAATCATTAAGATGGGAGGATTTATAGCTGGAAGGAATCATAATCATAATCATCTGGTCACAGGTACTAGAAAATCCTAGATTTTAGAGCTGGAAAGTGGCTTGAGACCATCTAGTCCAACCCCATTACAAATGAGGAGACTGTGGAGAGACGCAATTGATATCACTGAGGTGCCTAGCAGGGATGTGAACCTGGGGCCTGATTCCCCATTCTGTGCCCTTTCATGTTGGGTTCCTATGTGCCGGACACTAACCCAGGCACTGGAGATACAAAGACAGAAATAAGACAGTCTCTTCCCTTAAGAAGCTTATATCCTGTGGGAAGTAATGCAGAATATACACAAAGCAAATCAATCAGCCAGTCAGTCAGTAAGCACGAACTTATTAACATCTGCTATGTGCTGGTCACTGTGCTAAGTGCCAGGGGTGCAAAAAGAGGCAAAAGACAGTTCTTGCCCTTAAGGAACATACAGTCTAATGGAAGAGACAACAAGCAGACAAAAAATTACAAACAGCTGTATGCAGGAAATAATTAGAAGAGGGAAGGCACTAGAGTTAGAATGGGTTGGGAAGGGTTTCCTGTAGAAGATGGATTTTTACTTGGGACTTGAAGGAAGCCAGGAGGCCAAGATGAGGAGGGAGAGCATTCCAGGTCTAGGGGACGGCCAGAAAAAACGCCAGGAGTCTAGAGGTGGAATATCTTGTTCATGGAAGGGCAGGGAGGTCAGTGTCGCTGGGTTGAATAGTGACTTTAGGATAATAAGGTATAACAAGACTGGAAAGATATGGAGGAGGTTATGAAGGTCTTTGAACGCTGAACAGAGGAGTTTGTATTTGATCCTAGAGGCAGTTGGGAGACCTTGCGGCTTCTTGAGCAAAGGGAGTACACAGTCAGACCTGCATTTCAGTAATACCCGTTTTGGGCGCTGTGTAGACTTTGCATTGGAGAGGAGAGACTGGAGGCCAGTTAGGAGGCCATAGCAGTGGTCGAGGGCCTGAACTAAGGCAGTGTGTGAGAGATACTGGATCAGGGAAGGCTTCTTGGAGGAAGCAGCATTTCAGCTAGGCATTAAATGAGGGCCAGAATGATGGCAGGTGGAAGGAGGTAAAGCTTCACTCTTACAGGTCTCACCTCATCTCCCCAACTAAAGTCACCTCACAAGGGCAAACATTTTATCTTTTACTTCTTGTTTTATCCCCTCACAGCATCTAACAACATCATAGGTAACATTAAAGAAATGCGTGAATGAGCACATGGGCTGTCATTTGTAAAAAACCATCAGGGGACTGTGCTTCTAGAATGGTGATGGACCTTGATTAATCCAGCTCTGCTCAATACCCCCTTGTGACCAACAGTAAAGCAGTGGCTGAGCGCCTGCCTGGGGGTGAGGAGCACTGCCTGTGTCTGTGGAACTGACCCGTGCAGCAACTCCCCACGATTTCATGAACATCGAGCTCTAACTGACCATTCTCTGCTGCTTGGAAATGGATAAGTCTGGGCTCAGTTAACAGAGTATTTTGACCGGTGCAGATGCTGGGTCTTAGTTGGCTTATTCCTAGACTCATAGCATGCCAGATCTGGAAGGTGTCTTAGAATGAGAATGTAGGGACAGAAAACAAAATTGAGGTTTCAGATCATTTGTCCTGCCCCAGATTGTCCAGCTGGTTAGTAACCAGACCAGAATGGGGAGCTCATTCCCAGTGTGGTGCTCCAACCACTACGCCATGCTGCTTGTTCGTATTTCTTTCTTCGTCCCATGTCCTCCTCTAGGGCCTGGCGGAGTACTGCACTTTGATTGACAGCTCTTCCTCCTTCCGGGCCTATCGAGCAGCTCTTTCTGACGTGGAGCCTCCCTGCATCCCATATCTGTGAGTAGTATCTTCCTTGGGCTCAGAACTTGATCTTTTTTCATCCTTTGAATAGGAGGGACATTAACCTCCATCCCTGCCTGCATAAAAACCTTGAACGACAGCTTCCAGCCAAGAAGTTTAAGCCTTTAAATGAGAATCTTTCTCCAGTGGAAAGGGTCCTGCATGCCAACTTTAACATCCCCAAGGCCTTTCATGAATTGCCCTTTGTGATTCCTAAATATCTCTAGACTGTTCCTTAGAGCTGAGATGGTAGCACAGAGAGCATTGCCTTCCCTCGTCATCCTGAAGCCAGGTGACTGAGTGCATTCTGCCCCACTGGGGCCCCCAGACCCTCGGGTGAGGAAGGGTAGAGCTGTGGTGCACAGGACTGAGCTTTCCCTCATGGTGGAGCGGTAGACAGCTAATCCAGTCAGCATTGCTGATGTACTGCTCCCTCCAACCTATTTCATCTTAAAATTTTTATTGACAACTTGTTTCAACACATCATTCAAACCTCTACATAATTCCAGTTGCGTCCTCTAAAACAAGTAAAACAAATGTGGCTGCAATTGATAGAACATGCAACTCTCCTGTCCCTTAAAAGAAAGGGCTGAGTGTATTTCTAGACAGAAGTCCAGTGTGTGAGCGAGGTAAGCCCATGGTTTGGTTTTTTCCCAGATTCTATTTCCATTTGTATGGAGTAAGGAGTAATCCTTTATATGACACCTATTGTGTGCCAGGCACTATACTAAACACCTGACAGATTCATCTCGTTTGCTCCTCATGACAATCCTGGGAAGCAGGTGCTGTTATTATCCCTATTTCACAATTGAGGAAACTGAGACAAACAGAAGTTAAGTGACTTGCCCAGGATCACACAGCTTGACGTGCCTGAGCCAGATTTGAACTAGGTCTTCCTGCCTCCAGGTCCAGTGCCCTCCCCACCGTGCCCCTCAGCAGCCTGAAACAGTGGTCTCTGTTGTTCTTTTTGACTCTCCTTTATCGCCCTGTATCTCTTCATCTGTGTTTCTCCATATTTCTTTGAATGTGCCCTCTCTGCCATTCCTACTTCCATTATGTTCATCTCTCATTCCCTAGTCATTGAGCATTTTGTTTCTAGTTTTTTGTATTTACGAGTACTCTGCTTGGAATTTTTTACGCATAGGTCTTTTCTTGTTGTCAGTAGTTTCCTTGGGGTAGTAATGAGAGCACTGGACCGGAGAATATGACCCTCTTTTTGCCTTTCTTGCATAATCATTAGGCCAGTCCACAGCTCCACCAGCAGCCAGTCACTGGACCTATTTTCCCTCGTCCCCACCCCTACAGAATTTTTTCATCTTTTGTTGTCTTTGCTTCGTTTATGAGCATAACAGATTTGTTTTCATTTTCTTTTCTATGATCGACTATTTTGACCACTTTCTAGATGGTGGTTAATATTTTACATTTCTTCTTTTGAGAACTTTTTGTTTGTATTCCATTGTCATTTATTGTGAACCCTTCCCTCCTTACTTTAAAACCTGATTTTAACAATTAAATGGGGAGATCATTCTACTTGATTGTGCCCATATTCGTAGGCAATCACAGATAGCCCATAAAGTGGCTGCCACTACGAGGATATAATTACTTCCCCATGGTCAAGCCTGTGTGAGCTTGATAAAAACAACTGAGTTATGAATAGTAGCTAAGCCCTTCATTTACCAACCAGGGCCATTCATGAGGCTTCAGCCTCTCAGAGACCCTGCAGAATTTAGAACTGGGAAGTACCTTAGAGAGCATCTAGTCCAATTCCTCATCTTACAATGAGGACATTGAGGCCTGGAGAGGTCAAGTGAACTTCTCGTGGTCACCCAGCTGGTGGGCAGCAGACAGGATTCAGACTCCAAATGGGCAGTGGTGACTGCTGCTGATAGACAGAGAGATTAAGATTCAGGAAAACTACATGAAGAAAATAAAATTCCCAGTTTCAGGGGCAAAGAATACATACAAGGGGTAGATACATAAGCAAATCCATCCATTATTCTTTTGATGTCTCAAAATAGGCAAGAGCTTCTGGCCACAGAGTTTTTCATTTGACACAAATTTTTCTTTTTTTTTTAATATATGAATTTTCTTTTATTATCAACTCACCAGATATGAGTATTTCAATATACAAAGAACAGAAAACAGGATTGTATATGAAGCTGAATTTCCATTTAATGCTATTTGGGATTTCTTTTTAAGAATAGGTTACATTTAGAGAGGTATCTGTTAAATAATAGATTGAGGGCTGGCTTCCAATCCAGGGAGGCCTGGATTCAAGACTCACCTCTGACACTGTCTGTGTGACCCTGGGCAAGTCACTTAACCTCTCAGTACTTTGGACAGCTCTCTTGAGACTGCAAGTTGAAGGAAAGGTGCTAATCTGTATTGGTAGAGGGAATTTACTATACCACTGAAATCACAGGTCCAGTCCCTGTCCCCATGTTAAATCTAACATGGTGGTAATGAAACTGCCCTGCTTGTCTGTCTCCTTCTGTATATCCTTATACTCTTTTCTGTATATTTACTAATATTTCATTCCCACTCCTTTTTTAAAAATGTCTTTTGTGCAGCACTAGCCACCAGCTAATTCATTGAACCACCACTCCCACCCCCACCTGTCCCTAGCCCTCTATTATAATAAGTAGAATCAACCACAACAATGTCAGCTAACTTCCACAGATAATCTACCACAAGTGCTTTGGTTGCCCAGAAGTCCTTGTAAATCATGTTGGCCCTTCTCTCTAATGAAATGCCTTGTTCATCATTCTAGGGGCCTGATTCTGCAGGACCTCACCTTTGTTCACCTCGGAAACCCAGACTACATTGACGGGAAGGTGAATTTTTCCAAACGTTGGCAACAGTTCAACATCCTGGACAGTATGAGATGTTTCCAGCAGGCGTAAGTTCTGATAGCAGCCCCCCACTAGTCATCCCCACCTAGTGCTTCCAAGATGTCCTCAGGGGACAGCGCTTCCCATCACCAATGCATAGCCCAACCCCTCCACACCTTCTTTGTGAGATATTATTTCATAAGTGTCTGCAGACAAAAGTATCATCACCAGATGGCCAGTGTCATGACAAAAGCCTTTTTGGTCTCAACAGCACTTGTCCTCAGTCATGGTCTGTGGCTGGGCCTGGCCCTGAAGCTTTTCTAGCTCACTAGTCCTAGAGAACTGTGCAGTTTATGAAGCATTTTTCATATATGTTATTTCACTTGATCCTTGTAATCAGTGCAGGTAAGTCATTTGGGCAGGTGTTGTTTTGAAAGGACCACATGAGATAGTGGTACAACCAGTAAACTTGGAGTCAGGAGCCTTGAGATTTAAGGGGGAGTCTCAGAACTGGAAGGGACCTAAGATACCAAGCCCTGCCTGAGCAGGAAGAATTCCCTTTTAGAACACTAAACAGTGGTCAGCCAGGCATTGCCTGAAGATGTTCTAATACTTGTTCTAATACATCTCCCAAAGCAGCCCATTCCACTTTGGGGCAGCTGACTGTTAGGAAATTTTCCCTAAATTGATCTCTCTGCAGTATCCACCTATTCTTCCTAGTTCTTTCCTCTGGATCCAAGTAGGACAAGCCCACTGTGACAGCTTTTGAAATACCTGCAGAGCGCCATCATGTCTCTGCCTCTCTTCTCATCTTCCCACTAAACATCCCCAGTTCTTTCAGCTAATCCATATAAAGTTCAAGACCCTGTGCCATGCTGCTGCCGTGCCCTGGTGTCCAATGTCCAGAGCCTTTCTGAAAATGTGGCAGCCATGGGGTGGCTAGGTGGTGCAGTGAGTAGAGCATTGGCCTTAGAGTCAGAAGGACCTGAGTTCGGATCCGGCCTCAGACACTTAACGAACACACAAACAAAAACCTAGCCGTGTGACCTTGGGCAAGTTACTTAACCCCAATTGCCCTCTAAAAAAGAAAAAAAAAATGTGGCAGCCAAACCCAAGCCCAGTGCTCCAGATATAGTCTGATCAAGGCAAAGTCCCAGGGCACCATGCTCTGCTTGTTGCTGGAGGCTGCGTCTTCCTTAATATAGTCTAACACTGAATTTTCTTTCTTGGCTTCCGTATCATTCCTCTTGGCTGGTTGAGCTTACAGCTCTTCCAAGACCCCTGTTTCTTTTTAGATGCACCACCATCTAGCCACCTAACCTTATACTTAAAAGCTGACTTTTTTTTTTAACTCACATGTAAGATTTTATGTTCGTCCCCATTAAATTTCATCTCAAGTGCAGCCCCCCATTCTCTTCTAGCCTGTCATCTTTTTGGATCTTGGTGTCTCTTTCAGCTTGTCAGATACCCCTCCATGCTTTGCGCTGTTTGCTATTTCATAAACATACCATCTCTCCTTTTGTCCAAGGAACTGATAAAATGTGGAGCAGCCCATATCTAAGTCCACGTTCCCAGGATGCCCCCACACTTCCTCCCACGTAAGCATGGAACTGTGAAGGACTGCTCTTTGACTCCAGCTCAGCAGTCAGCGTCTTCCAAGCCCACCTCATCATACTCCCATATACCCACAGCTCTCCATCTTTTCCACAAGTGTAGTGTGATGCTGTTCTTTGTTAATGCTTTGCTAAACATAAGTAAACTCTAGAGGGAGGCAACGTGGTATAACAGAAAGAACATAGTCTCAAAGACCTTAGTTCAAATCCCAATTTACTGCCTTGTGTGATTCCTGCAAGTCACTTAACTTCCCTCGGTCTCAGTTTCCTCATCTGTAAAGTGAAGGAATTGGACTGGACAGCCTCTCAAGTCTCTTCCAACTCTAGTTCCACCATCCTGTTGTAGCATTCCTGGTAAACCTTGGAGAAAAATAAGTAAGATTTGTGTGCTGTGACTCTTACTTTGAGAAACCACGGCTTGTTTTGGTTTTGTTTTTGTGATTTCCACTTTCATTTCTATATGTTCACTAACTATCCCTTTGAATAATACATTTCAGAATTTTTCCAAGCATTAAGGTAAAGCTCACTGGACTCTAGTTGGACAACTGTTCTTTCCTTTTGAAATTTGGGGAAACATTTGCTTTCCTCCCCAAATATACAATTGGTATTGGTATCCTGTTCTCCATCATGTTCAGGGATCACTGGCATGAGCTCAAGAGTCACATCTGCTAGGTCTTTAAAAAATAAAAATAAACAATATTCTGTTTCATTTATGTATCACGGTTTGTTCATCCAGTTCCTCATTCATTGGGTACTTAACTATTTTTCCATTTTTGCTACTGCAAAAAAGGTTGCTATGAATTCATGGGAGCCTTTCTTCCTGTCTTTGACCTCCTTGAGACATATGCCCTGTAGTGGAATCACATCTGCTGATATGTTGTGTACCCAAGTGATTTCAATTCATAAAAGGCACATAGGTGCTCCTTACTTATCTTGGGTGTCAACTCACTGGTTGGCCATTTTTGTTCTGCCCTTTTCAGTCCATATTTTCCACTTTTCCTTGGGAGAGAAAGCAGAAACAGAATACAAGTTGACCACTGACCCCAAGCAGTGATTCTGTCCCCTTCTCCATTCTTCTTTACTTCCGTGTAGCTTAGAACAACAAAAGCCTTTGTGCTAACCATTGCTATCTTCCCCAGTCTCCGCTCATGCCATACTTGAATACTCTTGTCACTGTTCTTTACAAGGCCATGGAACATGTTTTTGTACTCGCTCTCTATTCTCTGTCCACATATTTTTCACATCTGGCTTGGGTCATGAGTTCCCTGTGCATCCACAATAGTATCTTTAGACAACTCCCAGCTTTCCCTGTCAGTGAAATTATTGTTCATCATAGCTTCAGAATTTCATTCTTAAAGTTCCCATCCCTTTCCAGGCTGTAGAATTTTAGTTTATCAATGCATAGCCATCTGTTCTCTGAATTTTTCCAAATCTGCCCTCTTAGAATCTATCCAGAGTGCATGTACAAGTCTTGTATTTCTGCCCTCTGTCACAGAATCATCACTTCCTCCCAAAGGCCCCATCGTGCTGCCTTTAGTAACCTTACCTCCTTCTGGGTGGCAGAGACATGAAACTACCAGGTCACAAACTCTCTTGAGCTATAGCTTCTTCATCTCAAAAGCAGAGCTAATAACGCTTCCTCTTCTTACTCACAGGGCTGTGGTAGAGAAAAGCACTTTGTAAGTCTTTACATGTCCCTATAAATAGGAGTCTTTATCATCATTGTAATTGGTATTTCCCCATTTTACAGATTGAGTAAATAGAAGCTATAGAAACCAAGTGACTTTACCAAATGCCACACAGTGGTGGAATAAAAACTAGAACCTTAGGTATCCTTCCTGCCCCTTCCACTCCTTGGAAACAGGTAGACTTTGAAGCAAACTTCCTGGAAAGGGAGATGAAAGTATTTCTGGGGGTTTCTTAAGCCTCTTAAGAGAAGCCTTGGGCCAGGACCATTTGGGGAGTGAGATCAGAGAATCTTAGAAAAGCCCTTAGAGGTCCTCTCATCCAGTCTTCCACTTAGGACCAGACTCCCTTTTATAGTTTCCCTGACATTGGTTTGGAGACAGTCTTCTAGGTTACTTGACTTACCAGATTTCTGCTTTTTTGTGTCTGATTTTGCAGACATTACGAAATCCGAAGAAATGAGGATATCGTGAACTTCTTCAATGATTTCAGCGACCACCTGGCCGAGGAGGCCCTATGGGAACTCTCTCTCAAAATCAAACCCCGGAACATAACACGGCGAAAAACAGATCGAGAAGAGAAAACCTAGGAGGAGGAGCAGTGAGCGAGATTATCGCTCAAGAGACACACAGAAGGCAGCTATGAGACTGGAATAGACATTTGGGCCTGTTACTGGACAACTCACCCCAGCGGCGAAAAATGATTCTCCTCCCCACCCCCATTTCCTCCACTCCCCTGGGTCTGTAAATGCCCGATTCTTGGAGCCAAATAGCTTGTGCTTGGGCCTCTTGCCCAGTTGAACAGCAGCTCCCAAGCACCGAAGCCAGCCCCTCCAGCCAGTGCAGGAAATTCTTCTCCACATCCACTTCCATTTTTCCTGGAGGTAGGAGTCCCGGAAGAACTCAGTGACCCCAGCAGATTTCGTTCAGGATTTATGACTGGTTTGTGACCTGGTGTTTTCCTTTTTGGATGGTTGATTGCTTGTCTTCAAACCCTGTTTAACACTGTGAAGATGCAGTCATCCCAGGCCCAGGCAGCAGAATGAGGGTGGAGCCCCTACCCAAACCTTCCCCCCACCTTATATATCTTTGACTTTCCTGAAAGGACAGTAGGAGGGGCTAAGAAGCCTTAACACCCTTGGAGTTAAGGACCGGGCCCCCATATAAAAAAAGTTGTGTAGGTTAGGGAGAATCTGGTCTCTGTGGAGATTGTTTTGGGATGTGTGCACAGGCTGAGGATAGAATTGAAGAGATACTTTCCCAAATAACCAGAGTTTATCTAGCCCCCAAAAGGGGGCTGCTGTCACGCTGGGTATGATAGTGGTATGTGTTGCCAAGGTGTCATCTCTTGCCTGCTTCCAGACTCGGCTCTCTAAAAGCAGAGGGTGTCAGACACTCTCTCTTGTCCCTGCAGATGGTCCTGGACCTTCAAAAAGCTGTTGTGGTCTGAGTTTCCCAGGATCGGGAACTCCTTAGTGATGATATCAGTCCTGGCTTCCTGAGGTATGGAGTAAAGAGGCAAATGTCAGTGTCAAAAAGGGTGGATGCCAGGATGGCAAAGTCCAAGAAGTTCTGGTCTAAACCACAAGGCCTTGGAGGGGCTCAGACTTGGATCAGATGCAGGGAAACAGCTTGTTTGATAAGACAGACAGATGAGTCTTTCTCCAGGGACAGAAATGGAACCTGCCCCCCCGCCCCCAAAAAAAACAAAAAACCTTAATACTTTATCATCTTCCCACACTTAAAAGGAGCCTCTTCAGTTACTGATCCCTCTGAAGCTTCTTTTGGAAGCCGTGCACAGTCAGGGAGAGGGGCTTGGAGGAAGGTAGGGCTTTACCATTAGAGAAAGAAATTCCAGTTCAGCTCCCGTTCCTGGAGGCTCATTTTCTGGAATGAGGGAAGACTGCCTTGACTTGCAGAGTGTGACTGGAGAAGGAAGGACACAAATTCTTTTCCTTCTGTATGAAGGACATTTCTCATATTCTGTTTCTTTCTCCTCACAATCTGCTGCCAGCCAGCCTCTGCCCTTCCATCTCTGGAGGACCGTGAGCCCCCTCAATCCTGAGCTCTGTTCCGGTCTGTTTAGTGCGTGCCTTAAACTTCACCTTCCATCCTCTCCATCTCCTCTCTTGCCATTGCTTTCCTTCTAGGATGACTCCACCACCACGAGTCCCAACAGAGCCCGTCCCGCACATCGCATCCATTGTTGTCTTTCTTTAGGAAGAATTCTGTTTCTCAGCAAAATTCACTTTAGGTGATCCCCTTCCCCTATTAAAGTCATCTAACAGAGATGAGGAAGGCATGGCTGTTGGAAATAGACATGGTGGAACAATGTCGGTTCTCCAGCTGGTCATTTAACACATCTGGGTTCTCGTGATCTTTGGGGCATTTCTTTGAATCCACATCAGCATTTCTTCCATGTTGCTTATGGAGAACACATTTGGCCACATAGATTGACAATCCATCACAACCTTCAGGAAGGACAGATGCAGATTTATTTGGGGAGAATTTTAGACTTGCTGTTTGTGGGGAGTGGGAACAGAGGAGGGAATGGAAACCCTCTTGGGTAGACAGAAACGAGGGCTACACAGTGAAGGGAGAGAATCTTTCAGCAATAGATTCCTGGCTCCTGCTTTGATCATCTGGTGCATTTTTACAAGCAGACATCCCAGTCCAGGAGGCTTTGGGATGGATGAAACCATGACCCAGGTGGGGGTTGGAGAGGGAGTGTGGCAGACACGGGGGCATCATGTAGTGTTTCCCTCCCCAGTGGGACAGCCGAGTGATCCTCTGGGGCCTTAGCTGCTTGCAGCCCCAGTTTTAACATTAATGGAACAAAAAAAAAATCAACATCTGTTGATTATTTAAACAGATGTGGGAGTTTTTGGGTTTTTTTTTAGAGACAACCAGGACACATCATTTTGCCGTCCATCATGGGCCTTTTGGCATCTTTTATCAAGAAGTCATGTTTTGTTTTGTTTTTTTTCTGTAAATAGGAGAGAAAAAAGGAATCTGTGAAATGTTGGGCAGACCTAGAGCCGTGGTTCTGAAAGAGTCACTTTATTATTTAAAGTGTGCATTGTAGTCTAGGTGTTCATTAACAGTATTGTTTGTGTGAGGTTTTTTTTCCCCTTTTGTTGTTTTCTTTCTCTTTTTCTAAATTGTCCTTTCATTTCAACCTTTTTCCAGTTTCATTCCCACATCTGCCTCTGGACCTTTGAGTTTGAGGGGAGGGGTTGCCCATTGAATGTTGGGGGGGGGGGGAGAGAGAGTGTGTGTGTGTGTGTGTGTGTGTGTGTGTGTGTGTGTGTGTGTGTGTGTGTGTGTGTACCCCTGAGTGCTTGTGAAACAAATAGGTGCTGGGGGGCCAGGGGAGGACCTGCCTTTCGGTCCTAGGAATGTGGAATGTAACATGACCCCTGGGCTTCAGGATAGGCCTGTAGGGGTCAGTCTCTGACTGCTGGCCCTGGCATGTAGTTTTTGAGTTTCTTCCTCAAAAGTCAACCCCAAATACCGCCCCTGCCTCACAGTCAGCTCCGGCTACAGATTCGTTCTTGCTGCCGACCTTAATTCCTCAGCAGTGAGGTAGGGATCCCCTTTCCTCACCCTCTCAATCTGGATACACATCTGAGCAGGGACCACTTCATCTTGGTCTGTTTTCTTTGAGCACTTCCCCATGGGGGAAGGGGGCAGAGATGGAGAGAAAAGCGGGTGTACATCTTCGCTCTTGCTAAGTGAACTGGCAAAGGTTCCACCCAAGACATGGCCATAGGGTGAATCCTCCTGGCCCTGCATTTCAGATGCCTCCCTGCCTGCCCTCCCAGCACCTCTCGGGGCCTGTGCCATTTGTGGTCTGAACTGAGTGCCTTGGTGAGCCCACATGGCTCACCTGAGCTGTTATAGGTGGAAAGGGACCCATCCTCAAGGCATCCCTGAACTGTGGCCTGTTGCATGAGTCCATAGAGTGAGGTGCAGTATTTTTTAATTTATTGGTGAAGATTTGGGCTTTCCTTATACCCCACCATCAGAGTTCCCCTTCCAGGCTTCTACAGTTCCCCAGCTGAGTGCCACACACCTGGGACCGCCATACATATTCATTTCTTACAGAGGAGAGGTGAGTTGGGGGAGGGACATGCTGCCTCAGAGGGCAGAAGGGATCACGCTTCATTGCCTTTCTGTACAGGAAGGTGGGTCTCTTCTGCCACATATGTGTGCTGGGCAGGAGTAGCGCAGAGGCCATTGGTGAGCCCATGTTTGAGCTAGAAACCACAGGTCTACTCCTGCCTTTTCTTTCTAGAGCCTCCCCTCCTCAAAGCCCCTTCCACTCTCCCCATGTTACATTGTACTATATATCCCCTACTAACCCATCCCAATAGTGACATCTCCCTGCAGACATTTCAAATGTGTAACTTTTATGTTAAAGAAAAATAAATACCGATGAAAGCCCCCGGCCTAACGATCATGTTTACAATGCATGCAGCCGTGTGTGCGAGATTAAAGTGACAATCAAACAGCCCCTCAGGCTGGGCTTGCCTCCTGTGTTCTGTGGCTCTCTGTCTTGGGGTGACTTAGTGATGGGAGTGTTGGAGGTGTGTGAAGAACCTCCATTTCTGTGCATTTGTGAGGCCTCCTGGTGCCAGGCAGCTGAGAACTGCCCAGGGAATGGGGAGGTTACACTGATTTAGGAGCTATGGACAGAAGTCACAGGGAGAGATTTTAGCTCTACTAAGTAGCCCGTATTTGGAATGGGCTGCCTGGGAGAGGGAGGAATTCCTTACTGGTGAGGGCTTCAAGCAGGGTGGACCAACATTTTTCAGTGACATTGTAGGAGGTTCTAAGCCTGAGAATGCTGTGTAAAAGCCAGACAAATGTGTCTTCCTCTCTCCAAAAGTAAACCAAGTCTTTTCCAGTTTCTGTCCCTCATTTCCCCTTCTGAACAGGAGGTTCAGTACTAGTCATGGGGCAAAGGAAGGCCTAATATACATAATAGTTGGCTTAAATACATGGGTGGCGGCATCTCAGTGACTCAATGGATAGAGCACTAGGCCTGGAGTCTGGAAGACCCAAATTAAAACGTGGCCCAGGCACTAATAGCTGTATGACCCTGGGCAAGTCACTTAACTTTAATTCACCGGAGAAGGAAATGGCAGACCACTACAAGTGTCTTTGCCAAGAAAACCCCATACTGGGTCACGAAGAATTGGACACAGCTGAACTATTCCCTTCAAGTACTTTGGGATGGAATCTGTGAATCAACTTTTCTCATGAAGAGCACGTTCGTAGACCAGCTGCTGTATGCAAGGATCTGTGATGTGAGAGGTGATCACAGGCACAGACACAGAGGCCTCCCATCCACAGAGAGGAGGTACACTTGTGTAATGTAGGGACGCTGTGTCAAAGGAGTGAGACAAAGGGACAAGACAGAGGAGACCAGTGTGATGAGATGCCTGCTCTATGAGTGACCTTTCAGAACCAGAGATGGCCCAGCTGTCAAGACATCTTCTGCACATTTTTTCCTATTGTAATATGAACCTGTGGGGCCATTTTGATGGTCTTCAGATAGGATAGAAACTGAGTGTGCTTTGTTCTTCAAACAAAAGGAGGAATGATGGGGGGAATACTAGATTTGCTTTTCCATATGTCCCGTGATGTATATTGTCAGGTAGAGCTAGGAAGACCTGTATTCAAGATGGTAACTTCTTGCTCTTTGCAAAGAAGGAGCTGGCCTGCATTAATAAAAGGAGCTTTCCTCATCCTCTCTTTTACAGATGAGAAAATAAATCCAGAGGGAATGAGTGACTTTCCTAAGGTGTCACAGCTAAGAGGTATCTGTGGCAGGATTTGAATCCAGAATGCCAAGTCCAGCTCTCTGTGCATTATGCCACACTGCCCCCACCTCCAGTGTTCACAAAGGGAGAGCTTACTATGGGCTAGAATGGTCACTGACCTCAGAGGAGGTGGGACAGAAATGAAGGGGATGGCATAAAGTTGCATATCATGACCCCATTGAAAGCAGTAAAATTGATTGGAGGAAAGGTTTCATATGGGGTTTTGGATTTTATTCTGTAGGCCAGTGGGCACTCAAGGGTTGTGTGATCAGAGGATGGAATAATGGGTCGAAGCCTGGCCTCTCCAAGATAACTGGTCATAGTTTGTTTCCAAAACAACCATGCCTCCACCTAGTACTGACCTAACTCTCCTGTTCCTTCACCTTCGAGACCTGAAATTTATCCCTCAGGGCATCTAACCTAGACTTGGGTACCCACTGATGCCTTTGGGAAATACACCACTATTCACATACTTATCTAGAGGGAAGAGGGGTAATTACTTGATAAAAGCAAGTGTTCAAAAAAAGTTTGGAGATTGGGTAGTTGGTCCACCTTCCAGGCTGTCCTGTACCAACCCTCATATATACATAGCAAAGGGTGGGGATGAAGCAGGGATGACCAGACTAGGCCACAGAGATGTCTTCCCCTCTCTGAACCTTTGAACAGACACTGGGGAGGAGTGAGTAGAGAGCTGAGCTTGGAGTCAGGAAAAAATGAATTCACAGCCTGCCTCAAGCTAAGGGTCAGAAGGGAGGAACATTTGGAGAGCAGATGCAATTGGCAACACCAAGCTAGGCATGAATCTGAACATGAAGCACCAGCCTGCATCTTCTCTCAAGGCTTCTAAGAGTCTGGAATCCACTAAGGGAGTGATCCCTGTTAAGACAAACAATAAGTGCCTGAGCCCTAACCTCCCTGTGATGTGGCTGGGTTATTTCAGAGCTGAGGACATTGAAAATGTCTTTTGGAAATAACCATAATCTGTCAGCTCTGTCCCTATCCCAGGATACTGAGGAGATGGGGATTCTATATGTGTGTCTATCGATCAGATAGAAGAAGCTTGGGATATTCAACCTGGAGAAAGCAGGCAGAACAAGGACCAGTAAGAGGGTTGGCACAGAATCATAAGAGCCAGTTAGAAGGGTCCTTGGAGAGCACCCTTAGAAATCATTTTATAAATGATGAAACACAGACTAGAAAGGAAATGTAAATGACTTGTCCCACAATCACTTAGCTTCTTAGTGTTGGGACTAGGATCCAAACTCATGTCTCCTGACTCAGATATTACTTGAGATCAAGACCCAAAGTAAAGTTGTAAGGAAGGAGAGGAGGGAGAGTTTGGAAAAGGGTCAGCGTTAAGAGAGTCCCAAAGGCCAATCCCACTCCTTGATAGAACTGGAGTTTTGGAGTGACCTCTCCAAGCCAAAAAGTGGAGAGAAAAATCAGAATCCTCCCAGTTCTAGGCACTTACCCATCTGGAAGAAAGAGAAAAAAAGGAAAGGAAAGAGAAAAGCAATTCTCAAGCACTGTGCTAAGCATTTTTACACAATGCGTTGGGTATAGGAAATCTGGAAATGCAGTTTTGTCTTGCCAAGCTCAGAGACACCTGATGTAATGAAAAAGCAGCCTGGATCCTGAGCGCAGTGACCTGTGTCCTGAGTCCATAGTCATGCTCTGCTACTTCTCTGTGTGGCCTTAGGAAAAAACATTTTTCTGAGACTCAGTTCCTTCATGTATAAAATTGCAGGGTAGGGATGGGGCAGGCTGAACCAGATGATGTCTAATTCAGATTTCTCACCAACTCTCCACCCCCCAAATAATGGTTTCCTCTCTTCTCCATTGTATGAAATGGGCTATGTACCAGGGAGGAGCTTGGTTCTCCCACTGATATTCATGAAGCTTCACACACAGCTATCGTCACCCCTTTCCCCTTCCCCAGCAGATACTGTGTGCTCCTGGTAACCCTTCTGACCAGAAATACAGGTGGGAATCTCAACCAGATGTGTGAGAATTTGTGCTCCTCTCTGCCCTGTTTTCTGTTGGTCCTTGGAGGAAGGAACACTCAACCCTAAGCCCCTAGAAGTAAGAAGAGTTGAGGTCTTGAGTGAAGGCCATAGCCCTCCCAACTAGCCTTCAAGGGAACCCTGGTAGGTCAAGTTCTTGGGGAAAAGAGGAAAAAGAAGCCCCTTCTCAAGCCTGCTGCCCCCAAACACCCAGGCTCTGCTGTTCTCTTGTGGTCACTAATGTGGTCACACCTGCTTGTTTGCTGAGATAGGTGCAAGTTGACCTATGCTCATGTAGCAAGGCCCCACATGTAACATGGAGGGTGTAATTGTGTGGTTCTAGGGGAAGCAGAAGAGACATCTCTAGCCTCTTCTCCCCCTACCCTTCTCCAGAGACTTTATTCACTGACTGGAGAGGAAATTGGAGGGCAAGGGGCAGAAACCATTGCTCTGCTCTCCCCAAAGAGAGGGGCTACCAGGAGAGAATAATGTCTATCTGCTCCCCTAAATATTAGCCTGGGGATGAGTTTCCGGTTCAGTCTAACTTCTGATTGCTGTTCATCATTGAGGGGATGGAGGACCCCCAAATCTTATTCTTGCCCCCTGGGCTTCCATTCTGAGATGAAGAGGGGAATTGGACAAGAAGGGTTTCCCCCATTGGGGAACCTTTCCATTTCACAGACAAGCCTCTCAAGCTGTCCCCACTAACTTCTTTTAGGGGTGAGAAGGATATCTAGGAAGGAGGAATTAGGGGCTCTGTGCCCAGTAAGGCAGACATGCAAGGCATGGCTGGCAGTGGACAGTCTGGCAGGGGAGATGTATGTGGGGCTGAGTCAAAAAAGGTTTGGAATCTAGATGGAAAGACCAGGATCCTCTGGTCCCTAGAGTGCCTGGGAAACAGGAAGTCACCCACTCCTAGAGAGAGAAGGGGATTTTCAGATGAAGACACTCCTTCAAGAAAAGAAGGGGGCTGCCCATACCATAAGATGCTTCTGAGCAGCATCTGGTGTGGAAAGCCAATGAGCTACTTAGACAAGCAGGTCCAGTGAGAAAGGACGACTTGTTTAGCAGTGCCAAAGTCTTCTTGGGGGATTCATCCTTGCCCCACTTGCTTGCCTCCTCTTGGCCTGGGAAAATTTACCCTCAAGACCTCTCTTTTCAAACCACTTCCAAGCAAATACAACACCCACATACCTCGGCCTCAAGTCAGCCATTCTTACTTCCAGGAGGGGGAGGAATGTGACTGCACAGATTCATTCCCACTCACTGCTACCACCCCCACCCCCACCCCTGTCAGAACCAAGTCCATTCTGCCAGATGTTAAACTGCCTTCTGGGTAAGGGAAAGTGAAAAGGAAGTCCAAAAGAGGAGACGTTTGTTCCACCAGGTGGCTATTGTAGGCAAAGGTGAGTGGTCACCTTTGCAAGGAGTCCATCCTCCTGAGTCCCAGACAACTAATTGTATGGGAGGTAGCCCCAGTCACTGGTAACCAAACACCGTAGAATGATTTATTAAGTAATTAACTGTATGCCAGACACTGTGCCGGGCGATGGAGATCTCTGCCCTCGAGGAGGTTCTAGTCTAACAGGGAAACAATGTGCACACGCGTTAAGAATGTATTTTGTAAATTGGTCTTCGCACCAACCCTAAGAGGTAAGTGCTATCACCCCCATTTTACAGGAAGCAGGGGATAGAGGGATATGTTCAGTGAGGAGCTGTGCATCCTCATAGCAAGATGCCATGCCCACAATCTACATTGTGCCATCTAAAGAAAGATGTGCCCTTTACCTGGCAAGTTCATAAGGAACACTTCTTAAACTCACTCAAGACTCAAAATCTGTCTCCTTCCACTCGTTGCTCCTAGTTCTGATCTCTGAGGTCAAGAAAAATGAGACTAAAGCTGTCATTTGACCTTCAAACATTTGAATTCAACCATCTTATCCTACCTAAATCTCTTCAGGTTGAACATCCATAGGCATCCATTTTTCTTATAGTATAGAGTCCATGGACCAGTCCTCTCACCATCCAGGTTGCCCTCCTCTGAATGCACTCCGGTTTGTTAATGTCCTGCCTAACATGGTACCCAGGACTGAATTGAATCCAGCCCTCCAGATGTGGTCAGACCAGAACAGTGTATAGGACAACTATCATCTCTCCTAAGATGCTGACTGCTATTTCCTCTCTCATCTTACAGATGAGGAAGCTGGGCTAGTGGATTGCTAGTAATTCTTCCAGTAGGAGAGTGAAACTGATGTGTCCCTCTCCCACTGGACTGGGGAGACAGAGTATTTCATGAGGAGTCAGCAAGCACTCCCAAGGGGGTGGGAGGGGACAACCATTTTCTGGGTAATGCTACCTGTTTAATTTAACCTTTGATAACTTACCTTGCTCTTTATTTTAAGTGAATGCCTTTTGGCTTTCCCATCATATGCAGGCAGCTAGATAGTGCAGTGAGTAGAATACTGAGCTTAGAGTTAGAAAGATGAGTTCAAATCCTTCCTCACATATTAGCTAAATTGTGATTTGGCTTCCTCATCTTTAAAAAGGGGGTAATAATTGCACCTAATGCACAGACTTGGTGTAAGATCTAAAGGAGATAACATTGTATTTTGCAAACCTTAAAGTGTTCTATAAATTCTATTATTATTATCATGTCACTTGCTTAATTCTGGCTAATTGTGAAAAGATTCAGGAGGGGTAACAATGGTTTTGAATTGATGAGGAACCCAAAGAGCTTAGGAATGTTACAGCTGAAATATATAACATTTGCATACACAAAAATATATTCATATAGCTCCCAGTCAGAACCTACATACCACACTCAGCACCTTTACTGGGCACCCACACAGTACGCCAAACCCCTTAATTTCCTACCATAAAACCCGAGTCCTTTACAGGAAAAAAAAAAATCCCTGTAGCTTTCCTTTAAGATATAGAATGGGATTAGAAAAATTGAAGGAATTAAGGTTGTGGGGATGAATGAGCACAGATTTATTTCCTTTAATCACAATGCCCGCAAGGTGAGAACCTTCTCCTATCCTGCCTATCCCCCTGGAAAATCAAAGACTCTCCTCCTCAGATTTGGGAAACTGCATGGGATAGACTCTCATCCCTAGAACTAGTAGGATCTCCCCTGGCTTTGGCTCAGAGCCCCACAAATCAGCGTTTCTTCCTATTGTCTCTGGTGTAGAGCTGGGATATTCACAGAGGAAAAGATCGCAGAATTGGGGTAGAATGGAAAACTGTTTTTCTAAATGTGTGTCTTGTCTGCCCCCAACTAGACTATAAGTTCCTTGAGGGCAGGGGCTATGCTCCTGGGGTAGTTTGTCTAGATCTCTCCTTTACAGCCATGAGATGCATTGGGATTCCAGAGAGTCGTGGGTTGGAGTCTGGCCTCTGACCCTTATCAGCTATGTAACTGTGGGGGAACCACTTAATTCCTCTGAGCTTCACTGGGTTATTTTAAGCATCAAATGAGATCACATATGTAACAGCCTCCCCAGATTGGCTTGAGCTGTAAAGCTGCCTGCCGTGTACAATGAAGATGTGATTTAAGATGAGCAGATGGAGTAGTAAAGAAAAACCTATCCAAACCTGGGTTCTTTCAGAGTAAGCTGGAGATTCCCTAAGGAAGTTGTTGGGGTCATCCAGACTTAACTGCAACTCAGAATGTTTGACTTCAAGGAATCCACCAACCTCGGTGCCCCCAGCCCAGGGGATTCGGTGTGAGCCACTACACCCGGCGCAGCACCCAACCCCCTCATTTTCAGGTGAGGAAACTGAGGCTTAGGGA
The DNA here is from genome assembly GCA_011680675.1 of Gymnobelideus leadbeateri. Taxonomy (NCBI): domain Eukaryota; kingdom Metazoa; phylum Chordata; class Mammalia; order Diprotodontia; family Petauridae; genus Gymnobelideus; species Gymnobelideus leadbeateri. Next base: position 318,720 of record WOXC01009426.1, on the reverse strand, counting down.
GGATAAGCGGCTTGGCCAGGGTAGTTTCCCCATGGGGGCGGGGTATTCCTTATACAAATGAAATCACCTGTCTGGGTTCCCATCCTTAGCAGACTTGGAAACTGCTTGAAAGTGGGAACTATATTTCATCTTTGTGTTCCCATCAGTAAAAAGGTTCTAATAATAATGGCCACCAGCACCAATCAAGTTTCCTGAGTGCAAGGTCAGCCTCCTTTCCATCATATCACACCAAATGTATAAGTTCCTGTTTATTTTTTCACCCACAAGGCCTGTCATAGCCTTAGGAATAGATACTCTAAAATTTATTGATGTGTCAATTAAAGTTAATTAAGAAAGAGAAATTAATGTTGATGAGGCCAGAGACCTAGTTTTAATTTTTTCCAGATCTGAATCCCAGATATTGAACACCAGCTCTGAAAGCATGAGTGTCGTGTGTCCCTGGTACCACCAGGTGGCAACAGAGGCTCACACATGGTCAGGGCAGTTTGTCCCACCTCGCCACCTGGTGGTAGAATGTGTACATGACACCTACCAGGAGCCGTTTAGTCATGGTGGTCACATAGGATCCCTGGCTCACTGTGGGGCCTCTAGACCAGGGGCTCTTTATTTTGTTTGCAAAGAACGTGGGGCCCCTCTGTGAGTCTGGTGAACCCTATGGTACCCCTGCTCGGAATAGTATTTTAAGTACATAAAGACAAAATACAAATTATATCTATCATATTGAAAGTTACCAAAACACTTTAAAAAAAGATAACTCAGACCCCCATTAAGAATCTCTCCTTTAGACTATAAGCTCCCTGAGGGCTGGCGGCTGTGTGGACAGAAAACTGGACTTGGAATCAGGAAGACCTCAATTCAAATCCTGACTCAGATACTTCCTGGCTATATGACCTTGGGCAAGTCACTTGGCTTCTGTCTGCCTCAGTTTCCTTATGTGTAAAATGGGAATAATAATAGAACCTACCTCACAGGGTTGTTGAAAAGATCAAATGAGATAATTACAGAGCGCTTAGCAAACTTTAAAATGCTACATAAGCATTAGCTGCTATTATTACCTCTTCCCCTATACAGTAACAAGAAGGATAGACGGCACAGGGGTGGGGAACCTAGAGGACCCAGAAGGCCACGTGTCCTCACACAGGGGCTGCAGGTTCCCCACCCCAACCAGCACTTCTTTACAAACATTCTCTCATTTGGTCCTCACAGGCACCCTGTGAGCTGGGGGTCCTCATCCTCTACATTTGACAGCTGAGGAAACAGGAAGACAGAGGTTGGCGGGGGGGACTCAGAAGTAACTGCTGGATGCAGGAGGGCAGTACATTTGGACAGATACTGATTACCTCGGTGGCACTAACCTCCAATAGAAACAGGGTCCACTAAGCTATGCATAGGGATCCCTGCGGGTCACAGGCTGACTTTGTTTTAAAATGTAATATTGTCTGTGTTTTACCGTATTTTTATTTATTTTGTAAAATATTTCCCCGTTGCATTTTAATCTGGTTTGAACCATACCCAGGAGTGTTACAGGCAGCGGGGCAGCCCATGAGCCTTCTGCTGGACACCTCTAGCTTACTAAATCTGGCCTGGTGTCCAAAGCAGAGAGTTTTGGAGACCCAAGGGAGGCCAAGCAGTGTATCTCACACACACACACACACACACACACACACACACACACACACACACACACATACACACCACACCACACATACACATACACCCCCATACACCAAATACACACACACACCACACCACACACATACACACACACCCCCATACACCACATACACACACCACATACCACACACACACACCACACATACACATACACCCCCATACACCAAATACACACACACACCACACCACACACATACACACACACCCCCATACACCACATACACACACCACATACCACACACACACACCACATACACACACCACACACATATTTCACATACACACCACACACATCGCCACACACCACATACACCACACACACACCACATACACAAGTGTTTTGTTCAAGATGTTCATTTATTGACCAAACATTCTCACCTGGTTTCAGGAAGTTAAGGTTTGAGAGAGTTCACTGTGAAACCCATGGCTCTGGGTCAGACGGTCAAAGGGGACAGAGGAAGAAGAAACCAAAGCCCTGAGACACAGATAAACTCATCTCTCCAATGCATCTGGGGAAATAAGAAAGACTGATTGGCTCTGCCCTGGGCTCCCCTTGGAGACAGGGATGAAGGAACTGGGGAGGAATTCTTCTCTTTTCCAGACAACTTCCTGGACTTTGGAGAGTCCTCTGGCTGCCCAGTAGATGCTGGGTTTACTACTAAGAACACTAGAGGGCCGAAGGGCCAATGCAGAGAGACATCATAGGATGGAAAGCCAGAAGGGACCTTGGAGGAGCCATCTAGTCGAACTCCTTATTTCACAGAGAAGGAAACTGAGGCCCAGAAAAGGGAAACAAGCTGTCCAAGGGCTCTCTCTTACCCCTACCCTCATTCCTTCTTTTTCCTCTTCTTCACCTCTCTGTCTCTCTCTCTCTCTCTGTCTCTGCCTCTGTCTCTGTGTGTGTGTGTGTCTGTCTCTCTCTTTCTCTCATCTTCAGCACTGGGAAAGCCAGTAGAAAAGCTGAAGTTGGCCCTGAGTAGGGAGTCCCATCACAGCTCATGGAGGACCCATGCTAATGCCCCCAACATCTCAGATGACATCCTGGGCCAGTGAGTTCCAGGAGCAGGGCTGGCTTCCCAGTGGCAGAGGCCCAGGGGTAGGGTGGCAGCAGGCGGGCAGCAGCAGTGTAGGCCCTGCCCTCTCCCTGGAGGGCAGGCAGGAGAGCATCGTGGCCATGGTGGGCACTTTCCTCTTCTATGTCCTGGGCATTGTGCCGGGCATCAGGAGGAGAAGGCCCAGCAAGGGTCCCTCAGGGAATGTAGAGGGCCACTATGACATAGATGACCCAGCTGGTGGAGACGAAGACCCCGAAGAGCAAGCTGAACAGCACCAGGGAGCGGGCCTTCTTGGAGGCCTGCTCTGCCTGGGCCAGGTCTCCACGGCTCAGAGCTGCTCGGGTCTGGGGCACAGAGGGAGAAAGAGGCCCAAGGTGAATAGAGCTGTCATGCCAAGAATACCCAGTTTTCCTTCCTCCCTCCCTTCTCTGGCCTCCAGCCCTAGGGAGCCACAGGCTTCCAGGAAAGAGCAGGCCTAGACTGTAAAGTTTAAAAGGTCAGGAGAAGGAAGTGCACTCCTGGCACAATCCGGTCCCCAGAGGCTCCCTCTGAAGCCCTGGCCTGGCATCGCCCTGGCCGAGGGCCAGCCTACCTCGTGAGAGTAAACAATGGCGATGACCCCAGTGATCAGACAGCAGAAGAGGGTCACCAGCACAGACTCCACCATGTAATCCTTGGGCAGGGGCCTCCGGTCCATGGCAGCTGACATATTGTTCACGGGGCTGTTATACTGCAAGGGAGAAGAGAGACTGAGGAAGGGGTTGCAGAGAGTGAAGAGGGCCCTAAAGAAGGGAGAGGTGGGGACCCAGTCATAGAATCATTGTTCTTTACAGGTCTGAGGGACATCCAGAGGTAACCCTGTCCCCAGCCTGGTCAAGTATTATGATACCCATTTTGGAGATGGGGGCAAACTGAGGCCAAGAAGTTAAATGACTTGCCCAGGGTCACAGAGATAGTGGTAGGAGGACAAAACTCCAGGCCTCCTGAGGCAAACAGTGAAGCACTTTTCCCACTCCAACACCCCACCTAGTACCCTCCTCCCCAGCCAACCACCATGGTGACCTCACCCATCCAACATGATAACAGGAAAACAACAACAAACTTTTAGATCAAAGGAGATAATAGTTTTTAAGTGCTTAACATAGTAGGCACTACATACATGCTTCCTTTTCTCCCCTCCCTTCCCTCAGAGTCATTCCAGGCACTTACTATCTGTGACCTTGGGTAAGTCACTTTTCTATGCCTTATTTTCCTCACCTCTAAATGAGGGGACTGGCCTCCCCTTCTAAGGCAGTACCCACTAGGCCCAATGACACAAAGACTGTGCCATAGTGGAATGTGTCCAGGGGCTCAGTCTCCTGGGTTTTCTGCCCACCCTGAAAAATGGTTCATAGAGGAAGGCCCCAGGTGGGGAGCTGTGGCTAGAGGTGCCACTCTCAACCAATCCCTCCACTTGGGGAACTAATCTACTTCAGACTAGTTATCCAAGTAGCTTCCCCATCTAGGACCCCGCGTGGGCTAGGAAGGAGACGCTCCCACCATGCCACCTACGATGGTATAAGGGAAAGCTCCAGAGGACAGGCTTGGTGACGGGTACAGCGATGGGGATGACGACGCCGGCGGGTAGAGGGGTGTTGGAGAAGGTGCTGACGGATACAGAGGCGTGGCTGACGGTGCGGCCGGGAAGAGAGGCTGTGGCGAAGGCCCGGGCTGATAGAGGATAGGCATTTGCCCGGAGAAGCCAGCCGGGAACGGAGGGTAGAGCATGTGGACGGCCTTGGGATCCGGCGGCGTGTACGGTGGGGGCTCTCCCACGAAGCCGATGCCCGCTGCACACTTGGGCACCTGCCCGTTCTCCTGGGCAGGCTTGGGCTGCGGGGGACTCAGGTGGGATGCGGCTGGGCCATCATTCCAGGACGGCAGGCTGGGCAGTGGCAGTGGTCCTCCCTCCGACTCTCCGCTCTCCCCTCTCGCCTCGGGGGCACTGCCCTCCTCCGCCGGTTCTGCCGCGCCCGCGGCGTCCCCCGGGTCGGAGAGCTCATGGCCGGGGCCGGTTTCGGAGGAAGGCGCGGTACTACTGCCTCGGACTTCGGGACCTTTAAAGGAAGGATGGTCACATCACACGTCTGAGCCCACTCATAAGCTGCCCTGCCCCAGCTCTGGATGCTTTCGTCCTGTGCACCGCCCCTTTCTGCACAGCTTTGCTTTTGTCCCCGTTATACGTTTCGATGTTATTTTAATTATATTTTTATGTTATATATTTCTTTGTATCCTTGACACTTAGCACAGTGAGTGCCTGGCACATGGTAGATAAGCGCTTAAAAAAAAATACTTGTTGATTGACTGCCTGATGGCTTTTCTCCCCACCCCCACCCCCAATTCCATATATTCCAGTACTCCCTATTTTCTCCAAGATCAAATAGAAAATCATCTTCAAGGCCCTTTGTAACCTGCCCCTTGCCCCTACTTTTGCAGTCAGCTTACACTGTGCACCCCAACTTGTCCGAAGTTCAGGTCTTCTGGTTGTTCCTCCATCTCCTGTCCCCTGTCCCAGCATCCTCTCTGGCTGTCCCCCAGGCCTGGAATGCACTCCATCCTCCTCCCCTCCGTTTCCCTGACTTCTTTCAAGTTCCATCTAAAACCCCACCCTCTATAGGAAAGCTTTCCAATCTCCCTTAATGCTAATTGATCCCCTTGTTGATTATTTCTAATTTATTGATTATTTCCAGTTTATCCTGTATACAGCTTATTTGTATAATAGCTGTCTCCATGTTGTCCCCTCCCCACCCCTCCCATGCCCCCAACCCAGCCTTAGGCTGTGAGCTCCTAAAGAGGAGGGATTATCCTTTCCCCCCCTTGTTGTCCCCTGTGCCTAGCCCAGTGCCTGGCACTGACGAGCAGAAGCTAACCAGCCCTCACAGTGTGGCATAAGGTATGGCAAGTGTTTCCAGATTGATTAATTAAAGGTGTGTTGATGATTCACTGACCTCAGCAGGGCCCAGCTCCACCACAGCCCCTCTAGGAGGATCTCCACTCCCAGCTCTCCCATCCCATCACCATGGGGCTCAGTAAATGGGGGTGTCTCCCCCTTCCATGTAGCTGGCCTCATTCTACCCCAAGCCCCAGTTATCATAACATAAACCGCAGCTTCTCCCCCTGGCCTCACCCAGGCAAATACCAGGCCTGATCAGAAGCAGATAAGCTTAGGGAAAGTAAATAAATGTCCAAGCACAGGCTGATAGAGGATATCTTTGGAAAGCTTTTGGGGCCTCAGGTTTCTCCCGAGAGAGCCCCAGCCTCACCTGATCTCACGTCAGGGGCCAGCAAGGCTCCAAGGCTCAGGCTGGAGCCAGCCCTCTAAGAAAACATCAGTGTCCGATGGAGACATTCAGACCATGATCTGGACCCTGCTCTAAGAGGGGAGCCTGAGCTACCAGAGGCTCCTGTCAGGGGACCCCAAGGGGAGGCAACTTCAGGCCTTTGGCCTTCTGGGTTCCCTCACCCCCCTCCCCACTCCCAGCCCACTCCCCATGGCTGGCTCTCAGCTAGCTTCCATCTGTAGATCAAGGCCACTGACAAGGCTGGGTTTCTGTCACCAGCTAAGTGAGAAGCCTCGGGTCCCCTATGGAGCAGGGACAGCTACTGGGGGGTGGGGAGGAAGGGGCCACCAGGCTTTATGTAGCTCCTCTCTCTCCCCATGGTTTCTTTTTCTACAGCTCCTCCCTCAGGCCCATCCTCTTCCTCCTATGCTCTTGCTAGCCTCTCCATTTCTCTGCCTGTCCCTCTCTATCCTTTTCATATTTCTTCCATTTGGAGGCATTTATTAAGTGCCTACTATGTACATAGAACTCTGTGAGGTTCTAAGAGGGTATGAAGATAAACTAAGACCGTCCTTCCCTTGCCTTCTCCATGCCCAGCTCCTTTTCTCTAGGCATGGCCCCGGGCACAGTGGCTGGAAGGAGGAGGGAGAAGGGACAGCCACAGCCCTTTGCTGGACTCCACTCTGTCCTGTGGCCCATGCATGCCTGGGTGAGTGGAGGGCACTTTGCCTTCCTGGTCTTTGTGCCTCCCATCCCCATCTTTGACCCTGGTGGGAGAAAATGGGCCTCCCTCATAATGGGGATTTAATTGCCAGGGTAAACATTAATTTAGTCTTGGGGTGGAAAGTCAGATTAGGATTGGGGTTGGATGGTCCATTACCACAGGACTCAGACCACCTCCCCTCCCACCAACATAATTAGCCTTCTCTCTGCCATTAACTCTTGGCATTGGTTGATCTCACACTGAAACCCCAGGACCTCTCCCCCCTTGGAGGCTGTGCAAAGTTTGCTGGGTTTGGGTTGAGAAAGAACTGGGTTCAGATCCTGCTCAGGTGAGCCTCAGGACTTCAGCTTGAAGTCTATGACTGTATGGAGATCCCAAGATGCACCAGCCCAAATTCTTCTCTCCTTTCCTCCCTCTGCCCTATGGCCCCAGTAAACACTCTTCCTTCTCTGTGCAAATATATGATTACTTGTTGGTTGTTGATTCATTGACTGATGGCAAACAATCAGACCCACCTGGGGTCCTCAGAATCTGATCTGGAACCAAGGTGACTCTTCTCACCTTAGAAGTGGGCAAATGAAGACCTGCTCACAAGTCCCTCTGGAACCACAAGCTGCTTGCCTTCTCCTCCTTCTGCTGTTCCTCCTCCTCCTCCTCTGCTCCCTCCTTTTTCTGCTCTTCTTCCCCCTTTTCCTCCTCTCCTTCCTCCTCCTCTACTCTCTCCCCCTCTCCTTCCTCCCCCTTTTCCTCCTCTCCTTCCTCCTCCTTTTCCTCCTCCTCTCCTTCCTCCTTCTCCTCCTTTTCCTTCTCCTCCACTCTCTCCCCCTCTCCTTCCTCCCCCTTTTCCTCCTCTCCTTCCTCCTCCTCTACTCTCTCCCCCTCTCCTTCCTCCCCCTTTTCCTCCTCTCCTTCCTCCTCCTCTCCTTCCTCCTTCTCCTCCTTTTCCTTCTCCTCCACTCTCTCCCCCTCTCCTTCCTCCCCCTTTTCCTCCTCTCCTTCCTCCTCCTCCACTCTCTCCCCCTCTCCTTCCTCCCCCTTTCCCCCCTCTCCTTCCTCCCCCTTTTCTCCCTCTCCTTCCTCCCCCTTTTCCTCCTCTCCTTCCTCCTCCTTTTCCTCCTCCTCTTCTTCCTCCTTCTCCTCCTTTTCCTTCTCCTCCACTCTCTCCCCCTCTCCTTCCTCCCCCTTTTCCTCCTCTCTTTCCTCCTCCTCTACTCTCTCCCCCTCTCCTTCTTCCCCCTTTTCCTCCTCTCCTTTCCCCTCTCCTCTCTCCCCCTCTCCCTCCTCTTCTTCTTCCTCTACTCCTTTCTCCTCCTCCTCTTCTACTTCCTCCTCCCCTTCCTCCATCTGGCAGTGCTCTGGTTCTCTGAGTTTCCTAGATGCCCAGCAACCATTTCTGTGGGCTGTAGACAAGGGGACAAAGAGGCCCCAGGAGGGAGTAGGGGTGAGCCCCGAGGGAGCCTCTCCTCTCTCTGGGGATGGGGGCTCTCTTACCTGGCTCCATGGAGAATGATCCTCTTGGGCTGGGCTGGCCAAACCACAGGTGCCCCTTGTCTCCGCTCGCTGCCAAGTGCCCAGAGCTGCTTCTGCTCAGTCCTCAGAGCAGTGACTGTCCCGCCCTGGGCCTCCTCTCTCCTTACTGGGCTCTAGTTTCCTGCTGCCTGACTCCAGCGCATTAATGATTAACAGACTTGTTTGCCCCTGGCTGTGTCAACAAGGAGCTCTCGTTCCAGGGCCCCTCTGTACCAGTTTTTTCCGTGCCCAAGGACCCCACTCTTCGGGATGGCAGTGCCTGGCAAAGCTGGTGGGCCCTGCCCGATGGGAACTGGCCAGAGACTGACACCTCCTTCCTCTGGGGCCCAAGGCAGGGGAAGCAATGCCTCTAACCTTTGATCTGCAAACAGCCCTAGCAGCCAAATCATACTCAATAGACACTCCGGAGGGTCCCAAGGTGACAGATTATCATGGTACCACTTCCCAGCTGTTGGAGCCCAAGGAAGGACAAGTCCCTTCTGAGGTGTCAATCACCCCTTTGCTCAGGCCTTCTGAGAGCTCAGAGGGAGAGGCAGCAGCTCATTTGGGGGTGTTGAAAGAAGACAATTAGGCTTGCCATTCAAATGCTAGTAATGTCAATGCTCAGTAATGTTGGACATCTTGTTGGAGTTCGATCGATGTTAAATATATATTTGGTGCTTCCTAAATGCTTACTGAAATGAACTCATTTTTAAAAATAAAACTGCCTAGTATTCAGTGGTACATCAAAGCAATGGGAAGGACAGAGATCAGGGGAGAGGGAAACAGGGAGAGATAAGAAAAGTCCTGGCAGAGAGGTTAGGGGGTCCTTCTCTTGACCTCAGACAAGTTCCAACCTCTCTGAGCCTCTCATCTCTAAAATAAGGGTAATGACCATTCCTACAGGGCTGTGGCAAGGAAAGTGCTCCCTAAAACAGTACAGAAATATGAAGAAAACTTTAGGGACAATTCTCTAAAACCAAGGCCCTCTCCAAGTAAGCCTGGAGCCTGTAAGGCTTGGCTTAGAGAAGCCTTTGATATTAGGAACTTCCTTCATTTTCTCCCCAGGGGTAGAGAACTTGAGGACCTAGAGGTGTCTGCCTGAATTATGCCAGAACCTGCCAAGTATCGACAGGTTCCCACCCTTGCTTTACACCCATTCCTATTCCTTGGTAGCTGCTCTTCTGAGAGTACTGCCAGACTAGAGAGGTTCGTGGGCTTAGAGGCCATCCGGTCCAACCCACTTCGTTTTACAGATGAGGGAACTGAGCCAAGTCACACAGGTAGTTAATCTCAAAGGTCAAATCTGAACCCAGAGCCTTTGATTCTGGAGCCAGTGTCCTCACGGCATGAAGCCAGATTCATATTGTGGAAGGCTTCAAAAAGTAGGCTAAGAATTTCACAATCGCTTTTGTGATGCTTTCTACAAATGCCTCATTCCATTCATTCTGGGTGAATTCTTTTCATCCCAATCAAAAATTTTCTGCACTTGGCTTGTGTTTTAGTCTTGACCCCTTGGGCTTGGGCTAATTCACCACATGGTTTGTGTGGGCAGGTTATTGAAATCTGCGGATTCTCTGTCACATCTCAGCAGCAATAAGAGCTCTCCTATTTGCCTTCTGTATTGTGGGGGTATGGGTCACTACCCAAAGACTCTAGATCAGACTTTAGGAGGGTCAGAAGAATTGTCCTGACTATGATGTTCAGAGGGGCAGGGAGGGGCAGTGGAGAGAGTGCTGGGCCTGAAGTCAGGAAGATTCATCTTCCTCAGTTCAAGTCTGGCCTTAGACACTTCCTAGCTTTGTGACCCTAGGCAAGTCCTTAACCCTGTTTACCTCAGTTTCCTCATTTGTAAAATGAGCTGGTGAAGGAAATGGCAAACCACTCCAATATCTTTGCTAAGAAAATCCCAAAAGGGGTCATAGTCAGACACAACGGAAAATGACTGAACAACAAATATGATGTTCATGAGTCCCAAAGCAGGAGGGAGTGGGGATAGTGGTAAAAACAGTGAAGTGCAGTAGAAAGAACACTGGTTTAGCAGTCGGTTAGGTTCTGTATTCAAATCTTGCACCTGACAATTACATGACTATGGAAAAGTCACTAAGCCTCAGTTTCTTTATCTGTAAAACAATGGAGTTGGACTAGATGGCCTTTGAGGTCCCTTCATTACTAATGAAGGATCAGAATAAGAAAAAAATTCCTCAGCTGTCTGTAGGGCATTTCTGACCTCCATGGAGAAGAGCCCAGAGCAGAAAAAGGCTGTTATCTTTATAATGGTATCTGCTCCAGATACCAGCCACAAGGCTTTGCATACAGTGAATGCTAAGTAATGAGCAGGTCTGACCAAGTCTTCGGGATCAGAACTCTTCACTGGCTCCCTGTTGCTTACAGGGTAGAGTAGAAACTCATCATCAAGTTAACGTCCTCCCCTATATGTCTTTCTGATGAGGAATGCATAGCCCTTGCCCTTTTCCCCTACTTCTGGAGGGGGAGATGATATTCAAATGAAATGGTCAGTAAGAAACCCATTATCTCAAGAACCACTTAAAGTCACTGTAAGACACAGTGAGATGCAAATAGGCTGGTCAATGAAATACCAAAAACTAAGCAGGGCCCATCAGCTCAGGGCTGGACAATGGAATTATGTGTGAAATTCTGAGCCCTTATCCCTGGTTACCTCATCTCCCCACCCCTTAGCCTATGTGTCCCTGGTTATTTCATTTCCCCTTCCCAAAACCTGCAGGTTTTCCTCTATAAGAATCCCTACCCTCTTCTGGCATCTAATTGAGGGGAGCCCCCTTAAGTGGATGTCTCCCTGAATCAGCCATCTCTCTTGGGGGGCCTTCTCCCTTAAACTGGGGTTTTCCTTGAGCTGTATCACTCTTAAGGAGTGGAGGAGTCTGCTTGGCATGTTGTGTTACCTGGAATAAATGCCTTTACTTGATGTGGAGACAGTCTGAGTGAATTCTTTCTAGAAGACCTTGTGCCCCAACATTTTGAGGTACTCCTGAACCTCAACATTTCCAGCCTTATTTCACAGTATTCCTTTTCACAGACTCTAAGTTCCAGTCAAACTGAACTAGTCACTGTTCAGAGATCTCACTGTACCCCCTCTGACCTTTGGTCCTTCATTCACTCAGGCTATTTCTCTTGTACCTCTCAGCCTGGTGAGATTCTTTCTTCCTTCAAGACTGGCCCAGGGGCCATCTCTCCCTGAAAGGTTTCCTTAATCTCCCTAGTCAAAAGTGACCCCATAGAATAATCCCTGGATTTATACCTGACTTGATGTCTGTATGGTCTCTGGAGAGTGGGTGACAAAACAGAATACTAGACTTGGAGCTGGGAAGAAATAAGTTCCAATTCTGCCTCAAGATACTCCCTGGTTGTATGACCCCAGGCTAGTCAGCTGCCCTGTGCCTCAGCTTCCTCATCTGAAAAGTGGGGATAATAATAGCAGCTACCTCACAGGGTTGTGTGAGGATCCAGTGAGTTAACATCTGTCAAATGGTTTTCAAGCCTTAATGTGCCCTAAAAATGCCAGCGATTGGAGGTGGCTAGGTGGTGCAGTGAACAGAGCACCATCCCTGGAGTCAGGAGGACCTGAGTTCAAATCTGGCCTCAGACAATTAACACAAAAACTAGCTGTGTGACCTTGGGCAAGTCACTTAATCCCAATTGCCCTCCAAAAAAGCAAAAAAAAAAAATGCCAGTGATTATGATGACTCCCTCCTCCTGTGCCTCAGTTTTTTCCTCTGTAAAGTGAGGTGGGTGAACAAGATGATCTCTATGGTCTCTTCCAGTTCTAGGTTGTTTTCTAAAGCATTTTGTCTATTTTTGACATGTTTTTCTAGTTTTTTCCTAAAGGACATTCACTAATTTCAAGGGAAGCCTTGAAACTGCATCTCTCCTTTGCCCCATCACATTTTATCTTGTATCCTACCTTCCCCTGCTTTTTGTTGTTGAAGGCCTGTGAGTTCAAGTCCAGCCTGAGATGGGTATTAGTCATGTGGCCTCGGACAGGTCACATGACCTCTGCCTCAGTTTCCTCATTTGTAAAATGGGGTCAATTCATGGTAAAATGGGCACATCCCCTCTCAGGGTGGTTAGGAGGCTCAAATGAGAAAACACTTGTAAAGAGTGCTCAGCACAATTTCTGGCACAAAGTGGGCGCTACAAGCACTTACTGCATCCCCTCTACTTAGGAAGTACAAAGCACTTCACAGACATTTTCTCTTCCTTTATTATCCTCATTTAACAGATGAGGAAACAGAGACCAAAAGAGGTTAAATGACTTACCCAGGGTCACATAGTAAGACTGGATTTGAACTCAAGTCTATTGTGTCTCCTATATCCCATCCACGTCTAGGTGCAAACTAGACGTGAGAATCACACAGGAGGCAATAGAAGTGCAGATTTGAAGGAGAACAAGAACAAAGGACATCCTTGCACTGAGACAGCCAAACTGTTCCATGAGAGCCCTCCCTCTTGATTGGGGGTGGGGGATGGGAGGGTGGGGAGAAATCTAAGAAGGCCTTCTGCACATTGGAGGAGCCAGAGAGGGTGAGATTCTTTGGAGACAATCGGGGTTACATGATTTGCCTAGGGTCACACAGCTAGTAAGTGTCTGACGTCAAATTTGAACTTAGGTCGTAGAGACTCCAGGGCCGGTGCTTTATCCCCTGCACCACCTAGGTGGCCTGGGGTGAACTTTTAGGAGGACCTGAGCCCCCAAGATGGGCAGGCAGTAGGCACTCACTGGAGGGAGCCCCAGCATCACTGACATCACAGATCCCTGTGAGTTATTTGAAAGGAGCAGCCAGCGAAGAAACTTTAGGGGAAGTCCGGGGACCTGGCTAGTACCGAGGCCCTTGCACGCGGGGCTTCCCCATTCGGGCTCAGCTCTTCAATCCTTCTTATTCGTGCACAAGCTCTGGCCTCATTAGGGTCTTCTCCGTCTGCCGCGGAGCGCCAGGGAGGGCTTGGGCTGGGATGAAGTGGGAGACGTTTGCCTCTGTTTATGCACGGTCGAACCCCAGGGAGTGGTTGTGTTGACACACACGGGCTCCCCATCCCCGGAGCATACCGTAATCTCACCGATGCCAAGTTTCTTAGCAACCGTAGGGGTATAACGAGCATCTTGGGAGAGCAGCCCGGGGCGGGGGTGGGGGGTTGGGGAGGACCTCCTGAGGCCAGGGCTTTCTTAATGCAAATATTTAGGATAAGCGAGTTACGGGGTAATCTGTAATTGCTCTCTTCTTAGTCAGGGACGGAGTAGCGGTAACTCTGAAATCGCCCCGCCCGCCCCTCAAGAAAGGCTGGCGGCTAGGTAAAGGGACATTTAATAATCTCGAGCATGCGCTCTCCCTTCGGGCCATAGCCGACTACAAGTCCCGCGTTGCTCCGCGGCGCCGTGGGGACCCCTTAGCAACTAGAACCTGCGCGTGGTGTCCGCTGGGAGTTGTAGTCTCGGGGGCTGCCTCTGACCTCTGTTCTGGGGCGGTCGGGCCAGCTAGAGCTGGGGGCGGGGGGTGGGGGGGAAGCCGATGCGGGGAGCCGAACTGGCCATGGCCTCGGCTAGCGGAGGCGGCGGCGGCGGCGGCGGCGGGGCAGCCGCTGCGGAGCCCGAGCGCCCCCACCAGCGGCCCTTCCTCATCGGGGTGAGCGGCGGCACGGCCAGTGGAAAGGTAAGAACTCGGAGTGGGGGTCTTCCCTTAGAGGGGAGGAGGGAGCCCCCTCGGGAGGCTAGGAGCCAGTCCCGCGCCCTGCAGCGGAGCCTGGAGCCTGTCCGGGGCCCGCGGGGCCAGGGGCACGACCTGTCGGGTGACCTGGGGGCCCGGCCCCGGGGGCGGGAGAGTTAGCGCGTCGAGAGCGGGGTCAGCGGCTGGGCCCGGTGGGGTCTGCCCGAGCCCTCCCCGTGGGCCCCCGCAGGAAAGCGTAGCTCTGCGTGGAGCTCCCCCCACCTGTAGCCGGCCCGGACTTGGGCTCCGGGCGCTGGGGCCCTGCCCGGGGCTGGGAGAGGCCTCGGCCATCCCATTAGAGGGACTTGAGGCGGGCGTCCTCCCGGCTTTCCCCCAGTCCACAGTGTGTGAGAAGATTATGGAACTGCTGGGCCAGCACGAAGTGGACCACCGCCAGCGCAAGCTGGTCATCCTGAGCCAGGACAGGTTCTATAAGGTCCTGACCGCCGAGCAGAAGGCCAAAGCGCTGAAGGGCCAGTACAACTTTGACCACCCAGGTAGATCTGGAAGTCTGGGGGTGGGGGCCCGAGGGAACAGGAGAAGGGGCGGGGTGTCAGGGAGACTACAGCAATTACGATTCACGACACAAGCAGACCTTTATTTACAGAGCACCTCCTTACAACCAGCCCGTGAGGTAGGTAGTGTAAATATTATTCCCATTTGACAGAGGATGGCTAGTGAGCACAGACCCAGGTCTTTGAATCTACTCCCAGGGATGTTCCAGCATTCCAGCCTTTCTTCCTCTCCCCTTCCCCCCCACCAACCCCGTTCTCCCCCGTTCCCTTCCCTTCCCTTCCACTCTCTCCGCCCTCCCCCCATTTCTCTCTCTCTCTGCTTTGGTCTGGGTCAACCATGGGGAGACCCAAGTGGTTCTGTGCACTAACCCTATATTCCCACAACAAAGTGTTAGGCTGAGGCCATTGAGGCCCTTTTCAGAGCTGTCCCTGTAAGGAGGCTAGACTCGGAACTGAAGCCAATCAGAAAGGCTTCTTCCCTGAGGACATTAGCTCCTCCCGGCCCTCAGCAGGATCCCTGCACTGCAAGGACTGTCATGTGGGTCTTTCTCCCTCAGGATGTTTCCAAAGACCATTATACAAAAATAGGTTCTTTACAACTTCCCTTTCCTCCCCCAGTAGGACAGTGACTCTGTGTTCCCTCATTAGTCCTAACTGTATAAGTCTCAGAGACTTCTAGTAGCCAATCTAAAGGCTGCTGCAGGAGTTAATGTGTCAACAATAGCCAGTGAGGGACCCCTAGATCTGAGCCCCTGAGTGGGAACCTAGAGCCAGGTAAAGAGAGGCCTAATGTTCTAATTAGGCATCAGGGTGATGCTTGGACTGCATTCACTCTCTACAGTGTTTGATGTTCTAGAAGTGGATTTTTTTTAATTGCCTCCAGCTAGCTATAGGCCATACCCATGGCAACAGAATCTGTCTCTATTTACAGCACCTATATAAGAATAGCTTGGGATCATCTTGCCTTTTATTCCATCTCTGCAGATGCTTTTGATAACGATTTGATGCACATGACCCTGAAACACATTGTGGAGGGCAAAACCGTTGAGGTCCCGACCTATGATTTTGTGACCCATTCAAGGTAAGCAGATGGTTTCTGGGAGGGCAGAGGAAGGGCTGTGCACTTCAAGCCCGTTAGATCTTCCTCTCAGGTGCTTACAGCAAAGACTTCCCTGCAGCAGGCCCTGCCCCCAGTCGGTTTCTGTGGATTCTTCGTGATCTGCCCCTTCCAAGGATTCAGTGCCCCCAGGACCGAAGCTGGTTGTGCAGACTGCCCCGGTGACCCTCTCTCTCCTGCAGTGTCCCATTTCCTCGCCTCTGCCTCGCAGGTTACTGGAGACAACTGTGGTTTACCCTGCGGATGTGGTTCTGTTTGAGGGCATTTTGGTATTCTATAGTCAAGAGATCCGGGACATGTTTCATCTTCGGCTCTTTGTTGATACTGACTCAGATGTGAGGCTCTCTCGTAGAGGTAAGGGGATTGCAGGAGTTCTTGAACTCTGACCTTAGACAGTTACACATATGATGGTCTAAGGATTGAATTGTTATTTTTTCAGTTCTCCGAGATATGAATCGTGGGAGGGACTTGGAGCAGATCCTAACACAGTACACCACCTTTGTCAAACCTGCCTTTGAGGAATTCTGCCTGCCGGTACCACCTTGGAATTTGTTTAAGAGTTTTTTTTTTTTAATTACTTTTACATTACAGAGTAATGCAAATTACATGAATTACATTACAAAGTAATCTCCTTCAGAAGGTTGTATTGTCCAGTTTCAGTAGGATGTTGAGTCTTAGATGAAATCTAGTTTGTGTTGTAAAGAAAGATTTGTATGTAATTTACATGTAAGGAAGGATTTCTAAGTAGGGAAGGATTTATGTATAATTTATATGTGTGTAATTTGTGTGCATGTTCTTTATATGTAGGAAGGCATTTATTTGGAGGGAAGAGTAGCTGGCCTTATATCAAGTCCCATGCTAATTCCTCTCTTTCTCCATACTGATTTGGCCAAGCCTCAGAGATGCCCAACTACTTTGAATGTTTAAGGGATTAGCTTCTTAATAAACTTTTTAAGTTTCAAAATCAGCATGACTGCTAGCACTTCTCACTAATTTAGAAACACTGAGAATATGGATTTATATTGAAAAACTTTTTTTTTCTCCAAATGTCTGACTTCATCAGTGTAGGGAAGTACCAGTGAAGAAATACCCCCTCCAATGCATATGGTTACAAGTTCTACAAATAAGTGTTAAAGAATTTCTTGAAGACACTAAGAGGTTAAGTGAACTTGCCCATGGTTGCAGAGTCTTAAAAATGTATAGCCCCATATAATCCTATGCTTAGGTCCTCCTTTTCCAGAAACTAATTTAGCATCAATAACTTGGCAGTTCCAGACTTTCCTAAACACTTAAACATAATTAGTAAGTCAGCCCATTCATATTAAAGATTCAGTTGGCCAGGACTGGCCAGGTTATACGAGAACAAAGTAGCTGTCATACTATGTGTTGCTCACAATGCCATGAGACTTTGTCCAGTAGTGAAGCTCACTTCTGTGTCCATGCTTGAGTATTTATTTACATTTGCTTTCTAGCTCCTTGTAGGGTCAGAGATGATTGGTTGGATCAGAGTGGAAGAATGTCATGGATTGCTAGGTGGTGAATCTTGAGCCTTTCTATCTTACTTGATTCACCTTTACCTGAAGTTGGATCTATAGTACCAAGAGATGGGCCATACAGGTTATTTTTCACAACAAACATCAAGGGGAATGAAAATGATAGAAAGTCACTGGAGAACAAGGTTGTTTCTCTTGGCTTTCTACACCTGTTCAACTTGACTCATTCTGTCTGGTAGTGATACGCAACTCACACAAAACACCCTATCCATTGCTGAGGCCACTGAGACCCAGATCTCCAACCCATCCCACTATATGTCCCTACCCAACATCAAAAGTTCAAAGTAGGGTGAATTCCACTGAAAATTGCAATCATCCTAGAAAAGTCTGCTTAAGAGAACTGTTATTTTGTCTTTCAGACTAAGAAGTATGCTGATGTAATCATCCCTCGAGGGGTTGACAACATGGGTAAGAAAAATGTCTGACTTCACTTATTCCTCTGAGTGCCTGCAATTTCTAGCTTCTGAGATGCATTTTGGCTACAATTCTTAAATGTAGTTTGATGCAAAACCCCCAGATTTAAGAGCCCAAGGGCTCATGCACCAACGTTGTATCTTCCTGCCAGTTTTATATCTACTTTAAAATTACATTTTAGAACTTTAAAAATTGGAAAGAAATTATTACTTACTACCAGAGTATTTTAACTAGATTTCCTTACAGATATTAATATAAAGCCATGATAAAGTGCCAAGTGTGTAGATTTTAAAGAACTCACTTATTGATTCCCATTGTTTTACCTGCTGGGGTTTGACAACAGTCCATTGCCTTTAAGTGCAAAGAGCTACGTTTCAATGAGTAATTATTGGTTATAAAACTGAAGCAGGCAGCAGTTTTCTAAAAGTCACTGGGTGGGGATTAAGTTCAATGAGCTAATAAGACCACTCATTCCTCTTGGCTCTTGATAGAAGCCCGGGAATTAGAATGATTTTTGCTTCCCCTTTCCACTTCTTGGTTCTCTCCCTACTTTGATCACTCATTAACCTCTCTTCCTTAGAGATTCATGCTATTCCTATCTACCAGTAACCCAATCAAAATCCTGGTAGCTGTTGTCTACAGACTCCAGGTTACTCCTTTTCTCTCCTCAAGGAGTTTCACGTGTGGCTCACAGTTTTTCTCCCCCTGCTCCCCCAACTCTTGCCCTCATACTAAGGGACTTCAGCATATATACTGATTCTCCATATACCCCAACTGCTCACTTCCCTTAAGCTACTCTTACATGCAACCTTAGCCACACACTATGAGGTTTCTATTACCCAACAAATGTAGTACCTCCATGTTCAAGAATTTCAGCATCTCCTTATCTGACCATGATTTCTCAGCTTTCCACCCCTGCCTTCCTTTACAGGTTCTACTTTTGGTCTGTACCATGATCTCCAGTCCCTCAGCCCCTTAATTCCCAGGCCATCACCCCTGCACCAGTCACTCTATCTTCTTCACCCAGAGCCAATACAGTTCTACACTGTCTTCCTCTGTTGAATCCCCAGCCCTCTCATATCACTGATTATACCCAGCCAAACCTCAGCCTTGGATACCTCCCACGATTTCTTGCCTTCATTCCTATACGGCGCTGCTGAACAAAGGTGGAGAAAATCTGTGTTCACTACATACAAACATTTATGTTATACAACCTCAACTGGGCCCTCATTACTGCTAGTCAATCCTTGTATACTTGCCTTATCAACTCAATATCCCATTGTTCATAGTGGCTCTTCCAAATCTATTCATCCCTTCTCAAACTTCCTAAAGCTCCATTTCCCTACACCTTAGCTGAGAACTTGGCCTCGTATTTTACAGAAAAAAAAACGAGGCCATCCACTGTGAGCTTCCTCTTCTCTTCTTTCCCTCATCTCATATTACTCCTAAGCCTTCTCCTGTCTCACAGGATAAAGTGGCCTTACTTCTTACAAAGGCTAAGCCCTCT
This sequence comes from Gymnobelideus leadbeateri, assembly GCA_011680675.1. NCBI lineage: Eukaryota > Metazoa > Chordata > Mammalia > Diprotodontia > Petauridae > Gymnobelideus > Gymnobelideus leadbeateri. Next base: position 299,591 of record WOXC01009426.1, on the reverse strand, counting down.
GCTTGTTCAAGTGATCCCACTCTACCCTGTCTCCTCTCAACTCTCTCACCCCCCACTCTCTTATTTTCAGTCTCCCTCTCTATTAGCTCATTTCCTATCCTTTCCATCCTGAAAAAGCCCTCATTTGATCCTTCCATGCCTGCTATCACCTCGTATCTCTTCTACCCTTTGTAGCTAAATTCCTTAAAAAGGCAATCTAAATAGGTAACAGGTACCCCGGCCACTTTCCTCTCACTCTTCTAACCAACCTTATCATTCCACTGAAACTGCTCTCCAAAGTTGCCAGTGATCTCGCTGGCCAAATCTGACAGCCCTTTCTTAATCCTCCTTCTCCTAAGCCTCTGCAGCCTCTGACACTGTTGATCACTCTCTTCCTTGATACTTGATTCTCTTATCTGAATTTTCAGGACCCCACTCTCTCCTGGTTCTCCTTACCTGGCTAGAGCCTGCTGGTGGGGCTGCCTGAATCATTACTCCAACCCATCCTCATTCAGCCACCAGAGTTATTTTCCTAAAACACAGGTCTGATTAAAGTCACCACTACCACCCTCTAACCATTCCATAATCTCCATTGGCTCCCTGATGCTCTTTGGAATTCAGAGCCCTTCCTAAACTAGCTTCCAGTCTTCTTACACTTACTCCCAGCCACATGCTCTTCCATTCAGTGACAGCTCCAGACATTTCCCACTGGCTGTTACCCAGGCCCATCTCCACCTCCTTATCTCCCTGGCTTACTTTCATCTTTTATTTTCCAGGAAGCCTTTCCCAACCTCTCTGAATTCCAGTGCCTTTCCTCTATTAACCATTTCCTATTTATCCTATAAAAAGTTTGTTTGCATACATCTCCCTCATTAGACTGTGAGTTCCTTGGGGGCACATTGCTTTTTTGCCTCTTTTGGTCTCCCTAGCATTTAGCCCTGTGCCTAGCACATAGGAGACGCTCGATAGCTGGTCTTGACTGCTGTCTCTGGACAATCAGGTCCATATTTGTACTCATCTTTTGCAGTTGCCATCAACCTGATTGTACAGCACATTCAGGACATTTTGAATGGTGACATCTGCAAATGGCAGCGGGGAGTTCCGAATGGGCGGAGCTACAAGAGGACATTTCCAGAGCCTGGAGACCCTGCTGTTGTCCTAACTTCTGGTAAACGGTCCCACCTGGAATCTAGTAGCAGACCCCACTGAGGAGCCAGAAGCTGTTAATCAGTCTGTAGGGCAGATCTGATGACATCTGTATAATGAATGGATCTGGAGTCACTTTTTTTTTTTAAACAAAAACCCTAAGCCCTTTAGAAATACTCTTTTAGCACTTGTTACAAAATGATTCTAAGATGAAATTATTTAACCATTTAGGAATAGAAAAATATTAATTTTATTCAGTTTTAAAAGTGGGAAATACTAAAAGGACCTTCTTGATGTTTTTATCCTCCACATCAGGAGGCTTCTGAAGGCTCTTTGGGCCACCTGAAAAATGCCTAACACCTGCATGAGTGAACCTACTATGCTTGCTCCCAGAAGTAATGCTAGTAGCAGTTTAAAAATAAACTGGGGGTCTGGGTCCTGGCTCTGTCGCTGGTATGACCTTAATATGAACCATGTAGAAATGTCTTCTTTCCTCCTGGGTTATACACAGGGCAAATAAGCAGAGGTGGGAATGCTGATAAGCACTTTAAAAAAGAAAAACACACCAAAAAAACCCTATTAGTTACAAAGGAGAGCGTCTCCTATTTTGAATGTGTTTACTTGAGGACTGAAAAAGACTTGACAGGTTACTGTAGAATCAAGATTTGCCACTATAGAAGTCAATCAAATAGTTCTGGTGTTTGTGTGTTTTTGACTTGAATGTAGCTATACAGTGCCCAAGCAAACAGTTCCACCTGAGGCTGCTTGTTCATCTATACCTAGAAATTGCCAAGTCAAGGCTTACCTGTCCTGGGATCTGGACACATGCTGCCTACCGCCAAACCATTCACATTATTACTCATTGCCATGTCAGGTGCATGCTTTCCTTAGAGCTAAGTTACACAATGGAATCTAGGGGTTCAAAATTAATGTTGTTGCACAAATCAGCCCTCCAGCTGCTGTACTACTCATCATATATGGCCTAGCACTAAATTGCATATATGAGAATATTTTGGTCTATATGGTTTTAGTTAATCTTTCCTCCTAAATAGTGTTCAATTCCCTCTATATAATATATATATGTACATTATATATATACATATATAAAAGCTGTTTTATAATCAATCTCATGTATAGCCACTTATGGTTTTCTTCTATCAGGCACAAATCATAGTTATGAGATACATAAGACAGGGAACTCTGTTTCAGGTCCTTTGGTTTTCTAACCTGTAATTACCTAAAAGCTTTGTCATGCTCAATGTACTGTTTTGGGACTAATAAACAAACACCAAACAGTAGTGTTCATTTGTCTCTTTAAAATTATTTTCATATATGTAAACATAAATCAAATTTCAGAAAGAAGAATTACAGAGATGAGTCTTAATACCTTTGCATTAGGGACCATGTTCACTTAATATAAAGCCACCCCACAGCAATAGCTAGTAATGAAGATTAAAAAAAAAATGCCACAGCAATGAAATACGAGGATGCAGTAGGCTTTTTCATCTTGTAGTCAGAAAACTTAAATGAGACCTCCTAAGAGGCATATGACCAAAGTAACTTACCTTCCCATCATACAGACTGGGAAAATGGAATCGTTCAAGAATGGCTTCTGTAAGGTGGTTCCACCAAAGGTGAACACTCAGCTGTTGTTATGGTACAGTAGGTTTAGGAAGGATTCAAGGCAGCATGAGTCTAGCAAAGGAAGAACTGAGGCTAACAGCTATTAGTCCTACCAGCAGTTTCCTAGTTAAAAAGCTGAACTGTAGTTTCATCATGGACTCTCAAGTTCTTCTGGCCTACATGATTTCTGTCTCCATCGGGCTGCAGGGTGTGACTATGTTAATCAGTTAAATGAAAGGGAGTTTTGTTCAGTTAAGGGCCACACGAGTCAGTGTAAATAGTCTGTTCTCTAGTTTCCATGAAAAGCCTTGTCCTTGCTCAAAATGTAGTTATTTTTTAAACAGCCTTCTCAATGGTGAAATGAAATAATTAAGCAAGATGTGAAGTTTTCAGTTACCTCTTCCTGTAGTTAAGGGCCAGGAACAACAGTTCCTGTATAAGTCATTCTTTCAATCCCAGTGTAGTTTTGCTCATAAGTAAACAAATTGCAAGAAACAAACAAGGTCTGCTCTACTTTATCCAGCCCCCATCTTAGATTTCCACTAGTTTATTCTTTTTCCATCAGTGTTTTCTGATCAGGATATCCCAGCTGGACTTCCAACGAAGGGCCTTGAGTTCATTTGTTGAGAGAGCTTGATCTCCATAGGTTATTGGGCTGAAAGTGTGATAAACCAGGTACACAGAGGAAAACCATACTATAATTAAGGAGTTGAAGATGTTCTTCTGGAGCTGGGATCTGTGGGATCAAAAGATAAACATACATGAGAGATTAAGAACATATGTATATACATATATAAAATCAACAAATACTTTTAGTTACTTCACAACTTCCAAAGCATTTCTGCATATGTGATCTTATTGGATGTTCTCAAGAATTCTAAGCAGACAAGGACAAATGAGGAAACAAATTCAGAGATAATAAGGAACTTGTCCAAGACATCACAAGGAGAAGCAGAGCTGGGCTGGGCTGGACAGTCCTGGACAAACACAAACCTAAGTGTAATTAACATTCTTTCTACTGCCTCTTGCTGCCTCTCCAAAAACTATTGTTTTCTTCCTCCATCATGCTACCCCAAGAGTAATTATTGCTTTTTGTTATTTAAATCTGAGTCTCCCTATTTCACCCCAGCTGGAGGTGCAGTGGCCACTCACAGTCTCAATCTCACTGTAGACTGGTGTGACAGCTTTGGCCTGTTATTTCTGACTTGGGCTGGTTGCCCCTCCTTAGGCAGTCTGATGATCCCCTGCTCCTGATTTACTCACTATATTGGTGATAGACTTAGTGTGGACTCCTGATGAACAATAGCTCTACTGCTGCTCAGAACTAAACTCAAGCCTTGGTTTCCCCAGTAGCACGGATTATGAGTGTGTGCCACTATACCTGGCTGGGAGTGGTTAATGTAATTAATTCATGTAAAGTAATTAATAAAACCCAATTAATAAAAAATTAATAAAAAGTAATTAATAAAACCCATTCCTCTTGATTGTGTTACTTCTGTTACTGAGTACTACTATTCTCCCAGTCACCCAGGCTCAAAACTTTGGAATCCTCCCCAACTCTTTACTCTTCTTCACACGCTACATTGAATCTGTCTCTAAACTGTTAATTCTAACTCTGTAACATCTCTGGTGTCTTTATCTTCCTCTATACTCCCACTGCCACCTCTTACTTAAATCTCATCTCAACTCAGGACCCCCTTGTCAGTCTCACTCTACCAATCTATACTCAAGACTATGCCAGATTCATCTTTTTTGAACGGCAGCTCTGATCATTTCTTTTGCTGCCAACTAAGAAAGTCTAAAACTTCTACTAGACACACCGTCTGCAGCTAACTAAACCGGAGTACTCCCTTTTCTCTGCACCAACCTTTTGTTCTGCTGGTCCTATGAGCTCATGCTTAACTCATGCCCTCTGGAATTACTCTTTCCCCACATCTCAACCTAACTGAACTTTTATGGCACTTTAGAGCTCTATGTTGCATGTCTGTATCATAGCTATTAGTATAGAATGTAGAGGAATACTTTTGCTAGACTAAGTTCCTTGAGTGCAGGAGTCATGTCTGTCTTATCTCTGTAAGCCCCTCAGTGTCTTGTATACAGCAGGTGCTCAATAAAAATGCTTGTTGAACGAATGGGAAAACATACTCATTCTTACAGTTCTCCCAAATTGCAAGTGAGCCCAGGTACGTACCGGCAGAGGTGCTGGCTCACGTGCTGCAGCACAATGGGGAGCAGGATGATCTGGAAGGTGACAGCTGGCAGGTAGTGATAAAGGAACAGCGTCTTCTCCATCACAAAGAAGGGGAGATAGTTCACAGCCCAGCCCCCACAACACACAGTCCCAGCCAACACCCAGAGCGACCAGGAATCTGAGGGAGAAAATCATCTTAAATCTGTGCCACCACCAAGAAAATGCAGATTCTTGTAAGTTTAGCATTGCCTTCTCAAATTGTTTAGACTTCAATATAAAACATGACAAAGTAATTTCTTAATTTATTTCATTTTCCTTCCCACATTCTCTGTGGAGAAGGAGTAGGATGTTTAGCCAGGACCCATTTTTTCCTTCCTGAACTGATGTAAAATCACTGTCCCAAAGAAGTGAGATCCTGAGGCTGAATGCCACCGAGGGCCTGTATTTAGAAAACTCTTCCCACCCATTACCCTGCACTGTAACAGAGATGCCTGCAACAGAGGGTGGAAAGTTAATTCCCACTGCCCCCCTGGGAAAACAAAAATAGAAACAGAAAATTCACCAGAAGGAGGAGGTTCCTGCTAACTTAATATTCACTGTCCCCCAACTTAGGGCTCACTGTACCAAAGTTGTTCAGCTGTTGCCCTGGGGTACACCAAACTCTCACTAGAATGAAAAAGAAAGAACATATAAATGAGAAAGAAAACCCCTGTACCTACCCTCAGGGATGTCACAGACATTTCTCCTCCGTCTGAGCAGGTACCAGAAAAACAGAAGCACATAGGCCAAAGTGGCGATGTTGGCTGAAGACCAGGTCAAAGCATTTCCAAGCAGGTGGATCTGAGCCTATAAACATACAGGGCGTTACCATGGCCATTTGGCCTTATATACAAAAGGTGGAAAAAGTGATTAAGTAAAAAACCCACTTATTTTTAGCACGGTCCGCAGATAGTTCCCAGTCAGATTTATAAAGGTACTCAAGTGTTCTGCTCTGCAGAATAGTAAACTGAGGAGTAAGATACATATTAAATGCTGTCTTCTCTTTTTCCAATATAAGTATTTAGTAATTTCTAAGTGCAATGCACTGTGTCAGATACTGAGTGCAGAGGCAAAATGAAAAAACAATGAAACCAAAACCAGGCCCTGTTCCTTGAGAAACTTCTAAATAAGAACCATACATCAGACACAAGTATTTTCTGGCAAACTTTTTCACAGGACAATTTGTGTGAAGCCCAGTGAAAGTGCACCTATAAACTCTAGGTCTTTGTTGTAAGCACTGCATGTGTCATTCTCTTTATTTCAGGTCCAATTTGCCATAAGTAAATCTCTGCCTAACTTCTGTGAACAGGAAAGAGAAAAGAAGCCTGCTGGTTTCCCTGCCACACAATTCTCTCCACACTAATCCATCCTACATTTGGCTTTCAAACTGATCTTCCTTTAACAAGGGTCTGACCACATCATGGCTGTTATTACAGAGGAATATAAGAAACAAAGAGCTTAAAACACCGGACCTGGTATCAGGAAGACATGAGTTCAGTTACCTACTAGCTATGTGATTGTGGACAAATTTAAGTGACACAGGGGATAGAGTGGCTGGACCTGAAGTTAGGAGGACCTAAATACAAATCCCACCTCAATCTCTTACTGGCTGTGTGGCTCTGGGCAGGTCACTTATGTTGTATACCTCAGTATCCTCAACAATAAAATGTGGGTAATAATATCACCTATCTTCCAGGGTTGTTATGAGGATCAAGTGAGATATTAACTGTAAGCACACAGACACTTAATAAATGCTTGTTTCCTTTCAAATCATATTTAACCTTTCTAAATCTCAGTTTCTTCAACTATAAAATGGGGATAGTAACAACACTTGCCTCTGAGGGTGTGAGGATTAAATAAGATAGTATTTATAAGGCCTTTTGCAAACCTTTAAGCACTATATGAATGCTAGCTTTTATCACTATTTCACTGTCCTATTTAATAAACTCTGATGGCTCCATATTGCCTTGTGAGAAATGATTGATTTGGACCCCTCCTCTATTCTCATCAGTATTAATTAGTTTGCCATTTGCCTAAATCATACAGGGATAATTAGATAAGACTGGTTCTTACAGCAGGCCTCAAACATTAATCCAATATTCACCACTTATTTACCAGTTATGAAGCTCACTTCCAAAGCCACAAGAATGCTGACAAAATATCTCCATCCTGTTTTGCTCAAATTCCATGTCCAAACCCAGCAAGGGTGGGATGCCTTGATTCTTTGGAAAGTCCCTCAATTTGTCTTTGGTACCTATACTACTTGTACTGTCTCCTCTTGTTCAACATGAGGAGGAACCTGTCCCTCTTATGACCAATTAGTTAGTGGAAATACCTTCATCCAACCCATGACCCCCTTCCTGCTATACCACTTTTTAATTGATGCATCATTTTTGGCCCTCAAAATAAGGTCTACCAACCAATGGGATTTTGTATTTTGTGTAGCCCCTCCAGAATGTTCTGGTACCAAACCCAGTATCAAACCCTATAAAAACAAGGTCTTTGGGACCAAGGGCATCTCAGATCATGAGGAAGATCTAAGGTCCACTTCATTAGAGGGGATGTGGACCCTTTAATAAAATGCTAGGGGGGAGGGCAGCTAGGTGGCACAGTGAATAGAGCAGTGGCCCTGGAGTCAGGAGGAGCTGAATTCAAATCTGACCTCAGACATTTGACACACTTAATAGCTATATGACCTTAACTTAACCCCAACTGCCTTGCCAAAAAATAAAATAAAATGCTGGCTTAGTGGTTTTTCTTGCAGATGGGTCATATTCAGACCCCATGGCCTCCAGAATTAAATAGAAAATCCTTTTCCTTTTAAGTCCTTCATAACCTTGCTCCCTCCTACCTTTCCAGTTTTCTTATGCCTTACTTCTCCAGGCATACTCTGCAATCCAGCCACTGGCCTCCTGGCTGTTCCTCAAACAAGATAGACACTCCATCTCCTGATTCCAGGCATTTTCTCTGGCCATCCTTCCACGACCTGAATGCTTTTCTTCCTCATCACCATCTTTTGTCTTCCCTAGCTTCCTTCAGATCTCAGCTAAAGTCCCACCTTGTAGGGGAAGCCTTTCCCAATCCTCCTTAATCCTAGTGCCTTCCTTCAGGGCTGATCTCCAGGTTATCTCGAATCTATCCTGTCTGTACTGAGTTGTCTGTATGTTGTCTCCCCCATTAGACTGGGAGCTCCCTAAGGGAAGGGCCTTTCTTTGTATTCCCAGCACTTATCACAGTGCTGCACCCACACACTGTGAACTGACTTTACTGACAGAAAACTGATTGCTTGGTAAGGGGAAAATTATGCTACCACAACAGCCAGAGCCTAGCTGCCCTGTAACACTGAAGCTTGAAAGAATTCCTCCAAAGCAGTAATCAGTATGATGATTTGATACTTTTTTCTTAAAGAGAGATCAATCCGAGGAACTAGTTAGGTACATGACACACAAAAGAAAACAGACCTAAGGGCACAGTGTTTGAGAAACCCCCAAACCCCAGTTACTGGGGGAAGGGCTCACTTACTATGTGACAAAAACTGCTGAGAAAACTGGAAAGCAGTCTGGCAGAAATCAGATTTAGATCAACACCTCACACCATACACCATGATAAACTCCAAATGGTTCTTTTTCCTAGATATAAAAGTGTCACTTCATAAACAAGTTAGAGAAGCAAGAAATTACATTTCAAATTTATGGACAGGGGAAGAGTTAATGACTAAACAAGTGATGAAGAGGAACTCTCATAAGATAAAATGGACCATTTTGACTACATTAAATTTACAAGTTTTTGTACAGACAAATCCAATTAGCAAAAATTAGAAGAGAAATAGGTAACTGGGAAAAATTTTTGCAGCAAGTTTGTCTGAGAGGGGTCTCATATCCAAGCTATAAAAAGAACGGATTCAAATTTATATGACTAAGAGTCCTTTTCCAAATGATAAATGGTCAAAGGGTATGAACAAGAAATTTTCAAAGGTAGAAAACCCAAGCCATCAACAACCACATGAAAAAATACTCTGAATCACTAGTAATTATAGAAATACAAATTAAAGAAACTTTGAGGCCCCATCTCCCTCTCTATTTTATTTTTTTGCTTTTTGGAGGGGGGGAGGCAGGACAATTGGGGTTAAATGACTTGCTGAAGGTCACATGGCTAGTAAGTGTTAAGTGTCTTAGGCTACATTTGAACTTGGGTCCTCCTGACTCCAGGGCCAGTGCTCTATTCACTGCACTACCTAGCTGCCCCACCTCCCACTCTAGAGTTGGCAATGGTAGCAAAAATGGAAAATGACAAAGGCTGGGGAGGGTTCTGAGAAAACAGACCCATTTATGCCCTGACCTGACGCAGGCATCCTGGAAAGCAATCTGGAACAACGCTGCCAGTCACTAGAATGTGATACCCTCTGACCCAGCTATGCCATGATGAGGGCCTATGCCCAGAATAAATCAGAGAGGAAAAGGGCCAATATTTATAAAAATTCTCATTTCTGTATTCAGCTGTTTTTGTGGTAGCTCCAAAAATCAGAAACTAAGGGAGTGATTAAACAAACAGTGGTGTAGGAATGTAAAGGAATATTACTGTATCATAAAAAATAAGGAAATGGACAATTTCAGAGGAATCTGACAAGATCTCTATGTCATGATATAGAGTGAATTAAGAACTGGAAAAACAGCTTATACAATGATAACATTATAGAGAAAAACAGCTTTGAAAAACTCTGGTGTTCTGAGCAATGCAAGGATAAACCAAGAATCTCCAAGAATTAAGATGAGACACAGAACCATTTACCTTCTGACAAGAAATGCACAAAGACACAGACATCTTCAGACACGTGGGAATCTGTTTTACCAGACTATGCAGTGATGTACTGAGAACTTTATTTTAGGGGAATTTGGGGCAGGGGGAGAGCCTTTTTTTTTTTAGATATTCAGTGGTAGTGGAGGAAGTAGGTAGCTCTCCTCAGAGGTAGGAGGAGGGACAGATTATTTTTTTTTCAAAAGAGAAAGAAGAAATAAATGTGGTATAAAAATAAAATGCATCAATAAAATTCTTAAAATGGAAAAAAAAGAGCCTTACTCCTTCATATTTGGTGGGAGTGCTCTTAAGTTACCCAAATGTATGCATTAAAGAGAGTCAGAGACTTCTGCTTCAAAGAAATGTAAGACCTGAACACAAATAATGAATCACAATGGAGTTCTTAAAGAAAGAATAAAGCACTAAATTATTCATGTGGTTTGCTAGAAGTCTGCATCCAATGTCCCCTCCATTTTCCCACTTACGCTGGTCCTGGGATGCAGCCAATAGGCGACATTTGTCTCCAGCGTGAGCCACTCCAGGGGCGAGGAGCTGTACTTGTGCTCAGTTTCTTCACTCCTCAATGTCAGCATCTTCCACTAAAATAAAGCAGGTTTGCTAGTTCCTTGATTCAAAATCATAACATAATTAATACCATAATGATCGAGAAATTGTTCGAGGATGTCCTAGATCATTTTTACACTGGTCAGATCTTTCCAAGTGTAATGGGTACATTTCTGCTGTTCACATGAACCTGAAATTCATTCTAGATCAGAGGTATTAAAACTCATGGCCCTCAAAACTGAGTAGGGCCAGAAACAAATTAAAAATGTAAATGAGAAATGTTTAACAAAATAAAAATATATGCTTTTCTAAGTCAATATTGGCCGGCAGGGACACACTTCTAGATTACACAATAAGAACAGGCCACATGGAGCCCTAGGCAGACTAAGAAGCATCAAGGGAATCTAGACATGTGGGCCTTAGATATGGCTCTGTCATGAACAAGCTTTGTGACTCTGAGCAAGTCACTTATCTGTGGAGCTAAGTTTCTTCTCCTCATCTGTAAACAGCACTTCTTAAATTATGGGATTGGGATCCACAGTTTAAGAATCACTGGAGGGGTCTTGAGTGCAAAAAGTTCAAGCAGCCATGATCTATGAAATGAGGAGACTGGACAGATTAATGATGTCTAAGAGACCCTTTTTACTTCTAACATTCTATAATTTTGGAATTTTAACTAACTAAAAGTTTCCATTTCATTAGCCAAAAAAGGAGCTCAAACATATTCTTTGGCAAAGTGTACTAATTATGGCATAATTGTAGTAAGTCTCCCTTGTTAAATATATCACAAATCCTACCTGCAGAAGCCCAAACCATGTACGTAGCAGAATTAAACTGATGGATCAAGAAAGCTTCTGCTTTCTACTTATAATTAAAAGGAAAGACGGAACACAAGGAACTGCTGGGTCTTCAGTTCAGAGCTCACAAGACAATAAATTATTTAAATAAGGCACAGAAGGCAAGGTTTACTTAGAAAAAAAGCACTAGAATTAGCCAGAGTTCAGCAAGCAGACTGTTTCCCAAGCATGCCCAGCCCATTCACCTGCAATTCTGTGAATCTGGCAATAAAACTGAGGTTTTTGCTGATGTCAATCTGAGTCGGGGAATGCAACTCCAGCTCTCTCTCCTTTTGTTCCTGGCCTGAAGAGTAACAAAATAGGCTAAGGTCTGTCATCTATGACAAGACGCTGTTAAACTTTTTTTTTTTTAATCCCACCTCCCTTGACTTCAAAATGACTAGTGAGCCAGCTTGGTCAAAGCTGGATCATTCATGGTAAACTCCCCTTCAGCAAATTAAGAACTGAGAGAACCATGAATTTATATTTCACTTATGTTTAAACCTCATCTGGCACTGAAAGAAACCAATTGCCTTCCCAATGATAATTTAGTTATTTATAGCTTTGGTTACCTTTTGAGGGACACAAATGTTCTAAAATTAAAGTAGAGATAATGGGGAAAAGATTTACATGGTGAGAGCAAAGAAAAAGCAGCAGAACTCTCAATAGAATGTAGGAATTCAGTTTTTAATTTTTTTGCACAAAGTCCTGTATAGATGAAAATATAGAGGTTTCCCAGACCAGATGAACTACACTAAGGTTTTCATCATAAATATACATCAGTCACACCAATTACAGAATTCCTAACCCAGCCAGGACTTACTTTTCCCATAGCGGTGTTCCTCCACATTCCATACCATGCTCTGGTGATAGCCCTTGGACAGTTTTTCACCAACAATCTCCAGCTGCTGATAACCCCAGTCAGGTAATGATGCTCCACTTAGCTTGGGAGGAGAAGAAGGAAATCAACATAAAAGGGACTGGAAAAGAAAAGTTTCCCAAATCTGTCACTAATTGGGCTAAAAGTGTTAGGGTTACCACTGATTCATTCCCTCCCCAAAAGTTAATTCTTTATTTTTGCTATATCTTCATTTTAGAATTATGTGTACCAATGCCATTACTTCAGATAAACCACAGCACTGAAAAGGCTCATTTTGCCAGTAAATTTCCAGAGGACAAAAGATGGAAATAGTAGATGTTGGAGGAGCTGTGGAAAAATAGGCACACTAGTACACCATGGTGGAACTGTGAAATGATCCAAACATTCTGGAAAACAATATTGAATTATGCTAAAAAGTTAACTATAATGTCCACATCCTTTGACCCAACCCCACTACTAAGCATATATTCAAAGGAGATCAAAGCCAGAAAGTTCCTGTGTATAACAAACTACTCATAGAAGTTCTTTTTTGTAATAGGAAAGAATTAAAAACACAGTATGATTTGGAAATGCCTAAACAAATTGTATTTTATGAATGCCATGGGAGTATTACCAAACTAAGAAATGATGCATATGAAGAATTCAGAATAGCAGAGGAGTTAAATTAACTGATACAGAGTCAACTAGGCAGAACCAGGAAAGTATATGTACAACATAAACAGAGAGAGCAAATAACAGAAACCAAACCCTGCTTGGCCCTGAAGAAAAATCAAGAAAATGTACTTCTTCCTTTCTTTACAGAGAAACTGAGGACTATGGATGCTTAATGCTGAACTCAGCTGATGTGCTAGTTAGATTTATGGAAATGCTTTTTTCTCTTTCTTTTAAAATCTCTGTTACATAGGATGGTTATATGAGGAAAGGGAAGGAATATATTCAGAAATAAAAGGAAACACAAAAACAAAACAGATTGGTAAAAAAAGATTTTTAAAAAAGAAACAGAGCCATCTTTAATATCACAGGGGTAAAAATGAAATCTTGGCAAAATCTTCCCTTACTTCTACCCTTTTTATAGCCTGTTCAAACTGAAAAGTAAAGCAAGAAGAAACTGAGTACCTATAGCCTGGGAAAATGCAGTTGTTCTTCAGCTATGGGACCCTTACCTTCAGTACTGCTGAAGTATTCACGTGTACAAACCGAACTTCTGATAATATGGTCTTCCATATATCTGAATCTGACTCACGATTTACAATATCCTAGAAAAAATCAGATCTTACTGTATTATTTTTGTTTCTCTTCTCCAGGGGCTGAGTGATTTTCATATGTAGAAGGCTCAAAGGCCTATATGAGAGAGGCAACATGGCAGAGAGCCAACCTCAGAGTCAGTTAGACTGGGGGTTCAGGGTCTTCTGCCCTGCGCTGGCTGTGTGACCAAGCAAGTCCCTGAATCTCATGGTGTCCCTAACACCTCTCTTGGACTATAAGTTTCAAAGCAGGCACTGTTCTGCATGATTAAAGGAAGTTTCCTCATCAGGAGTTTTATGTATCAACTAAATCATAGGTTCAGTAGAAAAAAAAAGGCTAAAGGCTAATAATCATCAGCGCTACAACCAGCACTCAATGAAAGACAGCAGGTAATTCTTTTTGCTACCACTAGCATTTCCCCTAACACAAATGACAATGCAAATCACTTAGAAATGGTGCCAAACATGAGAGTCTGTATCTTATCCTAGAATAAAGAAGCCCTGATTTTTGGAGATACAATATTACCTTTAATAACAACCTCATTAATTTATCAACATAATGGCCACTGATAGTATAAAGTACAGTATCTGATATAGCAAAAAGAGCTCTGAGCTGAGTTAGAACACTCCCACTACTGCAATTCAAAACCTGGTGGGGCCCCTGACTCAAGCAGTGGCGTGGGGCAAGTCATCTGACCCCTCTGGGTCCCAGGTTCTTCATGTGAAAAATGAAGAGACTGGGTTAGGTGCTATCTAGAAAATTCTATTCAACTCACCACTCTCCAAAGGTTCTGTGCGGGCATGGAAATATTATAGTCGATATAACAGGAAATTTCTTGAGAGTGTGGACTCAGAGGTGCAGCAACATCATGCCTGAATCAATGAAGACAATACTTTATGGAGAAATTCCTTAGTACTACTTTAGATGGTTCTTTGCCCATCTTAAAATAACTTTGGGGAACATCTGAGTGTAAAAAGAAAAGGTCTGATTTTTAATGACAAAGAATTAGCCTCATAAAAAGGTGAATAAGTTGTTCAAAATTTTTATCAATGACTTAGATACTGATAGATGGCACACGCTTGTTTAATTTTCAGTGACACAAAGCCAACAAAGGGATAGTCAGCATGTTGCATGACAAAGGATCCCAAAAATTATATCAATAGGCTAGAACACTGGTTCAAAATGAAAATTAACAATCATGAATGTTAAGTCTTAAATAAGAATTTAAAAAATTAGTTTCACATATAAGATAAGGGGAGCCATGGGTAGAGAACAATTCATTAGAAATTATCTGGTAGTTTTATGGACTACAAGTTAATTTCATTTGAGTCTCTAGTATGACATGACAGCTAAAAAAGCAAATGCAATCTTAGTCTGCACTGACAGAAGAACAGTGTCCAGAAATAGGGAGGTAACAGTACTAATGGCATCTGTCCTGTGTCAGACCACACTTTAAGAAAAGATATGGGTATGATGTGTCATGTGACAAGAGTGAAGGGTAATTGATGGACATTTATTGTGTCTTCATGATGCCAAAAAAACTTGAGGACGACTCCATGTACCTTGAGTGATCCCATATTGTGAATCTATGGGAGGAGATGAATAAGAGCCCACAGAATGACAGGGACAAATGAGTGGCAACCTTCATTACCTGAAGAATTACTCCTATTGATGATACCTTTGAAGGCAAAGACACAACCAAAACCACCTTTGCCCACAATAATCTTTACAAATCTCACCATGAAATAGTTATTATATCAAGCTAAATACAACTTGGTTGTATTTAGTCATTTGGTTTGCTGGCTGACGTGGAATCAATGGTATCACTGAACCATGACACTCCCTAATATGGGCACCTTCCTCACTGGCACAGACCATAATACACTGGTATCTTCTCCCAATGATTCTCATTCATATTATTGTACAATTCTCCTCTGGAGGAGCTACTTAAAAGCCTTCCCTACTCACTGGAGTCTTATAGCATTTTATTCATACCACTATCACATTCAGGTTGTCCATCTTTCACTACATGACTGGCCCACCTCCTGCTTCAGACATAAATATCTTTGGCAAGGTCTTTTATTACATTTTTGTATACAAGTCATTGTTGCTACTATGCTGTGTTAATTACCTTGTTTTGAGTTATTCCACTGCCCATTGGGCCAACTGCAAATTTGAATCTTCCAAGATTGCTATGTCTCACATAGCACCACCCATCAGGGGAATAAGTAAGGCTTTGGTATGTGGGGGCAGGTTAGGATCACTGAAACTGCTGTGCAATTTCCCAAAGGCAATCTAGCTCATCCTCCTCTGTTTAGCCAAGTCTAAGCTCAGCTCAGAGATTCAGAGAATGATTAGAAGGGACCTCAGAGACCCTCTACTCCAACCCACCCCTAAAGAAGGATCTCCTGGACAACATGCCCCAGGGGTGCTTATCTAACACTGGAGCTCCAGTCCTGCCACCACTGCCAACTCTCTGGATCAGTTCAGAAAGAGAAGTTGGAGCCTATTGAGCATTTTAACTAGAAATCCTATAGGCATGTCAAAATCAGTATGTCCAAAACAGAATTCATCATATTTTCCCCCAAACCTACCCCATTTTGAACTTTCTCATCTCTGTTGAGGGTATTACTATCCTTCTAGTCACCAGGTTCACAATCCCATAGTCATCCTCAACTTCTTATACTTCCTAAAGGCAGTTGATGGTACAGTGGATACAAAGGTGGCTTAGAATCAGTAAGTATTGAGTTCAAATTTGGCCTCAGACACTTACTAGCTATATGACTGAACAGCACCTACCTCCCAGTGTTATTTTGAGGATCAAATGAGATAACCCTTGGAAAAGTGCTTAGCACAGTGTCTGGCACCTAACAGGCACTGCATCCATGCTTATCCCCTTTTTCCACCCCACATATCCAATCAGTTTCCAAGCCTTGTCATTTCTACCTTCTCCTTATCTCTACTCACATGATCATCATCCTTTCTTGTCAAGATTATAGCACAAGGGTCCTATCTCCCCGAGTTTTTTCCCTTTCTAATCCATCCTCCACAGAATGGCCAAAGTAATTTTCCTACAGCACGAGTCTCACCATCCTGCTCTCCTACATGATAAACTCTAGTGGCTCTCTATTGCTTCTAGGGGCAAATAAAAACTGCTTCATTTGGTATTTAAGGCCCTTTGTAGCTTGGTTCAAATTTATCTTTCGAGTCTTGTTACACATTACTCCCCTTCATATATTCTACTATTCAGCCTAAACGTTCTTCACTCACAACACTGTCACCTTTCTCCACACATTGCATAAGCTGTCCCCTCTGCATTCTCTCCTTGCCTCCACTTCACTATGTTGTGAGGGCTGGGAGAGAAGGTAGTGTGGGAGGGGCATGAGGAAAAAAGTTTTGGAACAGCCAATGTGGAGGACAAGGCAGAGAATCGATTAGGGAGGGGGTAAAAGGACTGACTTGCCACAGTGAGAGATCAGCTGAAGTTAGCTGATAAATGTGTACTGGCTCCAGGCAGCAACAATTATGTGACTTCCTCCACCTCCATTTAATAGCACTGAAGTAGCAGAAGAAGAAGTAAATGGTGAAAGTAATCCAGGGGTGATGTTTGATAAGGCACAAGTGTCAGTAAGACAAAGGGGATGGATTGATTATAAGGCTGAAATTGGGAAGAAAGTGAAGACAGAGCAAGGGTGATGGCCTGGCAAAGTTCTTTTTTTTTTTTTGGAGGGGGGAAGGCAAGGCAATTAGGGTTAAGTGACTTGCCCAAGGTCACACAGCTAGTAAGTGTGTGAGACCAGATTTTGAACTCAGGTCCTCCTGGCTCTAGGGCTGGTGCTCTATTCACTGTGTTACCTAGCTGCCCCTTCCCGATAAAGTTCTAAAAGCTAAAGGGACTAGATGTCATGGTGAGTACAAAGAACAGATTTATAAAGAGGGAGACATAGTGAGAGTTGGAATGATAAGAGACTATGGTCAGATAAAGGAATATCAGAAGAGAAGAACTGGGTTTTTTTTCCCCATGATATAAGGTTGGGAGATGATGATATAAAATCAAAAGGCATCAATAAAGCTTTAAGAAAGAATATAACAAAAGACTGCCAAATGTTTTGTTAAAATATAGCTAAATTATATCATTAAATTATATTTCAATAAAATTCTTGTGACTGACCAATCTAGCAACTGTCAAAAAAAAAAGAAACAAGGCCAGCTTGGGTAAGGCCTGCTCTCAATGAGCCAAGCTCCTTGTTTTTAATTGCACTGATACATTTTGTTTTGACACAAATAGTTCCCAATGAATAGCCAAACTCCGCTACAAATTATACTCCTTGAAAATCAGTTTGATTATGAACAGAAAGGATGTGTCCCTTCAATTCAATTCAATTCAATTCGATGGTATTAACACTGAGCATTGCATCTGACCAATTTTGCCATCTCTTACTGCTGACTTCAATCACACTGTTGTGGTCTCTGTATAAGTATTTGGCGTTCTGCTTTCATCATACTCCATCATGCATATGAGTCTATGTTCTCTGAATTCTTCACATTCATCATTCCTTAATATTCCATTATATTCAGATAACAGTTTGTTCAGTCATTTTCCAATAACCGGGCAAATATTTTTTCTCCTACTTTTTGTAATCAAAAGTACCATTACTATGATTATTTCTGTATGTGCAGACTTTTTCTAATCTCTTTGGGGGTACAGTCCTAGTAGTGGGATCTCTGCTTCAAAGGCTATGAGCAATTTGGTAACTGTCCCTCTGGAATTTCAAATTGTTTTCAAGAATGGCTGAAAGGATTGTGTTGGCAGTAAACTAGTGTGGCTGTCGGTAATCACCACCTCCTTTTCTAAGTGTTTAGTAACCATTCTTTTGCTAACACACTGCTAAATGCATTGAGTCCATTTTTGTAATTAAAATGAAAGTAGACAGTGTAATTATAATGACCAAGCTAGGCTAGATGAGTTAAGAAAGTGCACCTCCCCCCCTTCTTTGCAGAAGTGGGGGATTATATGTAGACTATTCCATGTGCGGTCCAACTAGCTTGATATGCTAACTGGTCTTGCTCATCTTTCTTCTTTAATCTTTTTTCCAGGGGTGATTCAGTATACAAGAGATAGGAAGCAGACATTGGAAATGAAGGTTATATAAAGACAATATATATTAACAATAAAATAAAAATAATCATCATTAGCATTTATGTGGTGCTTTAAGATTTGCAAATCACTTTATATCTCATTTAATTCTCACAAGAACCCTGGAATGTAGGTGTTATGATTATTCCCATTTTACAGTTAAGGACACTGAGGTAGACAGAAGTTAAGTGACTTGCCCAGGGTCATAGAGCTAGTAAGTGCCAAAGGTTGGATTTAAACCCAGGTCTTGCTGACTACAAGTGCAGCACTTTATCTACTGTACCACCTAGCTTCCCCTGATTAAAATAAATAACGTATTCTAGACTTTTGCCAGAAATAGAAATCAAGCCTAACCATTTAGAGTCAATTATCTTCTGTGTTGTAAAAATCAAGACATCTGTCTTTCTCCAGTCCTGCTCTTTCAGAGACCATGGACAAGAGCTCAGAAATTACATCCCCTAATTTTTTCAGTGCCCTGAGTTTTTAGCTCCCCTGGTCCAAATGACTTGAATTCATAAGAGGCAGCGAGGCATTCACATTTGATCTCCTTATTTATTTTGGTTACTGAGGCCTTATTACTAATATTTGCATATGCCCCGCTCAGTACAAAGATTATTCTCCTTAACAGAGACCAGAAAAACAAGAGCTGAGCAGTTCTGCTTTCTCTTCACCAACCATTATCTATGAACTATCTGTCCCAGGCTGCCACTCTATCCTTTCTTTCATCTTTTCCTCAATAAAATTTTTAAAACCCCTTTGTGTTCTTCTTATCTTTCATCACCAGCCTCAGCTCTTCCAGGATCAAATAGAAAACCCTCTGCTAGACTTTTAAAGCTGTTCAGAACCTGGCTCCTGCCTTCAACACTGCAACAATGGCCTCCTGGCTGTTCCCCAAACAAGACATCTCTGGGCTCTGGCAGTTTTCACTGGCTGGTCCCCATACTGTGAACTTTCTGCCTCCTCATCGGCTAACCAGGGTGGCCTTCCTTCAAATTTCAGCTAAACTTCGACCTCTTTAGAGAAGCTTCTTCCCATCTTCCTTAATCTTAGTCCTTTCCCCCTAGACTGTCTCCAATTGATCTCACACACACACACACACACACACACACACACTCTCTCTCTCTCTCTCTCTCTCTCTCTCTCTCCCTCTCTCTCACAATCCTGTATGTCGATATATATACATATATACAACTATTTACAAACTATATATATGTATGTATGTATGTATATATGTGTGTGTGTATATTTACAAACAATATGTATGCATGTATTGTTTGTAAATAGTTGTTCATATGTTGTCTTACCAATGAGGCTGCTGAGCTCCTAAAGGGGAGGGACTGTTTGGGGTTTTTTCCTGCTTTTCTTCATATTCCCAGTACTTAGTACAGTGCCTGGCACATTAATAAATGCTTGTAGTACTGCTGACTGACTGAAAAATAAGAATTGCTAATAAGGGAAAAACTATACTAGTATGACAGTTATAGAGCCTGGCTTTCCTTTAATAAACAAGGATTAGAGAACCCCTACCAATATTAATGATTAAATGATAAATGCTTCCGGCCTTGCCTTGATTTGAACCTCTAGCACTCCTAACCTTCTCACAGGGCTGGGCCATGGTTTTGCATTCACCCTCCATCACCTGCTTTAGCTCCCATCTTCTCTACACATCATAAAAAGTTTAGGCCACATTTTTTCTGAAGCCTTTAAAATCTGTTCTCCCCAAATTTAGGGTGCACATCAGACCATGTCTGGATTTTTTCTCTGGCAAAAATCAAATATGGAGTAGTTACTAACCCCCAAAGTTCCCACCATTTCTACTCGAGCAATTAGTTCCTCTTTGTTCACAAATTAGACCCAGAAGAGAAGTTCAAGCAACTGACAAACATTTATTAAGCATTATTATTATTAAGCACCAGGCATATAGATACAAAGAACGAAACAATTAGAATTCACACTTTTCTTTATTCTTTTTGGAGGGGGGAAGGCAGGGCAACTGGGGTTAAGTGATTTGCCTGAGGTCACATGACTACTAAGTGTTAAAGTGTCTGAGGCCGCATTTGAACTCAGGTCCCCTGATTCCAGGACTGGTACTCTATTCACTGTGCCACCTAGCTGCCCCATGCCCCAAGAACTCACATGTCTAATAGAGGTGAGAATAAGAACATATATAAGTATAAACAGAATAAATAAAAATAAATACAGGCTAGTTAAATACAAGGTATTTTAGGGAGGGAGAACACCAGTAGTTGGAGGAGAATCAGGAAAAGATTTCAAGTAGAAGGTGGCACTTTAGCTGTGGTGTTGATGAGGTGGAGGTGAGAAGGTAGTGCATTACAGACATGCTAGATGAGACAGGACAGAACGTAGTGTGTGAGGAGCCAAAAGAAGGCCCATTTGGCTACACTGTATGTGCAGGATGGATACGGAGGCTGGAAAAGTAAGCTGGGGCCACACTGTGAAGGGCATCACCACAGTGTCATTCATAAACAGGACCATCAGAAACTCCCTTTGTTTCTCAGGCTTTGTACAGGATAGCCCCATGACAGGAGCAAACACCTTTGGCAGACAAAGGCAGTGAGGCAGCACAGTGGATAGCGTACCTAAGCCCAGAGTCAGGAAGACCTAAGTTCAAATCCAGCTTCAGATAGCTGCATGACCTTAGACAAGTCATTTAACTCGTTTGACTCAGTATGCTCATCTGTAAAATGGAGATAACAACACCTACCTCCCAGGGCTACTGTGAGGATTGAATGATAAAACAATTGTACAATGCTGTTAGCACAGCACTTGGCACATAGCATGCGCTATGTGAATGGTGGCATCCAGAACAGACCCTTAAATTAGGTTATTTCTGCAGTTGCATCTATCTTGTGGCGGCTTCACACATTGAGGAGAGACATCCTGTTACGTGAAAGTAGCTAAGGCTGCGTTCCACTTTCCTGATCAACTCTAGGCCATTAAGAACGAATGTTAAAAACCCCTCCTGCTATTCTCAGTCTATGTAACAGCAAAACAAAACAAAGTCTCTTAAAAGACTTGCTGCCCTACCTGACACAAACCTCAAAAGACTAGGATATGCCTTCAGATACCATCAGCTTTTTAAATAAATGTTCACAGGTCTATCTTTGAATCCATGTAGTATTTCAAGACTGCTGAATTATTCAAGATAATAATTCAAGATCATAACTAATCTAAGATAATAATTCAAGATCATAATTAATCAAGATAATAATTCAAGATCATAATTAATCCAAGATAATAATTCGAGACTGTTGTCAAGTTGCCCATTTCACTACATGCTATGTGAAGCAGAACTTTCCTTTGTCTTAAAAAGCATCTTCTTCAAAGTTCCAGGGATACTCTGTAGTTGAATACTCTTGGAGCTGCTGAACAACTAACATAACTTTATACACCTTAATCATAGACATTTCCAGACTGAAGTTTCCTAATCTGATTACGCAAATGAAAAATAGGTACATCAATTAGAAAAATTAAAAAGCCAGAAGCTACAATTTCTTCCCACTAACTGAATTATGCTTGAACAAAAAGTGAACCCGGGAGAGAAACAACAAAGGAAGAGAACAGTGAATGGTAGGAACACTTACGTATTGAGGAAACGAGTAGTGATTCCATGGACCAGCTGCACAATATCCCCATGTCGCACAGGCCTAGGAGGATTGGTTACCACCAACTGATGCCTAGTTAATATAGAAAAGAATCTGTATATACACTCAGAAGGAATAGCTCAAGCTATGTCACAAGGCAGCTAGGAAACAGCTGAGCCAACTAAGGAAGAGAGAACTTCACAGCATCTTTTATATAAATATGGGCAAAACAAGTAATTTAATATTATTATTTCTGTACATCTCCAACTTCTATTCTAGTTTGTAAATAAATAATTAAATTCATAATGAAGTTACCTGAAAGCAGTTTTTCAAAATTAAAAAAAATTCCCACAGAAATAGTTTATGTTAAGCTGTCCTATATATAGAGAAATTTTGGGAAATAAAGTTAAATTTCAGTTCCTATTCCTCTCAATACAAATGAGTTTTTAATTTATTTCTGTGTAAGCAAAAGGAGAGTAAAAAGTTAGCTCTAAAATAAAAGTAAAATAGGTATTTCAAAGTTATGAAATTCTGAAAGTAACTCAAGCTATACTTCTCATATCGAATTTCATTTTGTTTCACATCTTCAAGTGGAAAGAACACTCGATTTGGAGTAAAAGGACCTGGATTCAAATGTCTGCTCTGCCTTTTATAACTTGTGCTTTAACTTCTCTGGCCTCAGTTTCCTCACCTGTAAAATGAAGGAACTGGACTAAATCACCTTTACTATCCCTTTTAGCTCTAAATCTATGATTCTATGATCTTTTTGTTTACTATAGTTATCTATGGTTTTATGGGTTCTAAATCTCCTACTAACAACCCAACAGAACATAATTTTCCATTTCCAAAATATATACTATGATCATCAATTTTTTTGGTTACCAGACAGAAATATTAAAAAATCCAAAAAGTTCAATTATGTCTATTATAAAGATAAGCTAATTATTATACAGGACCAAGAACTTGGTGATGCCCCAGAGGAGTTTCCTTTGATATACTCACTTCCCAGGATCTTTTACAATCCACCAGTTATTGACATCTTTGAAGGGGTAACAGGTCACTTGTTGCTGGTGGGAGCTGCCTCGGCCATTCTCATACCTAGAGGAATAATGAACACAAGAACAATAGGGTTTTAGTCAAATTAGCAGCCAACTTACCTTTTTTCTCATTTGCTTCGAACAGATGAAGGAAGCCTTTTCACACCACTTAACTTACTTGGTTAGTCAACTAATTCTCTCTTGTTGTTCTACACAAATATAAAGTAAAATTTCATTTGTATTGAAAGGTATCAAGGCACCCAAGTTTTTCCTTCCTTAAGCTCTCTATTATAAGCATCACTTTATATATAAAAGATTGATACAGATAAAATCTTTTTGAGTGGAAGGAGACTGTAGAGCTCAATTAGTTCGATGCTCTCAATTTACAGATAAAGGATATGATGCCCAGAGAGTTTAGAACATACTGATTGCAATTTATTCTTGTCTATTCATTGAGAGTAAATCTGTCAGAATTCCTATTAGGTAAGAATCTGGTGGACTACTTTAAGCCATACCACCTATTTCTTACTTCCTCAGACTAACCACCCAATTAGTTCAAATTAATAAGTTTTAGTATATGGAGAGATGATTTGACTTCTTTAGTTGTCAAATATAATTTCTACTAGGTTTTCTTAAACAGAGAACATCATAATATCAGCAAAATAAATATATTCATTAAAGTCTTCTGCAAAATTTGTAGCAGAGCTGGAACTTTCAAAGTGATTAGTTTGTTAGTCACCAAGTTATATAAGGCAATTCTGCCCAGACACATTTCTAAGATGTGTATCTATCTTAAGATGTAAAATGTTCACATTTGTTACCTGATAGGGTAGGTGTTCTTATGTGAATGAAGCCAGCAGGGCATGGGTTTACCTAAGACGTTTCTCAGGGTGATCTGGGAGCCATAAGCTATCTCTAGCGGCTGCCCTTGTGTGATCCGAGCTAATCCACCCTAAAAAAAAATAAAATAAAAACCCTAAAAATTTCAATCAGAAATAGCAACCAGTCTATAAAAGAGGTTTCTAAAGTCATTTATTTGTAACTAGCAAAATTATTCTGAGTGGCTGAAGCATGTTTTCCTTGGATTCATTTTGAAAAACTACCTCTGAGGAAATAATAGGGTAATAAAATTTTTGTGCATCCATACATTTCTTTTTTTTTTTTTTTGCTTTTTGGAGGGCAATTGGGGTTAAGTAACTTGCCCAAGGTCACATGGCTAGGTTTTTTTTGTTGTTGTTGTTGTTTGTGTGTGCATTAAGTGTCTGAGGCCAGATCCAAACTCAGGTCCTTCTGACTCCAGGGCTGGCGCTCTACTCACTGCGCCACCTAGCCGCCCCCCATCCATACATTTCTGATATTTACCAGTAAGTTCTACTCTGATGAATTAAATGTTTTTAAAAAATAATCAACAGGGAAATAAGATATATAGGCAATGGGGTAGAGAAATCCATCTTGCCCTACTAGAAAATTACAGGGGGTGATGGGGAGGACATAAGAGAGAGTAGATTGGGGGAAGGGGTATTCAGTAGGCTCGCTATTTTGGTGTGGGGGTAGTGGAAAGACAGGGAGAAAATTTGTAACTCAAAATCTTGTGGAAATGAATGTTGAATACTAAAAATAAGTTTTAAAAAATCTACAGGGGCAGCTAGGTGGTACAGTGAACAGAGCACCTGCCCTGGAGTTCGGAGGACCTGAGTTCAAATACAGCCTCAGACACTTAACACTAATTGTGTGACCTTGGGCAAGTCACTTAACCCCAATTGCCCTGCCTCCCCCTCCCCCCAAAAAAGGACAAAAATAAATAAATAAATGAATGAATAAATAAAAGTCAACAGTAAGCATACAACTGTGTGTATTTATTACAAGGGTGTTGCTATTCTCTTTTTTCAAAAGGAGAGGTAGAAGGATGAGAAAATAAATACTTGTTAATTTAATTTTAAAATAATTTTTAAAACAAAGAATAAATAGTAAGAACAGTGGGATGTTGTAAACTCTACATCTTTCAGTCAATTACAGGACAGCAAAGATGTAATATACTGTGGAATACTCCTTGTGAAAAAGTCTATTGATATACTCATTAAATATGCTGTCAATGCATGTGAAAGTAATGTTCAAAAAAAAAATCTATATTTGAGTATTTGCATACTTTGCAGAGGCTAAAGAATAAATGAAAACCAGAACAGTGCTGCTCAAAGATAAAAACCCTAAAGTTTACATAAGACTCAATAATTATTAAGAGAGCTAAAGAGAAACTACAGTAAATCATTTGTTCTAAAGGGCAGCTAGGTGGCACAGTAGATAGAGCACTGGTCCTAGAGTCAGGAAGACCTGAGTTCAAATCCAGCCTCAACACACTTGACACTTACTAGCTATGTGACCCTGGACAAATCACTTAACCCTGATTGTCTTACCAAGAAAAAATTATTTGTTCTACTCCAGAATCCCATAAAAAAGGGGAGAAGTAGAATAAGAGGCAAGGAACAACCGGTGTCAGTAGAGAGTAGCCTCCAACCAGAGAAGGGTAGAGACATTCTGTATGCAAGGCTAGGTGTCTTGAGGGCAGAGAAGTTCTAGAGTGATCAAAAAGAGGGGAGAGGCAGAGGGGTCTCACGGTCCTTAGAGCAGATATCCCAGGCTCAGGAGGCTCTGAGATTCTAACGCTCTATCCCGAGATACAAGAGAGGGTCCTGGAGATCCAGAGGAAGGGAACGTCTGGAGGTTCAGAGATCAGCACAGCAATCCAGGAGACCCAGTAAAAAACAAAGCAGGGCTGACTATCTCACTTGAAAGCACAGCAGGGAGAGGAGCCTGCTGTAGCAGAAAGCCCTAATAATGCAGGACCTAAAAATGAAAAAATAAGTAAAGCAAGAAAATACCATCCAATATAAAAAATTAATGCAAATCTAATGCTATCAATTATAAGCAGAGATTCAAAGGAAAAAATCAATTTTTCACAAGGACAATACCCAGAAGAAATGAAGCAAGAGATTTAAAATAATTAAATAGTGGTACAATAAAGAACTAGAAAGAGAATAAATAGCTGAACAGAGAAAATGGTGAACCTCACCCCAAAAAAGGAATCCCTGAAAACCAGAATAAACCAAACCAATTAATTATTCCATGAAACTTTAAGAAATATCAGAACAAAATTTTAAAAAACCGAATAGGAGAAAATATAAGATAGAATAAAACGTAAAATCAAAAACAAATGATTGGAAAAACAAGGAGAGAGAATCCTAAAAGCACTGGATTCCCTGTCAGCCCCGATTAGTAAAAAGCCTGGACATGATCGCTCATAAATGAAAGCTGCCCAGCTCTATTAGAATCGGAGGGCAATGTGAAAACAGAAACAATCCACTGATCTTCTCCTAAGAAAAACTCCAGGAATGTCACAGCCAAAACCCAGAGTTTCCATGTTAAAGAAAAAAACACTGCCAACAACCAGAAAGATGTGACTCAAGTACCAAGAAACCACAGCCATGATCACAAAAGGCTTGACAGCTTCTATTAAAAACAAGAGGAGATCTTTGTAATACAATACTCCAAAAGGCTTACAGTCAAGATTAATTTATCCTACAAAGCTGAGTATAATCCTATGGGGGGGAGGGGATGGATCATTCATGCAACAGGGAACTTTCTAACATTTCTGACAAAGACCACCACTCTGAAATACAAATATAAGGATCCAGAGAAACCTAGGAACTGGTTAAGAACCTTAGCATTTTCAAAGTATATTAAGATAAGTGCAGGAGGGAATGGAGGGAGGGACAGAATTTGGAACTAAGCATAATTAAAAAAAAAAAACAAGGGGCGGCTAGGTGGCGCAGTGAATAGAGCGCCGGCCCTGGAGTCAGAAGGACCTGAGTTCAGAGCCTGCCTCCTTTAATCCACACAAACAAAACAAACAAAAAAACCTAGCCGTGTAACCTTGGGCAAGTTACTTAACCCCAATTGCCCTAAAGGGGCGGCTAGGTGGCACAGTAAGAGCGCTGGCCTCGGAGTTGGGATGACCCGAGATCAGATCCGGCCTCAGAAAATGAGCACCCACACATAAATAATGACTAGCCGTGTAACCTTGAGCAAGTTACTTAACCCCAATTGCTTTAAAATAAATAAATAAAAAAAAAAAACAAAAAGTGTATTAAGAGAGCTGTGGTTTGTCTTTCATTCTTGAAGAGGACTATGACATTAGGAAGATGATGCCATGACCTGCAAGTGAACTGGATTTAAGTGAGGGAGGGCTGTGCAAAGTTACCAGCCTCATTTTTCTCCTCTGGAACCATCTGGGTCCAGTGGCAAAATACAGATCAGGACAACTGGAGATGATCCAGAAAAATACAGATCCTGGAGGTAGACGGCTTATTATAAGGTTTTAAGGGGGAGTTGAGAAAGGAAGGTAAAAGGAAGAATATACTACTGTAGAAAAGAATAGAACCATGAAGGAAGAGATGAAGGGGAGTGGGCACCAGATGAACCTTATTCTTAGTTGAAACAAATAAAAGAGGGTTGAACACTGGCCCTCCCCCTCACATACACACAAACAGTCTGGCATAGAAATATCAAACCCAACAGGAAGCACGTGGGAATAGGGAGAAGGAGGATGATACCAGTGATAGAAAAGTCACAAGCAAAACAAATTTCCCAATCACGATGAAAGGGATGAAAAGGGTAAGAAAAAAACACAAAGAAAAACAAATGAAATGGATTTTAATATATTAATTATCCCATCAAATTCTCATTCAATAAAATAAAATTTATATAAAGCACTTTGCAAATCTTACAGTGCTATGTAAATGTTAGCTACTGTTGTTTAATGATGGTTCCACAGGACAAAATTCGAGCTTGTTGTTTTAATTATAATGCCATTCCTTATTTCTACTTCTTACCTCCAAGCTGGCTTGGAAAGCACTAGACATAATTTGATCATGAGGTCCAGAGCGGTATAGTAACATCAGATGGATGTGGAAAAAAGATAAGTACATAACTACGGGTATGACCAACAAGGCCACTCCTCTGGCGAGCAAATGACAGAATACACGAGCCTGTCGGGAGATTTAAAAACATACGATTACTTCTTGTCAAAGTTAAATGCTGAACTCTGAATTTCCACTATATCTATTAACTGTATCCCCACTTGGGAAATATAAAATGCATGAATTTTTTTCTTATTAAATAAACTGGTAAGGTGTATTTTAAGCAACCACATTCACATCAGAGCACTGATACATTTTTGTGATACTTTATGTGAAACCATATTTTCTAGTCAATAAATCTGATAACCAATGGATTTCAGTACCTACATTTGATAAAGCTTGGTCTCCAATCAAGTGCCAGGCATGAACTGAAGCAATGGTAAGCAGCAGTATGTAAGTGAAAAGGCCCATATATTTTATCCTGAAAATATACCATAAAGAAATAAAATGAGATATAAGAAGCAAAGTAGAGGGAGGCAAATCACATCCAAATAAAAGAACTGAACTTACCCAACTGCACAAGAACAAGAAACTCCAGTCAGGATTAGCCAAACCCACCAGCTCACAGAGAATGAGCTATGATGAGAGAACAAAAACACAAAAACAGTTCTCATATTGTATTCTTGCCAGTTACATAAATATCAAAGATGACACAGGGGGTAATTTCTCTGGATTATTTAGGTACAAATTAATACCAGGTACAATAAACACTTCATAAGTTTCTATACCCAAACCATACTGGAAGGATTTTTCCCTATGTTTGAGAGGCAGCTAGGTGGCACAGTGAAGAGAGCACTGGTCCTGGAGTCAGGAGGACCCGAGTTCAAATTTGTCCTCAGACCCTTGACACACACTAGCCGTGTGACTTTGGGCAAGTCACTTAACCCCAATTGCCCTAAAGGGACGGCTAGGTGGCACAGTGAGTAAGAGCGCCGGCCTCGGAGTTGGGATGACCCAAGATCAAATCTGGCCTCAGAAAATGAGCACCCACACATAAATAATGACTAGCCCTGTAACCTTGAGCAAGTTACTTAACCCCAATTGCTTAAAAAAAAAAAAAAACATGATATGGGGAGTCCCAAAAGTCTTTGTTGTTGTTCAGTCTTATGACTCTGTATGAGGTTTTCTTGGCAAAGATACTGGAGTGGTTTGCCATTTCCTTCTCCAGTGAATTAAGGGAAACAGAGGTTAAATGATATATTCAAGGTTATAAAGCTAGTAAGTGTTTGAGGTCAAATTTGAACTCAGATCTTCCTGACTCCAGGCCCAGAGCTCTATCTACTGTACCACCTACCTGGTTCTCCCAAAAGTATTAGTGTATTTTAAAGCTTTAAAAACTTTGGAAGATAAAATTTAAAATATTGATGTTTCTAAAATTCAATATAACTACCATTTTGTGATAAACACTGCACTAGACAATTTTAGACTTTGTAAAAAAATTTTAACTGCTGCTCAGTGAATAAAAGGCTTGTAATTCTAGTCTTAAGATCACTGAAGAACAAGGATTTGATGAATACACGACAGTTTTGACATTACCCCATAAGAAAAAGTGTCATGGAGAGAGATCAGGTGACTGATAAGAACATTCTCTACTTATACATCTTCTGAGAAAATGTCTTCTAGAAACTGTCAGACATGCAATCCATTATGACAGGGTGCTCCATCTTGTTAAAATTTTAAAAACAAATTATTTGAAATGCATAAAACTAAGTAAGTATAAAATTTAAATAATTAAACTTTCAAATTATGTTTTTTTGAGTTTGCAACATTTATACTTCTGACTATATTAATGCTTAAAACTGCACTAAGATTTTAGGGACTGTGTGTATGTATGTATATTATATAGGAATATACACAAATAAATACATATAAACATGTAGTGTACAATATGGTTAGCATAGGGGTCAAATTTAGAAGGTATGAATAACATAAGCACTATAAAAGAAAGATCAAATATGCCTATAAACATTACCTAACAGAATTTGAAAACTAATATTAATTTAGCAAGCATGCTCTCAAAATACAAGATACAAAAGTTCAAATGGCAAAAGCAACATATGGATCATTTCTATTAATGAATTCATCAAAGTAACCTTACCTATATTTTTGGGAATTGGAGAACTTCAAGTAGGACAACACAGCAAGGAGATTAAAAAAAATTAACAATGACTCCAACAGCATCAGCCTAGACTGAGTAATCAAAGAATTCTCTGTTATAAGGAGAAAAAAATAAACAAAAATGAACCATGACCAAATTTATGAAAATGAACCTGAAACATTTGGGATTCTTTTTTACCTTCTTAATTGTCTTACTGTCCCATTCACCGAAGTGTCTTTTCCAAAACGTTTTATTCTGTCTCAAATTTTCTATGATTCTTCCTTCCCCCACCCTTTCAGCTAAGAAAATTGCCTCCTATTTCACTGACAAAATTGAGGCAATTAGCCAACAGCTCCTTTTTTTCTCCCTTCTTCCTCATCCCCACATCATTCAGATGCTTTCTGTCACTCTCTCTGCCTTGACCCATCTCACAGGAAAAGGTAATCCTCTTTCTTGACAAGGCAACCCCCCCTTCCTAAACAAGGGATCCCGTTCCATTTTGTCTCCTCCAGCAGAATGCTCTACTCCAATCCTCTCTCTCTCATCTTCAATCGTTCCTTGTCTACTACCTGCTTCCCTACTGCCTACCAACTTTTCCATGTCTTACCTAGCCTCAAACTCAATTTATCTGGCCTTGCTATCTATCATTTCACTTCTTTCCTTCCTTTTGTAGTCAAAGTCCTTGAGAAATCTGTCTACAATGGATAATTCTACCTCCTTTCCCCTCACTCTTTTCTTAACAATCCATACTTCTAACCTCATCATTCAATTGAAACTGCTCAAGGCTCTCTTAATTGTCAAATCTAATGGCCTGAAGCCAAGATGATGAAGTAAGGAAAAAGAAGTAGAGTGAGTTCTCCACTCTCTTCTGTCCCACAACTACTCCAAATAAATCTAGAAAACACACTAGCCTGACTCCTGATTAGGAAATCCAAGAAAAAATTATAGTGAGTCATCATTCCAACCCAAGTTGGCATAGGCTTAGGGAGCCAAAGAAGTCTTCTGACACTGGGAACAGGGTCTGACCAGGAATATGCCCAGGGGAAGCAATCCAGTATAGGGAAAGGGTGTGTGTGCAATAGGGCAAGAAAAGGCTCCAGATCCAACATAATAGGGCCTAAAGTTGTGTACAATAAAAGGATTCGCTCCAGTCAGAGATCCAGTGTGGATGGAGAAGGGGACCTGCACCGAGGGGTGACGTTGCAGGGTGAAGAGCAATCACTGGTTCTAGGATGTACACTGGACAAAGAAGCAAGTTCGGAAGCAAGCAGCAGCAGTGTGGCTTGGACCCCAGAAATGGGAGTGGGGTCATGTTTCATCTTCTAGCCCTGCCTATAAAGGAATAATTAAACCAAAGTGAAGCCTAAAGTTCTGATACTGTGAACCAGAAGTTTTCCAGCATCTACTACCAGAGCTCCACAGCAAACAAGTTCACAGGTCTATCGCTTAAACCCAAACCCTGGATGGGAACTTGTAGAGCTCAGACAAAAGAGCACTGAAAGCCTACAGATTCCTAGCCTGAGCTATCCCAGTGATCCTACAGTAATACATCACTCAAAACCCCAAGAAATCGGGGCGGCTAGGTGGCGCAATGAATAGAGCACCGACCCTGGAGTCAGGAGGACCTGAGTTCAAATCCAACCTCAGACACTTAACACAAAAACTAGCCGTGTGACCTTGGACAAGTCACTTAACCCCAATTGCTCTCCAAAAATACAAAACAAAAAAAACTCACGAAAGCATCAGGCGCAGTTCAGAAATTTCCTTCAGAAGTACACAAAGCCTGACCCTAATATAAAGTCCAAAGTCAGGAAGTAGACTAAAAGAATAGGTAAACAATTACAACAAAAAAAGAAACCTGACACTAAAAGCTGTTACGGTGACAGGATTTTCAGACACAAAAGAAAGAAGAAAATGACTATAAAATATCTATAAGTGAAGTCTCAAAGAAAAATATAACTTGGGCATAAAATCAATTAGGATTCATAGGAGAGATGAATCAAGAGTTTAAAAATGCTTTTACAAATTAATTGAGAACACTAGAAGAAAAACTGGAAAAGAGATGAGCTATTCCAGGAAGAACTGGCATGAAAATTAGAATTAATAGCTTGGCACCAAAGGTATAGAATCTTTTCCAAGCAACAAACACCCTGAAAACTAAAACAACCAAATGGAAACTAATGACTCCATGAGACAACAAGAAAAATCAGTCAAAAGACTGATTCGTGGTAAAAACTGAAAAAAACAGAAGAAAATATAGGGTACCCCTTGGTAAAAACAGATTGAAGCATCACTGGATTATGAATGCCGTAACCAAAAGAGTCTAGACACTGTATTTCAAGAAATCATTAAAGAAAAATGTCCATATATCTTAAAACCAGAGAGGAAAATGGAAATAGAATTTACTGACCACCTCCTGAAAGAAACCTCAAAATAAAAACTCCCAGGAACATTGTAGCCATAATCCAGAGTTTCCAGGTCAAAGAAAAAAGAATGCAAGCAGCAAGAAAAAACTCAACTAGTCAGAATCACATATGATTTAGCAGTCATGAATGTAAAGGAGCAAAGAGCTCCTTCCAGAAGTATTCCAGAAGGCAAAGTCTTAGGCCAAGAATAACTTAACCAGCAAAACTGAGTATACAGGGGCAGAATGCATCTTTAAGGAAGCAGGATTTTCAAGCATTCCTGATGAAAAAGACCAGAGCTACATAGAAACTCTGAAATACAAACACATGAATCGAGAGAAACACAAAAAGGTTTGATTATATTCCTTTTCTTTTAAGTGATTACATTCGAACACAAAGAATGTGTCCCCTCAGAACTCTGTCATCATCAGAGATCATAAAGTTAGACAGAGCCTGGAAGTAGTTTTGTTATTTTTTGATGATCTTTAAAGAAGGAAAGGGAGAGGAAGAATACACTAAGGGGAAAAGGGAGATGAAGGAAAGTCATCTTATTTATCTTATTATATGATCAGGGCGTACAGAGTCTATACAAACACTGAGAAAAGGGTGGGAAGGAACAGATGACACTTGAAGCTCTTACTATTGTCTGAATTGGTCAAGGGAAGTTTATACACACAGAGCTGAGTACAGAGATACATTTTACTCAACAGGAAAACAGGAGGCAAAGGGAAGAAGAAAGAAGAGAGAGCAAGGGATGGTTCATTTTGCTAGAGACTAAACAGGAATTTGTTTTGCTTGACTATAAGTGTTTGTAACTGTGGTTTTATCTTTCTCTTTCAGTTGGATGTGGAAGAGAAAGCAGAGTTTTGTTAACTGAAAATTTTAATTAAAAATTTTAAATTAAAATTTAAAATACCTAATTGTTTTCTAAGCCTGCATCCTTCCTGCCCTCTCTGCCATCTCTGACACTGCTGCCACCCTCTTCTCTTTGATACTCTCTTCCTTCTAGGGCTCTGTATCACTACTCTAGCCCGCTTTTCCTTCTACTGTCCTTGACTTCCTTTGCTGGATTGTTGTACAAGTCATGCCTGAAAATGATGAGTGTCCTCCAGTGCTGTCTGGGCCCTCTTTTTTTCCTCTCTATACTATTCCACTTAGTGATCTTATCAGCTCCCATGAATAAAATTACCATCTCTACACTGATGATTCTCAGTACTTATCCAGCCCTACACTCTCTCTAATACCATCTATTGGACATCTTGAAGTGGATGTCCTGTAGACAAATCAAACTCAGCATGTACAAACTCATTATCTTCAAGAATGAGTCAATATACCATTCTTACCTATCAGAATTAGAAGTGCAGCCCCAAGAGCAGAGTAGTGGGAAAAGTGGAGTTCTAATACAATCTGGTAAGCTAAAGGGACACAAAGGGCCCCTGCTAGAGCTGGCAACAGGCGCAAAGACCACACTGGTACATTATTACTATACTCTGGAAAAGATAACAAAAGATCAGCATGCAGATTACAGCACAAATGACCTTATCATATAGCAGACATGTTTTCATATGCAACAATGGCTAAAAATGGTCAAAAAAACAATTTACATGATTTTGGATTAAGGTAGCAACGCACAAATCAGTGGTCAACTATGTTTTGCAATTAATAGTGCTCATACAATAGAACCACTTGTCATGAGAAAAGGGAGGATTCAAATATCATTTACTATGCTTTTTTCAAGAAGTCATATAACCCTCAACACTTCAGATTTAACATTTCACTGAGGAAAAAACCTACACTGCCAGTTTTTTAAAAAAGTTACTACCATTTAATTCCAGTTCATGGAACATTTAATAAAGAATGAGCTGAAAATGAAAAATAACCTTTACCTGCTCCAATTTTGTTCCATAAAAAGTTGCCATCAAATCCTCCCAAATAACCTAAAATATAAGGCCAATTCATCAATAAACATGTTATTATTAAAAATAGCAACTAGAATTTATATAATACTATATATAATGTATATTATGCATAATATATTATACATATTATAACATATAATTTGTATAATAAAGTACTGCAAAGTACTTTATATGCATTTTCTTATTTGAAACTCAACAACTTTCTGAAGTATTATCCCCATTTTATAGATAAGGAAACTAATTCATCTGAATTATCTATCATCCAAAGTCTTATCAATTTGGTAACATCAGCAGACTTTAAGAGGGTATGTTCTCATGTATCTATCACGTATTCTGATCATCAAGCTCAAGAATAAATTTAGTCCCTGTGGTTTCTTCTTCTAGAATATTCTAAATTACAATGAAAACTAAAATCAACCTTATCTTTTCCTGTACATTTTCTAACTGAGCGTTTAGATGTTCAAAGTTGAAAAACTCCTGAGAATGCTCTTTTATTGGCTTTTGTTTTAAACATTTTTACTTTGTGGCCTGGGCTAGAAATAAATTATAGATCATGACTTGCCCTTTATAAATTTTGGCCCAGGTTTTCTCTAGTGATTCTGATCTACAGCCCATTGATTCCAAGAAGTTCCTTGAAAAGACTTTAAAGGCTATAAACACCATCTCTCAGCTATAACTCTGCCTTCAACCTTAAACCTTCTAGTTTAAATTATACAAATGAGAGGCTCTCATTTTATTTTACTGAAAATAAAACACAGAGTACTTCCTTCCTAAGAGAAAACTTGATAAAGAAAAACTAACTTTTTCTTGGGTCCCAAGGTCAACAGATATTTTTAAACTATCGTCAAGGCTTACCTCCAAAAGCAAGCAACATGTGGCCAAGTGGTGGCCCACTCCCATCCACAAAGAAGATCTGCTTCATGTACAGTGAAACAAATTGCCCATAGTAGACTTCATCAAAGCTGGAAAAATAATTTAAGAATAGTATTACATCTTATCAGAATTCTCAAATGTGAACTTAACAATGCCTGTAATGTATTTGCACAATATAAAGTTCTGATTCTACCTTCTCAACATCTTTTACATTCATTTTCTCTATTTATACCATAATTAATCTAGTTGCAGCCCTCATCATCTTTTGACTTAGATTATTGCAATAACCTCCTAATTGATTTCCCTGCCTCTAGTCTCTATCCTCGATAAAACTGCTAAAAATTATGTTCCTACACTATAGTTTGGCAATATATTTCCCTGCTCAAAAAGCTTCAATGGCTCCTAGTTGCATTTAGGACAGACTACAAATTCCTGTTTGGTACTTAAAACCCTTTACGTTCTAGATCCAGTACAGGAGTGGAATACTCCTTGCTCCCCATGGCCTTCCCAGGTTCTCCCCTACCACAATCCTTTGATGATCTCCTCTGAGATCCCTATAATCCACATTTACTACCCAATCAAAATCCTGTTAGCTGTTGTCTAGAGACCTCTAGGACACTCCCCTTCCTTTCTCACTGAGCTCAGTACAGGGCTCAGTTTTTCTCTCTTCCCTAATTCCTACCCTCATATAAGAGGACTTCAACATACATATATTGACACTCCTTCAAATATCCTAACCTCCCAGTTCCTCAATTTACTCATTTCCCATGACCTAACTCCACCTTGGTCACACAGAAAGACAGTCAATACCTTTGATCTTACCATTACCCAAAAATTCACCCACTCCATGTTCATGAATATCTTATAAAATACTCTTATCTGATCACAGTCTATTAATTTTCTATTTTTCTCTCTGCCTTCTAATACCAAACTCTGTCCTTTGTCGACACTGTAATTTCCAATCTCTTGACCCTTCAGGTTTCTCCCAGGACATCACCCTTGCACTAACCATACTCTTTTTTCCCTGTAGAGCTCACTCTACGTGGTTTCTTATGCCAGCTCTCAAATGACACACAAGATCATGAAAGTGTGAAAATAATCATGGTCCAGGTGAGATTAATCAATGCAATCAATCTGTTTATTAATACCATAAGCAAGGTTTTTATAGAGTAATGAAACAAAGAGGGTAATTATAGGTCACTAAGTTTTCTAATACTGCTTTGTTCAGTTTCAAGATGCCAGATGGTGATGTCAATTAGGCCTTGATGGTTATCAATGTCCTTGCTGATTCCAAGCCATAAGAATAGTATCTAAAAATGTAAATAATCATGAAAGGCAGCTAACATCTTCTGGCTGGAATCCCAGAACAGGGCAGTATCCTGGATCTCAGATATCAGGCAGGCTCTGATTTACAGCTGCTTTTCATGGGAAAACCAGGACTAGACAGTTTGGACTGGTCGCATCACAGGAAAAACCCAGAGCTAACTTATCTAGGACTAGCCTGATTCCTAGATCAGATGTTTTGGCTCCCTTCATTTCCCCATCCTGGCCCCTTGGTAAACTTATTCAATTCTACAATGTCCTCTTCTCTCAAGTCCCTTGTCTCATTATATCACAAATTGTGCCCTGCAAAGTCCCAGCCTTGGGTTCACTATCATTTGTTGCCTTTGCTCCTACATATGTGCTGTTAATCAAAGATTGAGAAAATCTCATTGGGACTACTACAAATTTGTTACATAACATCAACTGTACCCTTACTGCTATTAAGCAATTCTTCTGCACCTCTCTAATCAACTAATTATCCTACTCTCCACCATACCTCCTCCACACTTTTTTTTCCCCTTCTCAACCTCCCATGGCTTCTGCCATTTTGCTGGGAATAAAAAAAAAACCAACTGAGACCATTTCCTATGGTCCCCTTCCTATTATATTACTGATACCTTCTGCCACTACTTCCACCTTCACTTCTCACAGATAGAGGTAGCCCTTCTTCTTGACAAAGCTAATCCCTCTAACTACACAAGCAATCCCATTCCATCCCATCTCCTCCAGCAGTCTGCTCCCTCTCTTAACTCCACTCTCTCCCTTACCTTCCCTCACTCCCTTTCAACTGGTTACTTCTCTACTGCTTAAAGACATATATAGGTCTCTCCTAACTTCAAAAAATCTTACTCGAACCAGCCTCAATAACTGAACTCCTAGTCTCTTAACTCTCTTCATTCTGGCTTCCAACCTCATCCTTCAATTGAAATTGCTCTCTCCAAAGTTACCAATTATCTCCTAATTGCCAACCGCCTTTTCTTAATTCTCATCCTTGTTGACCTCTCTGATGCCTTTCATACTGTAGCTTATCCTCTCTTCCTCTATACTCTCTTCTCTCTAAGTATTCAAGACACTTTTCTCTTGTTTCTCCTACCTATCTGACTGCTCCTTCTTTGTGGGCATTCTGGTTCCCACTCCATAACTGAGAATGTTAAACTCCGAAGGATAACCATTACCTGCTGTCATCCAATAGGATTTATAATTATTGTCTTATTGGAAGTAATTTTAAAAAAAATTAAGTTAGGGGTAGCTAGGTGGCGCAGTGAATAGCATACCAGCCCTGGAGTCAGGAGAACCCGAGTTCAAATCCAACCTCAGACACTTAACACAAAAACTAGCCATGTGACCTTGGGCAAGTCACTTAACCCCAACTGCCCTCCAAAAAGCAAGCAAGCAAATTAATTAATTAAGTTATCCATAGGGAATACTATACTTTTAATTGTACATTTTTGCAGATAAGCAGGAAATTTTAAAAGAGATCCCAGGTCAATTTAGTGGCCAATAAACCAACAGGTTTATTTCTGAGGCAGTAACTGTGTAGTTCTACAAGCTAAGTTTTGTAAATACAGAACAGAAATATGTGAAATTCAGCAGTTATAAGTATAGGCAGAAAAACAGCCTTACTCAGGAAAATTTTGTTTGCTTTCATTCATTCAAAAAGCATTTATTAGGCACCTACTATGTGCTATTCTTCCTTTTCTCTAGTTTCTGTTATTATGGTGACCCTTCTCCCCAAGGCCAGCTCCCTTATATATTGGATTAATCCCATCCTCCAGTATCTTTTGATTGCTCCATCAAACATATGAGCGATCTCCCTTCCCTTCCTCTCTTCTTCCTTCCCTCTCTTTCTCTCTCCATCTCCCTATTGGATAACAACAGGTAATGGATATCCTTCAGAGCTTAATACTCTCAATTATGGGCTAGGAACCAGAATACCCAGGAAGAATAAGAAAATATTTTTTTCAATATATCAAGTTCCACATACCATTGTTCTATATCGATAAAATCTAACTTGAAGGGTTTACACAATATAGTCCTGATCCTCACTGTCAAA
The DNA here is from genome assembly GCA_011680675.1 of Gymnobelideus leadbeateri. Lineage (NCBI taxonomy): Eukaryota > Metazoa > Chordata > Mammalia > Diprotodontia > Petauridae > Gymnobelideus > Gymnobelideus leadbeateri. The sequence goes on along the minus strand of WOXC01009426.1, from coordinate 260,871 downwards.
GACAAACTTGCTGAGAATCATTTCTTTTCTTTAACATTTTTTAAAAGGCATTTTTTTTTTGCACAACCAAATCCTGTAACAAATGTAATTTATTTTTGCTAAATTCTGGAATATGAGAGACAAAGAAGTTGGCTTACACTACTGCCCTTGGATAGGACAATCTCCACAATCGACTCAACAACGCCACTACCATCAGAGCCACTAAGTTCAAGTTGATCTCTGCTGTTACAACAACAGGGTGCTTCAAAAATACTAACATCTTGTGGAAAAGTAGGTTGAGTCACCCTGGAAGATGGAAAGAAACAAGCCACAGTCAGCAAATGGGAACCCATGATCAAAGGGCTAAAGCCTTGGGAAAATGCTTTTTAATGGAATCATATCTAATTAGAACACTGGCTACAATGAGACAATGAATGAAGTAAGCTTTGTAGAGACATGTAACTTTGGGCATGTCTGTAAAACAAGGAGGTTCAACTAGATTGTCTCTCAGGTCCCTTCCGGCTCTTAAATGCCACATATTTCAATGAGAAGGCCAAACAAGTTTGAGCTGTAGCTTGGTGTTATGGAAAGAGGGCTGTCAGTGGAGTCAGAAAGACTTGGGTTCAAGTACTGCCACATTAGCAACACATATCCCTTAACCTCTCCTGGACCCAGGCAACTAAGACAAGTGAATTGCCATCTGCATTAATGGGGTCACATGAAGAGAATGTAAGTTCCTTTACAGCAGTAACTGTTTGGCTATCTCCAGGATTTAAAGCAATACCTGATAAGGAGTAGGCACTAAGTAAATGTTAAATGACTGAAGGAAGTTTGCATACTAGAGATTTCTTCTCACATATGAAATCACTGATCCAAACCAAGGGGGAAAAGGACAGGATCAGACAGATATGAAGAAATGTTATAATGTAAGAGGCATTAGACCAGTGGTGGGGAATCTGCAGTCTTGAGGCAGTCAGACTAACAGTCAAAAAATCTGGAGTTCTCATTGTGGTTCCACCATTAATTATACCTATATTTAAATTCTTCAAGGAAGCGTGATTTTGTCAGTATAAGCTGTAGATCATTACTTTTATTTCTTTTAGTAAAGGATATATATAAGGTTACCATGTCTGCTGCACAGTTGCTCCTTGATGACTCCCTCACTGGTCAATAACTGAGCCATTCCCTCTTTGTGCTTTGTTAGCTTGGCCAGGATAAGCAGTGAGATGATGCATAGGAGTGAGACTTTAGACTAAATCACAATAGCTGATTGCTATCCTCTATATGTTGCTTTAAAAGCCCTTTATATACACTTGATCCTGAACAACAGCCAGCCCTGTAAGGCGGTGTGCAAGGATCACTGTCCCCACTTTAGCAGGGAATAGAGAGCTAAGTTCCTGACCCATAATGGCTCTCTGAACCCTTAGCAAGTCACTTCATCTCCCAACTTCAGACACTTCTCTACAACAGGGGTTCTTGGGTATTTCCAGAGCTCTGCAACATACTTTTTTCTATTGGTGACATTGATTTCTGTTAGTGTAAAGTCCCAGATCCCGTTAATGCTACATCAGGTTTGTTGCCTACCTCAATAATGGAAGGAAAAGGCAATTTTCAGTTAGAGGTTGTGAAAATACGGGAATGATTTGGGTTTTTTCCTCATCCAAGTTCTCAAACCCTCCATCCGCAGATCCCGGGGCCCCGGCCGAAGGGCCCCTCCCTGATGCAGAGAAGGGGCCAACCTGGACCGGTGGAGGAAGAGCTCCCGAAGCCGAAGAAATCACAGGTCCGGCGCCTACAGAACCGACGCTCGGGAAAGTCAAGGGACTGGCCGAGAGGTCACCAGCTGGTGAAGGGTGGAACCCGCCTTTGGACCTGAAGAGCGGCGGCTGCCGCCCACTTCTGCTGAGCCTCCCCCGCGCGCGGTCCCATCCGCGCTGCCTCGCCTTCCGTGCAGTCGCTTCCCTCTCTGGGCCTCAGTTTCCCTCTCTGGTCAGTGAGGGGGTCCGGGTGTCGCTGTCTCTACCACCCGAGATTCTGCGACCCTCGACCGAGTCGGCGAAGCGCACAGAGAACGGGGATTGCCTTAAAAGCCGTGAGGACATTTAAAGTTAAAATCACGGAGCTCGAGAGCTGACTCCCATGTCTGCGCGCTCGCTCGCTCTACGGCAGAACCTCAGCAGATAATCCCACTAGACCCAGACATCAGGCTCGATTAGCTGCGCCTTCGATGTGATCCAATGGCAGCGACGCGATAGACCACGTGCACATCGCACTCTGCTCCTATTCGCCCAGGCAGAGAATGCGCTTCCGAGAAGCAAATAGCGCCCGTTGCGCATGCGCACAAGCAAGACCGCCCCTCGAGTTCCAGACCCCCCGCCCCCAAAGCTGGAAGTCTTATTGTGCAAACCACCCCCCCTCCCCCTTCCACCCCACAATACTCCAGACCACGAAAGTAACTGCACACGCCCACCGAGGAAGCAGCAGTTTGGACAAGGGACAGAGGCTCACGCTGCTCTTACAGGGTTTGTACCGCTTCTATCATCTTTCACAGGAGCGCTCGCAGGTAGGGCAGGGACCTGACCTTACCTTTGACTCTCTGCCTGGAATCTTTTCCCGCGCTTTGCGCTGTGTTGAGTTGTTTTCGTCATCCTTGTTTTAAGCCGCCCTTACGACCTATAGCAGCATGCATTCAATGAGTGGCCCCTACAGGATGCAAAACCCAAGTGCCTTGTTCGTCCTCGAAGAGAGCCTACTCCGACAGCCCTCCCTACTTTCCCCAGGGCCTTTTATCTAACTAAGGTTTGACCAAAACTTGAGCGTTGAGTGCAAGCCAAAGCACAACAGCAATTCTTCACATAGTAGGGAGTGATTCTATTTTGACCCCCTTTATCTAAAGCTCTAGTGTCAGCTTCAAGGGCCATGCCAGACAGGAAGGAAAGAAGTGACCCTTTATCAAAAGCCCTACTTTTTTATATCATCACCAGTGCAGAATGAGTTCAGAAAGTTGTGAGACCCCTCACATTAGGGATACTTAGGAGATAAGGAATTTATCCGTGATGACACCTATTTTTTTCCTAATGGGGATAATTTCACGGTCTTTGTCAGTCTCCCAGTTTGCAGCATAAATCGTTTTACTGTACAAAAGTAAAAACTGGCCAAACAACAAATATGTGTTACTCTCTTGGCATTTTAAATAGATTCCTAAACTCATTTCTTAATATGCATAATTTATAAATTAGTCACTCAAGAGATACACAAATCAATTTCTCACCAAGCAAAAGTACCAAAACAAATTACACAAAATTTGAGAAAGCAAATATGCTTTATTTTTAAAATTTTTTTATTTAAATAAGGAGAATTCTTTCATATGGAAAGAGCTAATACAATCACATATTTGAAAGGAGAAACAATAGGTACTGAAACGGAGGGAAAGGGCAAGAGAGTGCCACCACTGGCCTGGTGATTCCGTGATTCTAGTTTCCCATCCAAGTTAAAATAGTTTCCAAAAAATAATATATAAACAGGTTGCACATTACACTTTTATCCATCGTCTGCCCTTTCAAATATCTGGTCTACATGAAAAGACAAAGAGAGGAAAGGCCAAAAAAAAAAAAACAACCCCCCAAAAAACCCCAAACAAAATCTTTTATTATACAGGGCATGAGGTTAAAAAGCTTTAAGGAGTACAATATCCCCAATTGAAAACAATGAATGTCATCATAGAGCCTAAATGGGTTTACACTAACAGGTGCCTCCACATGCTAAGGTGGACATATGCCACTACTACCATTTCCAGGGCCACCATAATAGGGTGGATGAGGGAATTAGGGGAAACGAGGCAACCCTCAGATGATCTGTTGAGCCAGGGAAATCACCATAGCCATATACACTGGCAGCAACAGTAGGAACAGCTGACTGGGTGACCACCAGATTTTTACATACAACACAGATTTATGTTAATGTTCTGAATCACAAGGAATTATTACAATCCCAAACTAATCCACTTGTCCTTGGGTCATACTAATGAGTTGGGAGGCTCATTTTCCTGACATTTATATTTCCCATTCCATCAGAAAAGGTAACAAAAGAAAACTTCAGTGCTACTGGCTTTCAGAAGTAAATTACAGAGCATTGTCTGTGAGCTTACCCTGTGGTTAAAAAAAAAAAAAGGCGGGAAGCAAATATGCACCAGCTCCCCTGCTTACTAAGGAAAGAAGCCAGCAAGCAGTGAGGAGTAGCTGGGTCATAAGGACCTGCTGTGTGCCTGGGAAAACTTGCCACAAGATGACAGTGCATTCATACGTAATTTATATGACAACCAAGTGTACAAACATACAACACACTGCCTTGTTACATATAGTCCCATGGCTATAGTAAGAGTCTTAAGATTTGCAGTAAACATCTAGAAGGCAGATCTAGGAGAACAGAAAGGTCAATACATAGCTGGGCATAACTGATATCCAGATTTTAAACTGATACCCTAATGTCCCCAAATGTGGCTCTGCAATGGTTGTAAGGAAAGACTTTTTAGTTTCTGAAAATAGAAACCACACCTTCTGTCTGTACATCTGAGTATATACTAACTTGATCCTTTGTGTTTTCCCTTAAGATGAAACCTAAAGCCAGAGTTTAGTAATGTCAAACTTTAAAAAAAAATTATTGACAAGAAATGAAACTATATTTAATGTAACTGATAAACAATTAGTCACTTGATAAACAACATACTACAATTACACAAGATATATACTCTGGACCTTTGCTTACTCAGGTAGATAATAGAGTGGCAAAACACTCTAGTGGCTTTCTAAGACCACTTATGGAGTAACCCAATTTCCTCTCCTTCCTGTGCAAACTGCACTTTATCAACAACTGGGGCAAAGCTGACTAGCATCCAAGACCAAAGCAATTCTTAAGCGAAGATTCCAGTGACTTAATTCTGAACCCTCACCTCAATAGCAGAAAAGTTAAAATTAACCATTACCTAAAAGGAACTGTAGGGTTTGTTGTTGTTTTAATGTGTAATCTGCTCTGTTCCCTCCAGGGAACTGCTAAAATCCCAACAGAAGCCTTTGAATATATCTGTATTGGGAGAACAGGGATTTAAACTGCCAGGACCAGAAGTCATACTACCTGGAGCTTTAGCTCTAAAACCACACGACAGGAAGAGGGATATTGCACCTTAAAATGTCTCTGCATTAAAAACTGTTTTCCATCAGACAAAGGGTCAAAGAAGCAGCAAGGCCTCTCACTGTCCCTCAAAAAGTCTGATTATCTTAAGAGGAGAAAAGAAACCGCAGCTGAACAGTTACACAGTGGTGGTGAACTCAATGAAATTCACATGCAATTTCTTGGCCTTTCCTGCACAGAATAATTCAGACATTATATATAAATAGAGCAGTGAAACATTTACTTTTTTTTTCACCTAGACCTACAACATCAAATACGTATAAATAAATTCTAGTGTTTTGGGGAGTAAAAGAGAAAAGGGTAGGGGAACAGGTGATCTTGTTGTCTTGATTTTTCTTTTCTCAAACAGCAAGTACTGTCGTTTTGATGGCATTGTATGCCTGAGGGATGTATTATTTTCAGAGTCGTCTCTGTAACAGCGTTTAGGACTGTTATGTATAATAGGATAATGAAAGGAAGAAGTTTTTTTTCCCTTTTGATAAGTAAAAGTAGTAGTGTGCACCTAAATCTGGTGTGAACAGATTTAAATGAGTCTCTAAACTACACAAGTAGAGACTTAAGTGTGTGACCTGAGCTGACAGACTCAGCATAAGGACAGCTCAGCAATGATCATGGTGTGGGGGAGCAGAGGGAAAAGTAATAAAGGTAGAAGACTATTCATATGCTCACACAAGCTCCAAGGCATAGGGGAAGAGAAGAAAAAGTAGAAGATATATGCATGGGGCAGGCCAATGCTGGGTCGATCCAACACTAGGGCATTCCTTGGAGAACGGGCTCCTGGGATAAGGCTGTTGGGAATGAGAGAGAAAAATAGTCAAGCTGGTGTAAGTAAGGTCTGAGAGAGGCAGGTTGGTGAAGTCTATGGAAAAAAAAGAAAGGATTCTTAACCAAATTTCCCTGCCCCCAGATGTTACTAAGTATAAGACATACTGACACTCCACTATAAAGTTATAACCATCATCAAAATCACAAGGAACTTAGCACAGTTCTGTAAGGATTTGTGTTTTCCCACATTCTCTGAGGGACAAAGAAGGAGAAGCCATTGCTTAATGTGGGGAAATAGCTTGAAGAGCTGTGCCTACTGTATAAACATCCACATTTATACCTAGCTTATAACTTTAATGCATCCCTATAAAACCTTGGAGGACCCAAGTCTCATAACACCACCTGACAGTCCCCTCTCCAATGCCCTCTTCATACAAAAGTCTTCTTTGGAACCACCAGCAGATAGATACCAAGCTGCAGTCATTCCTATCAGCAGATGGCTGGTTGGTCATCAGAATAGCATGGGAAAAACTTAAACTTCCTCCCCCTAACCTGTGAGTGACAGAATATAATAATTTTTTATTGTTGTCATCATTGTTGTTGCCTTGAAAAAGAACATAGCTCGCATAGACATTTAGCTGGAGGAGTTCAGTTGACTTAAGACATGGTCCATTTTCCAGAGAAAATAGTGATGACCTTTGAGACACCTGCTGTAAAGTCCAGGTTTCCTATGATCCAGCAGTAGCCTAGGTCTGCTTTGTTGAGGGAAGAAAAAGACTTAAAACTGCCTTGTAGACCATACATTTTTGCTAAAAGACGAAAAAAAAATTTGTGCACCATTACTGCTATGCAGATCAATTTCCACTGTTTCTTTAGTGATGAGCTCTGCAGAGAAGACAGGAAAACACAGAAGGACCAGAGGCCACTGAGGGAGAGGCAAAGCTCAGATAGGAGCTTTAGAAAATAAAACAAGTGCACACATGTATCAGGCCAGAGGGGCAAAAATGATGGAGTGAATTGGCCTACACAACACAGAGACAGCTAACAAATAGAAGGAGCTGCTGGAGGAACCTCAGGAGTCAGGAGAAGTTTAGAACACACCAGTGAGTTAGCAAATCCATGATTTATCCCTGGCTGTCTTAGGAGGCAATCTCTCAACTAGATTTAAATGGGCCTGTGTATCTTCCCTCATGCTGAAAACTTCATCCTGTTTCTCTGGGCAACACACTTCCCACAGTAACCAAGAAAAGAATCAGGATGCAATCAATACACCAATCTATCTTATGCCTTAGTTACAAATTCACTTCTAGTGAGAATCAAGAATACCATATTACCAAAACCTTGAGAGTTCTCTATTTCTTTTTCCTTCTTCTTCTTCTTCTTTTTTTTTTTTTGCAAATAATCTCAAGGGAAACAAGTAGGGAAAACTGGTTTTAGAGTCAGTTCTTAAGGTAGCATTGCAACATATAAAATGAAGGAGAGAGATTAAGGGAAACTATTTTGGTTAGAAGTGATGGATGGGAGAAGCAGAAAGAACATATAAATGTTTTGCTATATATAGATATAGCCTGTTTTTTTGTTTTTGTTTTTTCCTTCGTTAAAAACCTCAGCTGCCTTTTAAAATGAAAAGCCTCAAACTAAAATGCCCCTGCTATTAACCATACTCCTGTGCCTGGGTATCACTCTGCTGGAAGAAAGATACGGGAAGAGAAGGCTGCTGTTGGCTTAATGAGCTGTGTGACAGCAGGGGGCAGAGTGAGAGGGGGAACCGGGAGGTGAATCTGCACTGCACAAACAGTTTGAGCCACTCAACAGTCATGGTAGGGAATGAAGGATGGGGCCCGGATGGGGGGTGTGGGGGGGGGTTTGAAGGGATCATTTGCCTGTTTTGTTATTAAAGCAAGCAGGTCAATGTCATATCCATTGTTGGAAGAAAAGGGGGTAGGAGGAGGGGAGGGTGGAGGAAGGGAGGAAAATCTGAAGATGTCACTTGAGTCAAGTCAAAGTCAAGTAGTTGGATGATGGATCTGGCGAGATTTCCAAGCATCCAGTTGTGTAAGGACAGTGGCGGTGCTGTGTGTGTGAGCTGGCATGGTAGGCATCAACAGGCACTCCTAGGCCTTGCTCTCCTCGACTTTCACCGCCTGAGGTTTGATTGCTCCAGTTCGCTTCATCTGTGTGGCAGAGGCTGACTCCTGCAATTTTACAGCTCCCAGGCTGGGTTTATTTTCATCCACTCGTTTTGCCTTTGGACAAACACAGAAAGGAAAATAAGCTTTAAAAATCTGAACTCTTGATTAGCTACAAAACTCCCACCATCCCCCTTCCTGATGTAGGGCTGCAAAGAAAGAACTAAGTGATCCATATTTTAGAGCTGAAGTGCTAGACTCAAAGGTACTTTTAAAAATTCTTATGAAACTGGCCTATTACTATCTAGTTCACTTCCAAAGAATTTTTAGCAGAGTGATCTGGGGAGAGAATATAGTGATGACCTAAGTTTGTTTGTGGGAGAAATAATGTAATAAAGAGGCTTTGTAACTGTTGGTTTACCATGCTGACAGATCTTTTTCAATACATGGCATTAGGCATCTAAAGTGAGATAAAACACCTTCAGGGAGACCTTTTGATTAAAGTGGAAGAGGAAGAAAGGTAAGAAATAACCCAGCAACTGTCAAAAGCAGGTTTTTAGATCCATAGGATCCACATAAGGGTTGGAAGGGATACATTAGAATACATCTAATCAAATTCCTTCATCTATAAGATGAAGGAAATGAGGCCCAGAAAGGTTAAGCAACTTGTCCAATGTTCCAGTGGGCAGAACAGGGATTTGAACACGGATCCTCTGATTCTAAATGCAGCCTCTCATATTTACTCCTTTAAGATATTTTCAGTAATACATCTATTAGTCTTCAAGCTATACACCCAAGAAATGACAGTCCAGTTTATAAAGTATATCCCCCCTAGGCCAAGGATCAGACAATGAGCCCTCACAATAAATGTTCCTGAATTCTAAAGATCAACACATAATGCTATTAAAAATAGTGGCCACCCTTATATAATAGTAACTAACCTTAACCATGACCTACCATGTCCTCTCCTTGCTCCTAAAGAGCAGTTCTAATTTGGGGAAAAAGCTTTGAAAGTGAATTCCATTCAAATCAAGAGGTCACTTCAAAACATCTGGTGAAGTGCCAAGTTTTCTTATTGCTGTTTCAGTCATTTCTGACTCTTTGTGTCCCTATCTGGGATTTTCTCAGAAAAATACTAGAGTGATTTGCCACTTCCTTCTCCAAATGAGGAAACAAACAGGGTAAAGTGACTTGCCCACAGTCACACAGCTAGTAAGTGTCTGAAGCCAGATTTAAACTCAAGAAGGTAAGGCTTCCCGACTCCTGGTCCAGCGCTCTATCCACTTTGCCACCTAGCTGCCCTTATGAATTGCCCATATAGGGATCAATAAAAACCCACATATGCTAAGTTCTCTGGGACTTTCTTTGTTTTAAGAGTAACAGCCAAACATAACAATGAAAATAATACTATTCTTGTTCTTGTAAAATAGGAAAACTTAATTCCATTTAGACTTAGCGTACATTAATGATTTTACCTGACCAAAGTATCGAGGCCAACTAAGACACACAACACTTAAGTCCCTGTCTTTGCCAGTCTCCATCTCTGTCTAAAACTCTCTAACTCTCTCTCTCTCTTTCTTTCTCTCTCTCTCTCTCTCTCTCTCTCTCCATTAAAGCTAACACACAAACCTATTAGTCTTCCACAGTGCCTTTCTTTATACAAAAGTTCTCTATGTAGTTAAACATTATACCTTGATAGCATCACTCTTAGAAGAGGGTTTAGCATCCTCCCTTGTTCTGAGAAGGAAAGGAGAGCCTGAGGCCTAGAAAAAGAAGCAGCTCAACCAAAGTATCAGGGGCAGAGATGGGAAGAGAAGTCAGGCAGCCTGACTACCAACCCCATGCTCTAACCTCCTGCAGAGTCCTCCTTTTAAAAAAGGAGTCTTCTCAATAGAATGAATTATTTCCCTTTCTTTGGACACTTGGAAAAATGGCTAAGAGTACAGGACAAGATCTGGAAAGCCATCTTCTACCTGTTGAACGTAGTGTCCCTGCACAGAGCCCATGTTAACTGCTGGTCCAGATGGCTTCCCACTGGGGCTAGCAGAGCTAGGCCTGAAAAAACCAAAGGGAGTGGTTGAGAATACACAAAGTATCACCACAAAAATGGAACAAAAACCTAGTATATGGAGGAAGCATGAAGAAAGGTCCTCTTTGGCCAGGGGCATCTGGACCCATCTGGGCAGTCTGCAGAACACACAGATGAAAAATTTAAGGTCTAAGGCAACAGAATGGATGGAGCTAAAAACCAGGAGAGGTGTTCTAAGGACAGAAAAGGCAGAAGCATGTGGGCGGTAATTCTCAACTAAGGAATTGCAACTTTCTTATCTAAAACAGATCTCAAGAAACTATGAGATATACATACACACTTTATATAAAGTGATGCTCAACAACAGGACTTAATGAAATTGACATTCCTCCAGGGAGTTGTGTAATGGTGAGTGTAAGCTGAAACACCAGAAAACGCTCATTTGAAATGAGGTTTTCTTTGTATTTTGGTTTAACCTGATTACTAAATTAACAGCTCCTTGAGCTAATGTCTGGCAGCTTAACAGTGAATTTAAGCTGTGACATACTGGTGTATATAACCTTTAACTGAAAAACAAAAACCAGATACCAAAAATTTAATTTAAAAAATGGAATGTTAATAGAAATAAATACCCACCTTCTAACTCTACCTAAAGCAACTAGAGGAAGATGGATAATGAGGTAAAATTTCCCAAATACTCCAAAGGAGGTAGTAGAAACACTCTGTTTCCAACACTGAATCAAAATATATAAGTCCAGCTTCAGATACTCCTTCCCCTACCCCCCAAACACTTACAGAAGGCAATATATTTGCAACATTCTATTTTGGTTATCTCTGTATGTCTCACTCCCCCCTCCCCCTCCAAGTTAGGGAGCTACCACAGGTTCAGCTGAGAATAAAAACGCCAGCCTGCTAGCTTGTTTGGGGATAACTACGCAAGGTACTGGAAAAAGTCCCCTTCCAGAGGCATAACTGGCCATTTATGGTGAGAAGATACAATTGAGAGTCAATTCCCTTCTCAATAAAATGAAGCTTCCATTTCTAGGCTCCTTGCTCTGTTAAGACCCTTTGGTCCTTTGGAGGAAGAGGGAAAAATCTCACTTTCTAGCAAAATTTTAAGCATTTGCCACCCTGACTTCCTAGGAGATTCTTCAACTCTATATATTATTCAGGATGACCAAACTACTAAGACTTTTCATATGTCTACTTAGGACTTTCTGATGCCATGTGAAACACAGGTTACTTAATAGAAAGTACAACATTAATGCTCTAACTTGACTTCTCCAGGGATCCCCAAAACCAATATTTAAATCACCCAATGTTTTCTACAAGCTAGTGTTTAATCACACATTCTGTTCAGCTGTTCAGGATCTAACAACCATAGCTTCTTTACCTGTAGGTCTGTGGTGATGGAACAGACCCTCCAGAAGGGATGTTCTGTTTACCGTCAGTGAAGTGAAACCCTTTCATCTCCATCTGAGAGGACTAAAGGAGACCAAGAGGTGAGAATATATCATGTGGTAAAACCAGGAGATAGCTCAGTCTTTGCTGTAATGTGTCAACAGGGACAGATTGGAGTCTCTTGTATACAACAGACACTAGGCTTCCCACAGCGGTCAACATCTTTAGGATTAAACCAACACTCATAAACTCTAGGGATTAAAAATAAAGGATTTCTTAGAAACAGGAACAACCAAGTAGTGGACACTTAGGCTAGGGTAATGGTAGGCTAGTATTTCATAGTAACAAAGAAATGACCAAAATGCTCAAATCTCAGATACCTTCTCCTCTAACTGGACTCAACTTATTTAAAAAGAATAAGGTAATAAAATCCAACACCAAAACTTTCTCATGGACCACAATCTGATCAGGATCAATCTTTACCTCTCTGCTGGTAGCAAGGACAGAAGGCTGGGATCCAGGTGGAAGGATTCTTCGGGGAGCTCCTACAGAGAGATTCTGCCCCTGAGGCAGCTGAATGGACTGTGGTAAAATCAATGGCTGCTGACCAGAACCATAGCGAGGCAAAGGTAGTTGGGAGCCAGGCAATGGCATCGTTAACTGCTGAAAAACATTGGGTACACTCAAAATGGACAGGTTAAACATCCTACAGTTCCCTCTTATTCTCATCAAGCCCAGTGTTTGAAAAATTTTATAAATATACCTATTTATATATAGATAGGTAGACATATAGATGTATTTTTATAGAAATAGCTAGCTATAGAAAATGTCTATGCATATATGTTTTCCTTCTCCAGATTTCATTTCTGTCTTTCTTGGTGTAGACTATGGCTGGTACCATTAGCCAATCTGTACTGGGTTCTGACAGAGCCATAAAAGCCTCCACTGTTGGGCCTTCAGCAGGGTTTTGTTTCAGTGGCATAAAAATGCATTGAAAATGGACTCTGGGACAATCCATGATAATAAGAGTGCTACTGCCAGAGACACAAGGTGATCTGAAATACACTGTGACACTGGTTTAGGGACGGCAGATGCCCAAAGTAAGGGGCTGAGGTTTTTGGAAGGCTTTGGGTTTTTTTCTTTTACAAACAGAAAATACTATACCTTATTAAGTCCTAGAAAGCTGCTTTATTTGCTGCTATACTTTCCCACATTAATCCGTTCATTGAAGATGAACCTCATGACATGCCTTTTGTTTTTTACCGATAACTTCCTGAATCTTATGCAGACATGAAGAATTTTACCCCTGATTTTTGAACTTCCAGATATAGTGCTTGAGATCAAAGCTGAAATTATGTTTAACAACACAGGGACTGTCATCTTTTGGCTTTAACCTCAGAACCTAACAAAAGCACCATGCACATAAATAGAGGTTTAATAGACATTTGTTGAATCAAATCTTGTAATGTCAAGAAATGGTGGGGATGAATCTATAGCAGGAAGGATCTAAATGAAGTCTTTAGGATGAACAAGAAGCATCTTTGCATATAAAGTACTATATGAAATCCTGTTCCCAGGCACAGGCATTATAACGGGAACAATTATCCTATGGAATGATTTTTTTAACCCTATGATTTCACTGTGTAATAAACTCTCGGTAAAGAAACATTCTATCAACGTCTATCCATACTGAGAGGGTAAATGACTTTCCCAGGGCCATACAACCAGTATTTGTCAGTGACAGGACCTGAACTCAGGTCCTTTCAACTCTGAGGGTACCTGCAGTATCAGCTACACCATGCTACCATTCTAGAGAATAATTACAGAACTTAATTCTTCTTTTCTATATTTTGTACCTGCTATAGCTTAGTACTAAAGGGTCATGGCTTATGACAGACAAAAAGAATACAAAGGGAAAAATGATCCTATGCTTATTGTCTGTCAGCTAAAATACCATAGCTATAGAGATGTTACCAAAACTTTAAAGACAAACTAGGAAAATTAAAAAACAAAATAAAAATTATGTTCCCCTGATGTCATCTTATTTCTAACCTGTGTTAGCTGGGAGTCCATCATCTGGGAGGCCCCCATTCCAGCTGCCTGATTGAGCTGACTCTCATACACCAGAGCCTGGCTTCCATTCATTGGTTGGTAAGGAGATCCAGACTGAGTCTTGACCATCTCTAAGGGCTGCATGCCCGGAAAAGCAGAATAAGGAGGCTTCAAGGCAGTTCCTCCAGTTAGGACCATGGTGTTGGGCTGGGACAGGCTGGGGTGCATGTACACCTGAGATCTAAAAAAAGGAATCTTTTTATCAGAATGAATTCATTCTTATATAACTAACATTCTCATATAACTCCCCCAAATTAAGTTTTACCAAGTTGGCACATGTGGCCCTCTAGGTGCTCAAGTGTGGCCCTTTGACTGAATCCAAACTTCAGAAATGAAATTTATGAAATAATCTAGGTGTTGTTACATACTAAGCATTGAACTTTTAACAAAACTATCTAACCCAATAATTACCAATGAAGGCACATCAATAACAATGGTCAGGTAGGGCAAGGAAATTTAGGTCAAATTTTATATTCAAGGCCCTAATAAATTGTCTTCAGAAAGAAATACAGGTGTCCCCAAAAGACTTTTGGGACACTATGTAGTATGTATGCATGTTACCTGAAGGGTTGTATGGAACTATAGATCTCCTGAGACTGGGAGACAGGAAGTCCACCTCTCAGCCCAAGCTGAGCTTGTGCCTGTAGAGATGTATGGAGAGAAATTGGAATCTGTTGGGCAGCTGCAGCCTGGGAGGAAGAGAAGGAAGAAAAAAAGCAAGATGATGAGGAATAGGAACAGGAGATTTCTCAAACCTTTGGTTACCCTGACTACATTCCCCAGGTATTCTCCCTGACTGCTACTGGGGCGGGGGGAGGGGGGAGGAGAAGGAATCTGCAATCTCAAGGCTATATGTGGCCCTCTGGGTGCTCAAGTGTGGCCCTTTGACTGAATCCAAACTTCACAGAACATGTGGCCTCAAGACTGCAGGTTCCCCACTCCTGAATAAGACCATATGACAGTGACCTTATTTACCCCCAGTAGCAGTCTTGCATATGGTTCCATAGGAACTGAGAGGAAGGCTCACTAACTCAGTGAGGCAAAGCTCCAGAATTAATCCTTAGGCATCTGAGATAAAGGTCCTCTTGTCAAAATCAGTGCAAGTTCACTTCTATAACCATTTCATCCTAAAGCACCCCAATGATGGCTAATAGGCCTTCTTTCCTGTCATCACATCAAGGAATAAGAAAGCTAATTTCAAAGGGAGTTATATGTCAAGAATCCCAACTGGAAGAAAATTTAGTAGAAGGAAAGGATTAATTCAAAAATATTTAACTCCATATTGTCCCTTCATTTTCATACCATGGTAATGCCTAGGTTGCTTTTACCTGTTGGTAACTCTGCTGTTGAGGTATCGTTTGGGGCACCAGACGAGGCTGACTTGCAAACACATGGCCATCCAGATACAAAGGTGGGATGTGGTTACCTGAAATTAGAAATCAAAAAGAAAATTCTGCAATCTTCCCATTTTAGTCAATCCCAATTAGACACTTGTAAAGTAGGAACAAAAAAGAGGTGACTGGGCACCTACAAAATTCATCATCCTTTTTCCCAAGTCAGTTAATGTACTATATGTAAAATACTTTGTATACTCTAAAGCATTACACAAATATCATTGGTTTGGAAACACTGATGCTGCAGATAAGAGGCCAGGCCAGGCTTCACCATCAGCCTGGGAGTGCTAACTATAATTAGGCATTTGTATTTTAGATTTTGGTACCAGAAGAAGGCTTCAAGGAGCTATTTTAGCTAATATGCATAACAACAAGACTTGGTCTGAGACATTAGGACTTGGAATGGCAGACCCAAATGTCATACAAGAGAGAAAAATTGAACTCGACCTCAGCCTTCTTCCTTTCTTAGTCCTCATTTTAACCAGACTTTAGGAGTCTGGTTAAAGCAAAAACCAGGTAAGAATGTTAGAATGGGGGTGGCTAGGTGGTGCAGTGAATAGAGCACCGGCCCTGGAGTCAGAAGGACCCGAGTTCAGTTCCGGCCTCAGACACTTAACACACACAAACAAAAACCTAGCCGTGTGACCTTGGGCAAGTTACTTAACCCCAATTGCCCTCCAAAAAAAAAAAAGAATGTTAGAATGAAAAGAAAAGCAGCCCAAAGTCTCTCAGGTATTGTCTCTTCATTTCCCTTTTATTGAGTACACATTGAAGGGTCAGAAGGATCTATTGGAATACATCACAGAGACTCAATGCTGTTGGGTAGTGGGGTAAGGTGTGAGGGGTTCAAAATTCCCATGATCTATATTCACAGAAAGCTGCTTTTCTGGGACACTAATTTGTAGAACTTTACCACAAATGATTTAGGACCACACTTCTCAAAACTGCCTTTGGAAAGGCACTAGTAAGCAAGTGATGGTCCATCTCATTGATAATAAAGGTATTTATGGTCATCTGGACTTAAGAAACTCATATTTACACAGCCCACCATCCCCCCCCAAAAAAATCAACACAAGAAGGGTTCTCTTGGTAACCTGGAAGGAGCATTTGAAACCTGGTTGGGATGGGAACAAGATACCTGGAATAGAAGAAGGTGCTACAGATGCCACAGGCATAGGTGGCATGGAAACTCCACCAAAAGAGCTGTAGTTGACCCCACTGGAAGCTCCAACACTGGAAGGAGGCTGGATGCCTGAACCAGCTCCTCCTGGAGAATTCTGCTCAGGCAAACTGGGGGAGTTCTCCCAAGCCTTGCGCGCAGATTCCATCTTTGGAAGGGGGAGAGGAGAGAGATAAAAATTATTAGTAGTGATAGCAGTAAATAGTGAAAGCAGCTATATACACATGCACATACACACACATATATAGCTACTCAGGGAAATTTTTAGGGTTCAAACATAAGAGGAAAACCAGGATGAAGGCCAATTATCCAGGGTAATTTGTCTTCCCTACCTCTTTACGATAAATAAGGTTTTAGTGATTCAAACAGTACCAGGGACCTTACTACCTTGAGAGTTAGGTCAGCTGTAGGGAAAGACATTGGGTTCAGGCTGATGCCCCGCTGGAGGTGATGATCTCGTCGGAGAATAGGAATAGATTGTGTTAACCCTGCCTGGAGAGAGTAAAAAAAAGGTCATGAGTACAGCATGGAAGAAAAAGTCTCTATATAGGAAAAAAGAACTCTAAAAGAAGAGGAAATTAGAAGAAAACTTGAAACAGTAGTCTCAACTTTTTGGCACAAGCTAATCTGCTTGTGGCTAATAGAATATGCAGTGAAAGTCAAAATAAATTTTCTTTTGCTATAGTGGAGATCCTGGGAATGATATTCCTTACCTCATCAATTCACACTCTAGACCTGAGCAAGCTCCATTTCATGACTTAAGCAGCTTGGATTTGACTCAAATTTCCAAGAAAGAGTAGTGGCTCTGGGGTGGCTAGGGGGCACAGTGAATGGAACACCGGCCCTCGAGTCAGAGGACCTGAGTTCAAATCCATCCTCAGACACTTAACACTAACACACACGCACCCCTAGCCATGTGACCTTGGGCAAGTCACTTAACCCCAACTGCCCTCCAAAAAGCAAAAAAAAAAAAAAAAAAGTAGTGGCTCAAAGGGTTCAACATGCAAATACAATACTGCATGAAATATATCCAGAAACTGGTCCTTGGGCAGGAATGGAAGGTTTCACAGATGACTAAGTCATGAAAGAGCCAATATAGACATTGCATTTGGCCTGTCTCTACTCCATGGTCCAAATCCATTTGCTAGGGATGGAATAGTCTAAAGAGGCCCTTATAAAAGGACATACACTCTAAAGCAGATATTATAAAGAATACTTGGAAAATTCACTTCAGATAATTCTCAAGAAAATGAAGATGCTTTTAATATTATTTTTGTATTCCTACCATCCAAACAATGATAGGTGGATAAGTAGAAGGCAGGAGATAGGTAACACTTACGTTACTGGCCAAAGCATCCTGCAGTTTGACAACTGGGTTTGCTGCAGTACTGGAAGCAGAGCCAGGAGGCAAGCTGAAATCAGAGTCCTGAAAGAAGGAAACATCCATTCCATTCAGACCATTCCAGGTCCATCTTTTAGGGATACTAAAGATACAACTAGTTTCCAAACTTAGCAACCCAAAAATCCACCAAGAAGCACTGAACAAAGAGCCACATATTCAGCCAAACATTCACCCTGTGCTCAACAAAATGACATGTTTTCCAAAGGCACACTTGAAGGGACAGGGTTTAGGAATTTTCACCTGTTCCCATTTCCATTTGTTTTCCTAATGGAGACAATGAACTTATGTGCTAAATTCATTCTGAGAACCTGGTTTGTGTCAGTAATGAAATCTATTAGGCAATTTAAATCTACCTAGAATTCATAATATTTAAACTTGACTATAATCTATTCTCCTTCCTATCTTGAACTACTTCCTCCTTCTAATTTCCAAAAGCATACCCTGTCTTGACTTTGTACCAAGTTTAAAATCTACCAAACTCCCATCCCCAAAATAAGAAATGAAATGCAAAAATAAAATCCTCACTTTAGGATTGACTCCAAATTCAATGGGTGGAACAGGCAACACGGAATCCACATGAATCTCCACCCCATTAACAGGTGGGACATTCCCTTCCAGTCGCTCGCCACCCTCAGAGCCCTTTCTGTTTTTCAGAGAGCGCTCATTGCCGATGGGTCCAGGTTTGTGCTCCTTGTTCTGTCCTGAACCTTGTTCTGAATCCTTAAGGGGAAAGCAAAGAGGCTAAGACACAAAAACCAAGGAAAGCCAATACTCTTGCTTCTATACAACCCCAAGGAAAACAAATGTCCAACCTGGCCATTTAGTTCTCAGATAGGGCTATCAAATGCAGATTACCTTTTTCTCAGATTGCTTCTGAGCCTGCTCCTTCTGGCAATCAGATTTGGGTTCCGCCAAGCCAGGCCCATTCATCTCCTCTGGTTTGAGAGTGCCATAGGGGGAACTTCTCTGGGAGGAGGTCGCAGAAGACTCCCGAGATTCTGCACTCAAGTCAATGCCACTATCTCCCTGGCTGCTTTTAAAACCCTGCTATGCAAAGTACAAAATGGGTTAACACTCTCATACCCCATAAAAGTTAAACAAAAAGCAAAAATGCAAGGGGAAGGTGTATACTAATAATTAGGATAGAAGGGAGAGATATCCTTATAATTCACCCATAACACCTCACTGTACCTCTTACCCCTTTAGATCTCTAAATCACCTATTATTAGCACCTAACACCACTAAAAAGACTAAATATGCACTAACCCCACTGTATCTTTGTAACCAGATGGTCCCTAAACTGAGACTGCCAAACTCATTTCACTTATGACCCAAACCAGAAACTCCAGTGTCCTCAAGGATAGCAACTGCTACATCCAGTAATCTCATCTCCTCACCCATTTTATTTTAATTGTTCTTTCCCACTATAAGTAGCCACAAGGAAATACTTTTTTTATGAGAAGAATCACAAATTAAGAGTGCAAAGCCAATTCTGAACTCTAGTTCACCAGAACTCAATTCAATCCAGAATCAGCCTCTATTTCAAGGGACACAAGTTTTGCAGGTGGTAGAGCTCAGGGAGAATTACCAAACATAATAGAAGCAGCAGCCTGAATCAGCTATAATACCATAATACCAGTTACATAAAAGTGCACTGACAAACAAGAATGAAGGAAGGGACCACTCACTTCTGTAGAGCTGGACTCTGTACTGGTAAAGGCATTGACAGCTTTACTCCAGGAATCACTGCTGGGAGACTGAACTGGAAGAGCTAAGAGGCAAGAAGAATGAAGTAAGGGGAACAAACATAAGCCAACAGACTGGAAGAACTTGGTTTTGTAGGTTCTCAAGAAGGTCAATACAAATACATTCTATGCCACAGAAACCCAGATATAAACGTATAAGCCAGGAGACTGATTTGCTCCATAGAACATGATTTTTAGTTTCTCTCAGTCATGCACAAATTCAATGTGTTATGCCTATATTCTAAACTACTGTTTTTGTACCTCCTCAGAGCCTTGCTGAGACAGAATCTGAGCAAATACAGCTGTGTATTTTTGTAGCAGCATAGGAAGTTTAATAGAAAGCATATGCTGTTCAGTTAACCTGGTACTGTTTTCCCTTAAACAATTATGTTAAATAGAAAAATAAACCTAGCTTCTCTGCACTGATATTTTAAAATTTAGAGTATCATGAAATATTTTATCAGAGGATAAAAATGGGATTTAAAATTTTTTCATTATTGAAAGTCATTCTACAATGTCTCAGAAACAAGTTTTCCCAGAGCAATAAAACAAGCCGTAGTGCAGAATACTGTAGAGAGCAATGGATTCAGAGTTAGAAGGCCTTGGGTCTAAGTGCTACCCCTGCCTCTTGTGGCCATCTGTAAAAATGAAGGGTTCGGCAGGGGTGGGGAACCTGTGGCCTTGGGTGGTTCTTGGGTGCAACCTTTCGACTGAGTCCTAGTTTTACAGAACAAATCCTTGTATTAAGGGGATTTGTTCTGTGAAGTTTGGATTCAGTCAAAGGGCCACACTTAAGGACGTAGAGAGCCACACGTGGCCTCAAAGCTGCAGGTTCCTGACCTCTGGCTTAATCTTTTTGGACATCCATGCTTTTCCTACTTAAAACTATGATTCTAAGATATTCAGATTTACAACAAGAACACAGAATGGTAATATGCAGAAATACAATTGGCTTAGATATATGTTTTCTAAAGGTGCACAGAATTTGTGTTTGCCTTCACATGAAACTGCTTGGTCAAAAACTGCCTGAATATTATAACTGAAATAGAGGTGGAAAGGGCAAATTGTAAGGTATAAGAATGTCAGAATCTTTGACAGACAACAGTAGTGTATTTCCCTTTCTTGTCCCTCCTAAAATAAGGTGGAGAAGATGGAGAAAATCACTGGCTCAGATCCTGTCAAGAGCACTAACACATTATGCTGAAGGCAATGAGGAGTTTTTCCAAGTAATAAAATGTCCGTTATAAGCCATTGTTTAACCAAAGTAGCCAAGCAGAGATGGATGGTTTGTTGTTGCTTTTTTTTAACCCCCCATCCACCTGGCTCTTTCATGTAACCCCTATAAACAGGGCCAATATAGCAGGACTTCTTAAACTTAGGCTTCATCAGGAGCTGCCTCGGTTACCGCCAGCTGCCCAAATTCTATCCACATGCATGCAGGAGGAAAGGTAAGATTTGGCCCAGCTGGGTGTCCTCCTGAGCTCACCTTGGCTACTGCTCTCCCAAATTTCTGTGCCCAGGCTGCTGCTAGGCACTGCTCCATCCCCTTGCTCTAAACATAGGTTATTGTGCTTCTTAGCAAAGCGAGGAGGAATTCGAGATGATAGAGCACGGCCTTTGGTAGTCGCCTGAGGAAAGAGAGAGTTAAAAGATAGTTAGCTTAAACACCATCTCAAAATACAAAATTCAAGACTTTCCTGTCAATCTAATCACCAGACATTTAACTCAGGCTTGAGATTGCTCAGAGGCTCAGAGGATCCAGATGTTTGCCTCTTTCTATACACCTCACTCTTGCCTGCTTCCCTCCTTTTCAAAAGACTTCATCAAAAGTCTAACCTGGAAACAAGCAGTACAACTGCCTTCATGAGGACTTATGATGAAAAATACTGCCCATTTCCAGAGAAACAACTGATGGCATCTGTATGCAGATCAAAGCATACTTTTTTTTTTTTTTAAGCAATTGGGGTTAAGTAACTTGCTCAAGGTTACACGGCTAGTCATTATTTATGTGTGGGTGCTCATTTTCTGAGGCCGGATTTGATCTCGGGTCATCCCAACTCCGAGGCCGGCGCTCTTACTCACTGTGCCACCTAGCCGCCCCTTTAGGGCAATTGGGGTTAAGTAACTTGCCCAAGGTCACACGGCTAGGTTTTTGTTTGTGTGGGTTAAGTGTCTGAGGCCAGCTCCGAACTCAGGTCCTTCTGACTCCAGGGCCGGCGCTCTACTCACTGCGCCACCTAGCCGCCCAGCATACTTTTTCTTTGCTTTTATCTTTTTTTGTCTGTGTTTTCTTTCACAACATGGCTAACATGGAAGTATGTTTTATACATATACAGTATAACCTTTATCAAACTGCTTGCCATTTGGATCTCAAATTTAAAAAAAAAGAGAATGTAAAAGATTGTTTTTGCATGTAACTGGGGGGAAATGAAATATTAAATCTTTTTTAAAGATTCAAAAACATAAAACTATGAAAAATACAACAACTGCATTCATGCTATCAGACTCACTGTCTAGGAAAGGAAAAATCTTAAGACAGGTTAAAGGAATTCAGTGTACACACAAAATTCCCTGGCATTTTGGTATACTACCTGCACTTTCTTACACATTTGTTTTTTGAAACTTGAGTGAAGCAATATAGCTTCTTAGCCCTTGCTCTACTGCCTTAACCTACAATCTTATCATTTACTACCTGCACTTTAGCTAGTAAAGCTAGCTCTTTAGTAGTAAAACTACTTGTCTGCCCTCTTACTACCTTCCTAGCTTTACTCACCTGGACAGCTTGCTCTTTCTTCCTCCGCTCTTCTTCCATCAGGCGACGTTGCTTTTTAGTTAAAACCTCAATGAAGCCTTCACTCACCATAGAACTCACTTCACTTTCTTCTCCAGGGTTTGAAACCCGATTGTCTATGACAGTATCTGAGTGGCGGTTTTATAAGAAGGGGAAAAAATTTTTTTCCATTAAAGTCAGTAAGTACCTTGATACACGAGAATTCCCTAATCTCAGAACATAAGGTTACTCTCTTTAGGCTACTATGAGCTCACTTTGTCTGTAGTACAGGTACTAATCCAAGTGTAGCCAAGAGCAGTCCTATTACTATCTAGACAAAGATCTGACGTTTATCATTGCTGCATCAAAGAGATACCACCTCCTCATTTACCACATCCAATACTAACTGAAAAAAATGATATTTAAGTCTTCTGTTAGGTAAAGGAATAGACAGCCAAATTAATGACAGGAATTCCTGGTTCTTGCTTTCTTTTTGCTTCATTTTCTCTGTACTCCCTAATTTCCAAAGACTGATCAGAAACTCACTTCCATAACTTAAGTCAAACTGTGGAAGGGCCTCTCCTTTCTCAACTGCCCTTTGAACAGTCAACTTGGATTCTTTCTCTGGCTTCTTCACTGGTGATTCAGTAACATCAGAGTTGGTGTGGGCAACTCGCTCCAGACTGTATGTGGAATGACTGCTCCCATTGTTAGTGTTGCCAAGGCCTCCAGGTAAAGCTTCTTCTGGAGACCTGCAATGGGAAAAGAGTATGAGCAAACTCAGATAAACCATATGCCAACAGAAAAAGACAAATAACCTTAGTGTACATGTACACAAACACGCACACACACACACACACACACACACACAGGCACACACAGTGCCAACACTAGAGTTTTTTCTAATCAATGTGGGCCATGTTCTTGCTTTTCCTTGTAGTTTCATTTACAAATTTTATGAGCTAACTGATAGAGTGGTCTGAATGCAGATTGAAGCAGACTCTTTTTTACTTTTTCTTATTTTTTTTTCAGTCTGTGTTCTCTTTTGCAACATGGCTAATACGAAAATGTTTTGTATGACTCTGTGTGTATAATCTGTATCAAAGTGCTTGCTTTCTCAAGGAATGGGGAGAGGAGGGAATTTGGAAGTCAAAAATCATTTTAAAATATTAAAAATTGTTCTTATGGGTGACTGCGAAAAAAATAAAAATATTTTAAAAATTTAATAACCTACTAAGCACTGACTCAGGAATATTCTACATTCATGACATGGGTCCTGTAAAAGCTAGGTAAGCGAAATAGATTTGAGTACTGGACCTGAAGTCAAGAAGACCTGAATTCAAAATCAGCCCCAGATACTTACTTAGCTGTGTGGCCCTGGGCAAAATATTTAATCTCTGTCTGTCTCAGCTTCTTCATCTGTAAAATATAGTTTAAATAGCACCTACTTCGCAGGGTTGTATTTGTAAAGTGTTTTGCAAACTTTATAGTGCTATCTGAACATTAATTGTTACTATTATTTCCACAATTACTCCAAGTTAAAAGTACTTCTCTTCTCTACCATATGCCTGTCAGATTCAGCATAGATGCAAAGCAAAAGAGAATTGAAAGAGTAAAATGGCCTTCCTGGACACATTTTGCAATTCTAACCATAATCTATTCTTGGCTCATCTCTCTAGTAGAACCATGTGGAAATACCAGGAAAGGAGCAGAGATCAGAAGTTCTTCTAACCATCATTAGCAGAGGGCATTTAAAGCTAGAAAAGACCAACATATGAGAGCATAAACTCCACTTTAGCATCTAAATTAATTGTTATTCCACAGATCTCAAGAGTATTCATTTCCTCAGTTCTATGAAGAGAGAGGATTTAAGGGAAATCAACAATCAAGCAGTCCATATCTTTCCAAGTCAGGAGCAGCCTGTACGTTCTCCCAAGGGAGCAGTAATGCCTGAGAATAGAATATTCACTTCAAAGTTTCTACCAGAAATATGCTTGTAGAGCTATCAGGCAGTCCAGGCTCTGAAGCAACAGTGGACACAAATTCAGAACAATATTTTCATAGTCCTTTGTCTCTTACTGCACCAAGTTAACATTCCAGAAGGAGAAATGACTGCCTTCCTATTGTCGGGATGCAGGACTCCTAGAAAAGCTGTCTCAGTGTAGCCAGAATGCTACAAATCTCCCCAGACAGGGCTGCTGACTAGAGAAGCTTTGAATACAGAAATCTGGCAAACTAGTTATTGCTTATTATCTTGTTGCAAAGTAAAATTGCTTTCCTTGCAGTGATCCACTGGGCAGGGCTTATGACACCATGAACGATGCTAGACCTTCTAGTATAAAGGCCAGATGTAAGGCAGTCCTTTACTTTTATCTTCGGAGCCACAATTAGAGAGAGAGGGAGAGTGTGAGTGTGTGTGTGTGTGTGTGTGTGTGTGTGCACGCACGTGCGTGCTTTAAAATCAAAATAATAACAGAAAAAATATTGCTTATGGTTGATGGAGGAAAAAACCACGAACAATGATCTAGGCAATTAACCTTTCTGGTATGCAACTTTAGACTGAGGGAGCATTTGACACATGTCAGATATGTGACAGATAAACTTTTGTGTATGATATAATTTTGTATATGGTTTTTTTGTATTTAAAAAAATGAAAAAATGAACAGGGATTTTGTGTTTTGTTACCTTTTGGCTTTCAAAGGTGTCCCATTTTGTTGGGTCTCATAGCGGGTAGTAGATCCACTGCTTCCTTGCCTTACAGGCTTCTCTCCAAACCCTCCGGGTTCCATCTTGCGGCTTTGCCTGTCCACTAGGGGTCTCTGGCTAGAGAAGCTCCGTTTGGCCAACTCTCTCTTCTCAACCAAACTGGTCCCAGACAAGCTACTATCCAGCTGGGGATCAGTCTCAGTTGTTCCACCTTCCCGCCGCTCCCGCCTTTCACTGAAGTCACTGCTCTCAGATGCTGTCTCCCACTCCTCATTAGCATGATCAGAAGAATTCTGGTAGGAGAGTTCAGGGGTTCTCCGGCCAGACAGGTTGCTTTTCTCTGCCAGAACCAACTTTGGCCTTCCTGGCCACTGCCCAGAAGAAAGTAAATTTGGTCCCTCATCTGTGCCCCACTGGCCTAAGGACTCTCGTTCTTGTCTGAGGCGCCTAAATCTAGGAGGTTTGTCTTGCCTGGGGGGCCGCCGTCTCCGGAAGGGTCGGTTTTCCACATTTTCAGAATCTGCATAATCATCCTGGAAAAAGGACCTCTTATCATCCAGGTGACTGTCTTCAAAGCTTCTCCCACTGAATGACTCAGAATGTTTGTAATTATCTTGGATATATTCTCTGTCTGTTTGTCTTCGAGCCCCAAAAGTATCTGAGGATATGCCACTGTTGTATTCTTGCCAGGAGCCTCCAGTACTTTTGCCCTGCCAATGGGATGATTCCTTTGACACAAAGCTTCTCCGTCCATATCCAGAGTTACTCAGGCGTGGAGGGAGTGCTCGGCCAAAAGCTCTAGGGGCTCTGTTCTTAGAATCCAGACTGCCATGGTCATCTGAATAGATCTTGTTAGATCGCCAGGAATCTTTGTAATCACCTTTCTTCAGATCACTCTCCTCTCTTTCTAGATGGGAGCCTTCATTCCCATTATCTGACCCTCTCTGACGGCGTCGTTTAGGAAGTTCTTCATATTCAGAGCCCTCACTGTGAGTCTCACTGGCAATTCTGCGTCGGGGCTTGCCTCTAGGGAAGTCTTCAGACTGATTGAACTCACGTAGACTCCTCCCTCGGGTACTTCTTTGGTTATTATATATTCCTCTCCCACCAATGATACCACCACTACCACAAACATTGCCACTACTTCCACCAGTACCCCGACCTCGGAAAGTGAATTCTCTGAAACCTCTGCCACGGCCCCTATTCTGACCTCGGCCTCCAAAGGCTTGTTCTTCATCAATAAAAATCCAATTATTCCTCTTTGTTGGAGGAAGATCGTTGGACTCCCTTGACACCTTGGTCTCCCAGGCTTTATCAGGCTTCTCTTCTTCCTCCAACTTCTCAGTCTCATGGCCAGAGCTAGTTTGGGAGGAGCCCTTCTGAGCTAAAAGGGAATGTGAAGAGCTGACCAATGTAGGGTCTCCCTCATCAGTCCCATCATTCTCAGCTTTGCTGAGTGGCTCCTTCTCTTTGGTTAGATGGAATTTATCTTCCCCTACTTCCTGTTTGATTTTCTCCAGTTCCTTCTCCTTTTCTTCAACCTTGAGAGCCTTCAAGACTGGTTTCTTAATCGGACCAGATCTCCGGGTCCTCCCAATTTGTTCCTGTTGCTGGTTATTAGTGTTTCGGTTCTCAGGGACCCATTCTGTCTCTGAGGCAGGCTGTTTGCTGACACTCCCCTCCTTTTTCCATGGGTCAGAGATGAAGGGCTGCTCCTCCTTAGGAGCATCTTCTTCTAGGTTGTTAGCTGTGTCAGGGGGCTGCTGCTGATGTCCAACATCCCAATTGCTATATTCTGGTTTTTTATCACCTGACTCTAAGGGGGAGCACCTGAGGTTTGTGTGGTGAGCCCCAGAAGCAACTGCCTCCTGCACATTTTCCTGGGGTGAAAACAAAAGCTCCTGGCCTATTCTTTGAGAGGAGAGACAGCTGTCAAAGTCTGTTTGGGCCTTCTTGTCAAAAGCATTTAAGTACTCATCCCCTCTCTCCTCAAAGATATCATGCTGGGCACTTATACCTCCTGACCTTCCAGCTGAGGGAGAGTAAGAGCTTTCATTCCTGAAAAGGAACCAGAAAAAAAAAGTAAATGTGATTCGAATCTGGCTCCAGGTTTCCATTCTGAATATAGTTCCAAGAGAAGAAGGGAAAAAGTTTGTTGTTTTCCAAGATGATTCTCTATCTTTAAAAAAAAAGTAATCACAAACCCACAAGTTAGACTGTCTGACTAATTTGTCTGTCACTGTCTTTAGAGTCCATAACACTGAGGAATTAATAACCCTGGGTGACACAATGTATCATCCTGGAAACAAAATGAACTAGGCGGAAAGCAATGGTAAACTGAGTTCTGAGTCCACTAGGTAATCAGCATTAATTTCTTCTATGAAAACAACTAACAGCCTTGGCCCACCCACTGTGAAAAGAAGGTCTTTAAGTTCTATTGCACGAGAAAAGGCAGTACCTATTACTGCTTCACTTTAGTTATCAAAAATTCCTTATTGGCTTTCAATTCTGCCATCAGAATTCTCTCACAAAGAAGCAACTAAAGAAAAATGCACATGTCTAAAGGCCCTGTCTTACCCTTTCTTCTCCTAAGTGCATGTAAAGAGGTCTAATGTATCCCTCCACCTGACTAGCATCTCTTCACTAAACCCTCGCTTTCATCTTGTAAGCAGGGACTTGTAGACTCCTCAGTTAATCAGTAGTAGGTCAGTGGCATCACATGTCCTCTCACCTGGCATGTACTCCTTCAACTGTCAAAGCTGGGTCATTTTGCTTTGGGTTTGGGAGAGAGTATCCCTTGTTTTGAATTGTCACATAGCTCTCTTGGCTCCACACAGGAGCAGGCTCCATTGAAGCCGTTTTCCTTTCTTGGACTGGGGGTGGACAGTTCTGGTCCTCAGAGTGACAGCCAGTCCCATTGATGGAGTCCTGTGGCATCATTGGTTTCATCATTCCTAAAGATAGCAAAGAACTGATAACTATAATCTTATTAAGAACCCAGCTGCACTGTGGGGACTAGTGCAATCTCTTCCTTAAGGCAGAAAAAGGAGGTGGATATGGAAACCTATGAGCTAACTGGAGAGAACATTCAAGAAACAGAAAAATGGGAAAAGGAACTAGAATGTTGCCACTCATCAGTTACCAATCTACAAAGTTTATTATTTACAACTAATATCTGTAATATATCAGAAATAACTTTTAAAGAAATGAAATGGTTTTATAATGGACAGCTAAAGTAACAGGGTCTTTCGCTGCTATAGAGCTAAGGAAAGTGAATTAAGGTCCCAGAAGCCTGCCTAGGATAAACTATGTGCCATTTTGTTATTTTCCAGGCTCTATCTCTATCTAGCCATTATCCACCACAAAGGTCCTAGAAACTTGCAAGGGCTTTAAGAAGTCATAAGGCTTTCTCAGCTCAGGGAAATTAGGGAGGAGAAGCAAAAGGAAAGATGAGGTTTTTTTACTCTACCTAAGTAGATTAAGACAAAATAATGGATAAGATAAAATACATTGATCAATTTTGGTTATAGTCACTTAACTTTGTGGGAGCTGAAGTTCCTCACTAGTCAAACTTGGGTCAGACAAGACAACCTTCTAAGGTCTTTTAGTTCTAAGAATGTATGTAAAAAGAAGTTCTAAGAATCTAAACATGTGTCTCAGTCCCCCTTCACTCCCCTTACCTCCCCACCTAAAACCTATAGGTGAACAATGGGGGAATGTTACTTTTTTAAATGCTAAAAGAATCTGGCCAGTTGAGTAATGCTGGGTTAGATCACAATCAGAAAGCTTTTACCTGAAGGATGTAGAGCTGAAGGGTAAAAGTCAACAGGGGTTCGAGCTGGAGGTATTCGTGGATCCATGTAGGGGGGCATCATCATCCAACGAGGATCAAATCCCAGCATCTGAGGGTGATGTGGGTAAAAGGTACGCTGAGGGTGGGAATGGGAAGGTGGAGGATAGACCTGCTGCTGCTGCTGCTGCCAGTGCTGCAACTTGTACAGCTGTTCCTATATAAGATGGAGAATGGATCTGGTAAGGTACAAGACATCAGGAACTGGAAGCATCCACCCACAAGCATGTTCTTCCAGCTTTGATCAAACAGATGCGACAGTTTTGAGAGAGCAAGAACTAAACAAAGCAGAATCCCATATGGAACAGGAAAATAAAGCAGGAAATGACCACTGGAGAAGGGAAACCCAAGAGTCTAACTTTTACGGCTTTAGCCCCAGGCTCTTATAGCTGGTCACAATTTATTTGGACATAAAAACTTCCCACAGAAGTTTCATTCAAAAGAGTCTTCCTTGTTTTTAATTAAGTAATAGATATAAAATGAGCTACCAATGCCCCCATTTTAATTGCCCAACTCTTAAAATTACTGGTTGACAAAGACAAAGTTAAGGTACAAAAGGAGGAGGAAACTAAAATTGCCACTTTGTTTTGTTTTGGAGAATTCTTTTAAAAAGTTTACAGTCTTTACCTGTTGCTGTTGTTGTTGGCGCTGAAATCTTGGGGGAAGTGATTTTTGGTATTTGTTGAATTCTTGTGCAGGAGATGCAGATTCTCTGAGCTCCTCATCACTGCTGCTCTGGGTCACAGCATGAAGGATAGCTGACTCTTCTTCATTATAAGGAGCAGGAGATTCCTGGGCATGTAACTCAGGTGTTGCTGCAGAGCAAAACACAGAAGGAATATATGCTATCATTTCACAATAGCACTGAAAATGTGATGCCAGGCATCATCTTGCATCATTCACATTGTGCTGTCCACATACATTGTTCCCTCTTTTTAGCTAAGGTCATTAAGGAAGAAAGAAATTTTATGACATATGATTTTAATAAATTAGGAAGAACTTAACTATACAAGAGTACTCATATAATCTTTTAGCTTTTAGGTTCAGGACTGAACAATACTCATTTGGCCCCTAAAATGCCTTTCTCTTTGCTCCTGCTATAGAAAGTGATTGCTAAGGAACAATCCTCTTCCAAATACAAAGCAGCTACCATCAAAGTCAAAGGATACCCTGAGAAAATTCCCAGCCTGGTCAGATCAAAGAGTTAAGTGTTCATTTCTCCCATCTCTACTAATAAACCATTTATCTGTAAGCAAGTTTAATTCTCAGGGCAATGGTTTAAAAAAAAAAAAACAAAACCAAAAAACGAGAAAATAAACCTTAGCCTAAATTTCACCCAAACTTTGTTGAAACAATGTTGTGACCCAAAAGTAGTACTTATAATACATGCCAAGGTCATCAGAAAATGTGTTTTATATATATATAAAATATATATATACACACATATAATTATATATATAATATATATAATTATATAATATTATATGTATAATTTATATAATATAAATAATATATATATATACACACATATAATTATAAAAGTATTATATCATTTACCAACCCCATGGAATTTCCCAATGAGTGATAAGGCTTTCTGGAGTTATATATATGAGGAACAACAGTTCATACCTTTGTGGAAAGCCTGGCCATTCTCCTGCAGGGAACTTTTCTCCGTGGCTGGGGATCGGGGGGCTTCACTGTCTGGGTGTTTCTGTGCCTCACTGGCCTTTTGGGCTTGCTTGCACTTCTGATCTAACTGTTTGAGCTTGGCAGCGCAGGCAGCCAATCTCTCTTCCCGGGCTCGACGCTCCTCTTCCTCCCGGCGTCTTCGGGCTCTCTCCACAGCCTCAGAGATTTCCGAGGGTACAAACTTTTGCCGTGGTGGCAACTTGTCCTCTTTGTCTTCCACTGACTGTTGCCGGAGCATGTTGTTTATTGAAGGCTTCTACCAAAACAAAAGAACCTATGATGAGATGCCACTTCAAATGACAATAGAAAACACAAGTCTTAGCCCAGTAACGGTTGTGCACTATATGCTTCCCAAGTCACTTTCCAGGGCAAAAAGAGCCTTGAAAAAAGAACAAAAAAGAACACAAATTCAGACATCAGTAGGCTTAGACTATTAGAGCACAGGGCCACAGTTCCACACTTTTACCACTGTTTAAGGCACCTTAACTACTCAATTTCTCCAGCCCTTTAAAAATGGATAACCCTCCATGTACACAACTCCACAGTGAAATGATAAAATTCATTTTCATTCATACAAAAATTAAAGTGATTCCTACCTAATTTATCAAAAGAAACTGCAACCCTAACCAAACTATGATAGTTACTTTGAGTACTAGAGATAAAGTAGGAAAATCTGAGGATTTCTCTTTGAAGATGCTGGGCTGCAGATAGGTTACAAAGTTTGACTGGGTGAAGGGCAATCTACTGACCATCAAGGCTCATAACACAAACAAAAAATGGTTATTATTTTGTATATTCTGACAATACCTGGACAAAGATATATACCACATCAATGATTTGGAAAGAAATATTACTTGAATGGTAATATTAATTACCTAAAAGATACCTATTCAATTTAATCTATAAAATGAGGATAATACCCAACTCAGAGGATTGTTGTAAAGCTCAAAGGATATGTAAAGCCATTTTGAAAATGTTAAAGCAAATTGTGGCAGTAGTTATTATTATTCAGACTACTATAGGGTATGGTTAAATATAAACCTCTTATATTCCTTATATTCAAATTGTTAATGAGCTGCTCATTTGAAACTAATATAATCAAATCTAGACTTATACATAAGATAGAATAAGCCACAATTACACATTTTATAAAAATATTTACAATAGGGGAACGCTAGGTGACACAGTGAGTAGAGCGCCAGCCCTGGAGTCAGAAGGACCCGAGTTTGGATTCTGCCCCAGACACTTAACACACACAAACAAAAACCTAGCCTTGTGACCTTGGGCAAGTTACTTAACCCCAACTGCCCTCCAAAAAGCAAAAACAAAAAAATATATATATTTACGATAGGATTCTTTTAAATAGTCATTTCCCAAGAACATAAAAAATGGTACAATTTATATACATTTATATACCTTCTAGGGACACACCTACAGAATTCAGTGGAAACATACTATATCCTTTGATTAATTAAATGCCCTGTTTAATTATTATTGCCTTGGGACTACCAATGTGGCAAACTATGATTTTTGTCCTAATAAAAGTGGAGTTTTATGTTTCTCCACCTGAATGCTAAGGCACAGGCCTCATAAGCATGCAACATACCTGATAATCAGGGGTTGGGGTCCAACTATTCAGCTTCCTAGAAGGTGGCTGAGGCTCTAGCACCTTACGGATGGCCCGAGATATGCCCATAGATTCACCCCAGTTCTTTCCTTCATCCAGGGTATGCTTGACATCAGCACTGTCTGCAGAACTCAGTGACAACTGCCGCTGTCTCCTTGGATCCCAATTGTTCCTATAACAAAATTCCTTTTAAGATTAATTCCCTCAATCATTTTAAACAAATTCTGGTCCTTCTAACCAGCCTCATCTGAGAAGTCCAACAAACCCCTACAAAGTCACTAATATCACTAGGCCATGACGAAGGAGAAAAGCTAAAATCTAGTATGAGTAAAGATTACTCACATGGCATTAGACTTCCACTTACAAGTCACAGAAGTTATCTAGAATCATAGAATTTAGAGCTAGAAAGGCCTTCAGGGATCAAATCCAACATCTTTACTTTAAAGATGAACAAACAAATTTGTAGAGGTTAACTGACTTATACAAAATGATAAAGGCAGCAAATGGAAGGGCTATGATTCAAACAAAGTCCTCTGACTCTAAATCCAATATTCTTTCAACTATCACAGAGTATTTGTTAGTTGAAGACAGTTTGCTTTGGATCTAGAAATCAGTTAAAATTTTTAAAAACAGGTAATTATTTTCTTCCACATATTTTAAGCTAAAAACAAAAGAGTAATAGAATGGGACATTATGTTGCTGTAGGGCAGAGGATGAAAACTCTGGTGTAGCCAAACTAGATTAAAAAGTAATTAGGAAATGTTTAACAAATTAAATTTAAAAATACCAACCTAGATAATGTTAATGTGTGATTTTCTAAGTCATTAGAAATGACTTAGCCTTCAGGGTTGCATTTCTATTTGAGTGACATCAAAGCTGTAGGATGCAGATTCCCAATCTTAGTACATGATTCACCTAAATCCACAGAAGGATGTCAGGATTTTTAAAGGGCTTAAAAAAGAGGGAGCTAACTGATCAATACAAAGGTCCATGACAATTCCAAAATATTCTAGAGAGAGAACTGATGGACTCTGAGTACAGACTGAAGAGTAGTTTTTTCTTTAGTTTTCTTGCTTCTCCCCCCCATAACATATTTAACATGGAAATGTTTTGCAGGATTTCGTATGTATAATAGGTGTTATATATCTTGACTCCACAATGGGTGAGGAAAGGGGTAGATGAAGGGGTGTGTATGAGAATTTGGAACTGAAGGAGCTAGAAAAAAACTGACATTATTTAAAAAAAAAAAAAAGAGGCCTTTGTTTCCAGGACAGGTTTGAAGTTCTTTAAAAAATTGAGAAATTCCCCAAAGAAGATGCGATAGGTTGGAACTCTGCTATCTAACAATCCAGCCTACACTCCTGCTCCTCTTTTCCCTGACCATGGACCCAGTTCACTGGGAGTGCTTCGTGACACCACAGATTGTACAGTGGACAATAAATACTCTGAATCCACTGAGTAATTCTTACATACATAGTTAGGCCAAAATCTTAGGTCTTGTTTAGGAAGTTCTGCATGTTCTGGCTTTGGTGCATTCAATACAGTGTCACCTATAAATAGGTGAGACTTGACAGGGAAGGAATCTTTCCACTGAGACTCTGAGCAGGACCCTCTCCATGACACTGGTGTTCACTTCTGTTGAGTATTCCATCTCTTAGTTTTATGCCTCAATTGACATTAACAACTGAGAGAGCTGGACATTTTTCATGGTAACTTTTTGTAAGATTTTGACATGAATGGGAGACACTTTGTTGAAAACTGGTCTTTAATATAGTGGTTTTACTCTATTCACATACTTTTTATAGTCAATAAATATTAAGCACAGAGGTATCTTATATTCTCTGTATCTTTCAGTCAGTACCCTTGAAATATGTGTGGTCTATTCTCTTAAAAATTTTGCATGGAAAGTAAGCAAATGAAGCTATTTATTGATATTCTCAAGACTGGTTTGCTTTAGTAACAATAAAATCTCCCCTCCCTCCCACACCCACATATCTTCCAACTGAATTACCTCTAGCATGAAAAACCCACGTATATTTGTTTTTTTGAAGGGTCATTTCCAATTCCTTCAGTGGCTGATCTAAGATTAAAATTTTATTTAATTCAACCAACATTTATTAAAAGCCTACTAAGTATAGAAGGATACAAAGGATACAAACCCCCTGCCCTAATAGACTTTCTAATCTACTGAGGGAACCCAACATGTATACAACAAGTCATTATAAAGAAAATACCAAGAAATTTAGAGAGAGAAGAGAAAATTAAAAAGGAAGAGAGAACACTAATAACTAATTGGGGGTGCAGAGAATTATACTACTGCCAAAGCATGGAAGAAGATGTGATGCATGGGAACTATACTACCTAGGAGGCCAGGTTAAACTAAAAAAAGGTGGGGTGAAGAAGATTAATAAAATAATGCTGGAAAGGTAGGTGGGAATCTGGTTTTGGAGAGCTTTCAATGCCAGGCTGAGGATTTTGTATTTTATTCTAAGGGCAACAGGGATCTACTCAGCTAGGTAGTGCAATGGATGGAGCACCAGGTCTAGAATCAGGAAGACCTGAATTCAAATCCTGCCTCAGATATTTACTAGTTGTATGACTCTGGGCAAGTCATTTAACCCTGTTTGCCTCAATTTCCTCAGCTGTAAAATGAGCTGGAGAAGAAGTGCTAAACCAGTCCAGTATCTTTGCCAAGAAAACTTCAAATGGGGTCAACAAAGACTCAGGACTGAACAGCAATAACAATAAGAGTTTTGGAGTAAGGAAATGATGGTGTCAGATCTTTTGTTTTAGGAATACCTATCTAGCATCTGTGTGAAGGATGGATTGGAAAAGGGAGACTGAAAGCATAAGCAACAATTCGGAAGCTATAGCAACAACTATCCAGAAAAGAGGCCAAAAGACCATGAACAAGTGTTAGGGCTGTGGAGATTTATGATGAATGAAAGTAGTATCTATGAAGGGAAAGTAACAAGATATGCTAATTAGACTGAGAAAGAGGGTTGAGAAAAGAGACAAAGGGATTGAGAATCTGGTTAAACGGTAAGATTATGGCACATGAACAAGAATGAGGAAGTTCAGGACAGACAGATGGCTCCACCATACTAGACAGCAAAGCTGTAAAAATATGGATCTAGCCCATATTATTCTGTCAATAAGCACTTATTAAGCACCTACTATATGCCAAGTGCTATGCTAAGTACTGGGGATACAAAGAAAAGCAAAAGATACTTCATGCTCTTAAGAAGCTCAGATTCTAATGGGAAGATAACATGAAATCAATTATGCGCTAACAAAATATATGTAAGATAAACTGGAGGAAATATTATCAGAGGGAAGGCACTAGCATTAAGGGGACATCAAAAATGGCTTCTTGCAGAAGGTAGGATGTTAGCTGATACTTGAAGGAAGCCAGACGTAGAGAGAGAGATGAGGAGGGAGAGTGATACAGCATATGGGACAGCAAATGAAAATTCCCAAAGCTGGGAGCTGGAGTGTGTAATATAGTAAGGGGACCAGTGTCATTACACAGTAGACTATGTAGAGGGGAGTGATGTGGAAGAAGACTGAAGAGATAGGAAGGGCTTCAAACCCCAAAGGATTTTATACTTAATTCTAGAAGTGATAGGGATGCACTAGAGTTTATGGAATGGTAGACTGGGAATTTGCGACATGGTCAGACCTATACTTAAAGAAGATCAATCTGACAGCTAAGTGAAGGATGGATTGTTGCAGGGAGAGACTTGAGGGAAGCAGACCAATGAACAAGTTATTGCAATAGTTCAATTGTGAGAAAGTGAGGGTCTGCACTAGAGAGATAGCAGTGTTAGAGGAGAAAAGGGGGTACAAACTAGAGATGTTATGAATGTAATATTGACAGGACTTGACAACTGACTGTGGGTGGGGTGAGAATGAGAAATTGATGATGACCCCTAAGGTTTCTTGCATGTAGGACTGAGGGGATTGTGGTGACTGACAGTGAGAGGGAAGTTAGGAAGACAAAGACTGGGGAGAGAGAGAGTAAATTTAGTTTTAAGATATTTATAGGACATATATGTTTCATCTCTGTCACCATACTTTCATAATTTTATTCTAAAGTGCCTTTGGGGTGTCTTTGCTCAGTTGGGTCTTCTGCATTAAGCTGTTTTCTTCTTCCATTGCTTCTCACTGTTTTATGAGGCAATACTACTCATTATCCTTCTCTTTAGGCTCTTATAGGTGAGTTTTTATATTCTAATACAATGTTGCCCTTGGCCAGACATCACTATGTGGCAAGGACATTCCAATGGATGAGGAAGTTTCAAGATCTTTTGGTCTTTTTACTAACAGCATTCCTCTATACATTTCCTAAGAAGAATCTATAAGCTTTTTCATTTAGCTGCATCTTCCTTTTTTCTTCTGATTTTCTTTTCTGTGAAAATGTCAAGACTGGTCATTTTGAATCATTCTGTTTCACTGGCTGTTGCAGCCAAAGAATTCAATTCTAATGGTGATGACCTTCACCATACTTATATAGGCTGATTCTCAAGAAACAAAACATGGAGTGTTGCTAGAACTATGGAAATCTTTCCAAAACAGAACCTGCCAGAGTTTAGTTTAGTGACATAACCTTCATGCCATGATGAGGCATTATAGTAGCATCTAAATTTTATTTCAAATATCCTCAAGTCTATTAGACCCAAGCTGCTATTAGAGAAACCAGACCAAGAAGAGACATCTTACCACTTCTGTCTTCCATCTTTAAGAGCCTCCTCCTCTTCCTCATCTTCACTGAATTTCAGTTTCTCTGAGTAATCCACTTCATCATGAAGGCCTACAGCAATAGGAAGGCCAAGAAAGAAATAATATGAGAAGAGAATCTTCTTTCTAATGTGGTGAGGGAACTCAAGGCTAGCCTCCCAAATCAGTTGCTAAGACAAACCATACATAACACCACCAGCACTACAGATAAAGTTAGGTTCTGAAATGCAATACCCAGTCCCATCCCCATACAGAAAAGAAGCCCAACCAACTTTAAGAACTATCATGAAAGGTAACTGCTCAAGTTTGATGACCAATAAGAAATCCCAGTTCTGTTGCTATAAAATGTAACCCTCTAAGCTCCTCTCTATACCTTTCCCCTTCACTTCCAAACAAAGGGGGAAAATATCCCAAAAGGGATATAAATATTTAGTGATCCTGTCAAGGAGATAGAACACAAGTGAATTCCTATCATTTCTACCTTTCCAAGCAGTCATTTGAAAACCAATCAAGAAACACAAGTTCTTACCTGCCCAACCATCATCTGCATCAGTATCAAGTTCATCAAGTCCTTTGAGGTTTTCAGCATTGATAATGGTGGGTCGTGGAGCCCGTTCCCCTAGTTGCCTTATGGGGCGTGTTGGGCGTGACATTCCCATTCTGTTTTCTTTCCTATTAGAAGGGAGAAAATGAATAACGATACTGTATATGTCAGTCACATAGACTTCAAGAAAATAAACAATTTTCTTTGTTTTCTTCCTTCTGTTTTAGTTCTCTATGATTAAAAGGTTCAAGGGTATATATGACGCTTAAAATCATTCTTGCAGCCCTCCTTTCAACCTATTTTCATATAAGAGCAAAAAGGTCCTTTATTTCATGGTACGATTATAAGGGCCATCATTCATTGCTCCTGGCAACCTGAGGAAACATGTAATGTTGGTACAACTTACCCAAAGACTTAAAATTAAGATCCAATGTCCCTTGTCCATTATAGAACTAGCATATCAAAACCCAAGATAACCCACTGGGCTTACAATCTTTATCATAATATTCTTTTTTTTTTTTTTTGCTTTTTGGAGGGCAATTGGGGTTAAGTAACTTGCCCAAGGTCACACAGCTAGGTATTTGTTTTTGTGTGCGTTAAGTGTCTGAGGCCGGATCCGAACTCAGGTCCTTCTGACTCCAGGGCCGACACTCTACTCACTGTGCCACCTAGCCACCCCTATCATTATACTCTTAAAGAAAAACTACATGTGCCTGGTGTCTCCACACATCAAATACAATAATCTTACCCATCTTGGTCATTCATCTGGTACTGTCTAAAAGGAACTCGAGGTTCTAGGCGTAGTTGAGGAAGAGGAAAAGACCCTCGTTCCATTGTACCCTGGGTCTCTGGTGACTGTTGTGAACACATCTGAAACACAATATTGGTAAACAGTTTTTCACATAATTATATAAAATAGATGATTCTTGTCAAATCTGACCTTCCTAGAAAAGAACAGCTAAGGAAGAGAACAGTAGGGCACCCTTAGCTTTCCTAATTAATTATCCCAAAACTGTACTAACCCCCACCCTTTCATTTCTTTCCTGCTGTAAGTTAAAAAATAGGAATGAGACTGTCTTGGGGAACACCAAGTTTTTTTATACTGAAAAACCAGTGCTGAAATAATTAAATACTAAGAAAAGGCCAAAGGGCAGAAACCTCTAAAATTACACATCTGGGTAAAAGGCTTTGGATAATATGAAAAAGACTCAGGCATCTGAGCTAAGGTCTGCTGGACACAATCCAACCTCAAGAAAAATTTTACACACTTAGGACTTACAAAAGCAGGAAGCATGTCATGGTATGTAGGTGGGTGGTATACATTTCCCATAAACTGTGAAGCCCCTTTTCGGACAGGCTGAGCCGGGCGGAGAGAAGGCTCCTTAGAATCGCTGGTACATGTCGAGGAGGGGGCTCCATCTCCTGTACTCGAGTTCTTGCTGCCCGGCTCAGTCGGGGAGGCGGTCAGAGATGTGGCAGAGGTTATGTTCCGCCCACCGCCCTCCCTCCAGCTCGTCACATCTGGAAATTAAGAGGGGGCAAAAAGGAGGGAGGGGGAAGGAGCGGTATGAGGTTATGAAGGTCGAAGGGACCCCCTCTTTCATAAAAAAAATGTATATAAATTGAGGAATCAAGCTGAATTGGGTCAAGCAGAAATCTATCACATGAGTATGAACATCAAGAATATATGGGCCTCTCTAAAGGGCATTTCAGCTGGCAAGAGAAAATAAGAAATATGGCCCAGTATCAGGGTCCTGGTCCAAACATATAGATCAGCACAGGCCCACAGAATTAACCCTCCAAATAAATTAAAGCAGGTATAAAAACAAATTAGTCACTGGTCAATATTAACTGAAATTTTTTAAAAAGTGATAACCTATAGCATTTTACTGTAATATTTTGGTAATGTACTATCACCAAATAGTAGCATTTAATTTTGCATTAAGAGCTACTAAGAAATACAGTTACAGGCCAAAAAAACATTTAATTGAGCTAAAAGATTCTTCTTAAATAAATTTAGTCAAGAGCACCACAACATAAAATTTTACTCAAATATATGTCTCAGAAATATGGAGTTTCCCATATCTTAGAAGATCATGGGATTTAGAGCTAGAATGGACTTTAGAGATCCTCCAGCCTAACTCTCATGCTTTATAAGAATCTGAGACCTAGGGGCACATAAGTTACTTGATCAAGGACTATAGGTAGTAGCAAAGATAGGATTCAAAATCAGATCCTCTGATGTCAAATGTATAACTCTTTCCCATTACACCACATGAAACACTTGATCTGAGACAGAAGCTCTGAAGTCTGTGTATCTCTGAGAATAGTCATAGAATCAATCTCTGGGAAAAAAAATCTAAGACTTAAACATTTAATTCAAACTCTAATTCATAGGAATCTACTTTACTGGCACCTAGAGATAGCTGGTGGTGCAATGAGTAGGGCACCAGGCCTGGAGTCAGAAAGACCCAAGGTTAAATCTGGCATCAGACATTTACTAGCTGTGAGACTGTGGACAAGTCACTTAATCTCTGTCTGCTTTTGTTTCCTCAACAGTAAAATGGGAATATTAATAACACCTACCTCTCAGGATTGTTGTAAGGATTAAATGAGGTAATATTTGTAAATTTTCTTAGCACAATTCCTGGCACATAGGAAGGGTCATATAAATGCTTATTCCCTTTCATTCCCTCTTCTCTATTTTACAACAAACCAATCAATTAAAAAAAAAAAAAACCTCACTATATCCCAGGTATTATGGTAGAGTACCAGAGATAAAAATGTAAAAATGAAATAAACTCTGCCCTTCAGGAGCTTACAATATACATACCAGTCAATTATTCATTTAGTCTTTGAATTTCAGTAACCAGTAAATTTGCAACCTCACAAAGTAACCCATTCAATTTGGAGACAACTCTAATTTTTAGAGAGTTCTATTAAAGCTACAATCTGCCTCCCCATAACATCACCTTCATTGGAACTTGTTCTGTCCTTTCAAGTTACAATCTAATTGCTTTTTCAAATACCAGTTCTGCCATTTAAAATTGGCTATCATGTTCTCACTAAGCACCTTTCATAACAATGGCTAAGGGGAGAATTCTTAACCAAACAAAGAATAAAAGTAAACATTTTTTTAGCATCAAAAAAGTAAACATTTTTTAAAAGGTTAATGTTGAACCTATAAAATTAAAAAGCTTTTGTACTAACAAAAATCAATGTAACTAGAATAAAGGAAACTACTGAATGAAGGGGGAAAACGTTCGTATCAAATATGAAAATGAAGTCAGATGAAAGTCTGGTGTCCAAAACACATCAGGAACTAACATAAATATAAAAGACCAAAAGCCATTCTCTAATAGGTTTGTAGTTAAATAATATGAACACATTTCAAAAGAAATGTAAACTATAAACAACTATTTAAAAAAAAAAAAGGTCCAATCACTAGTAGTAAGAGAAATATAAATTAAAACAACCCTGAGGTTTTGTTTCATACCCATCAAATTGGCAAAAATGATAAAAGACAGGAAGTCAATGTTGGTGCTGTAGAAAGATAGTCATATTTAATGTTCTGTTAGGAAATGACGAACTATTTCAACCATTCTGGGAAAATAAATTGAAATTACATAAAAAGTTACAAAATTGTTCATGGCCTCTGATCCAAGGTACCTACTCCTGGGCATTTTATTCTAAGAATATCAAAAACAAAGAGAAAGGTCCTACAGATACCAAAATATGCATAAAAGACTCTTTGTTGTAGCGGAAAATTAGAACCAAAGGTGTTGCTAATCAATTTGGAAATGGCTGAATAAAGCATGGTGTATGAAAATAATGGTTTATTGTACCTTAAGAAATGATGACTGTGAGGAATTAAAAGAAAGATAAGATTTTTTTATGAACTATGCAGAATGAAGAAAGTCAAATCAATGAAGCCTTTATTGTGGTCCTATGTGTTCCAGGCACTATATTAGGCACTGGGATTACAAAGAGAAAAGTGAGAGGCCCTTTTCATAGGAAACTTCTAACAGGAGATAACTTATTCACATTAAGGGAACTATGAAACATACAAAGGCAGATACTACGTGATCTTGAAGAGGAAGGCACCATATGAGCTATGAGGACAAAGAAAGGCCTCATGTAGGGAGGGGTGCTTGTGCCGAGTCTCAAAGCCAAGGGTTCCAAAAGGCAGAAATAAGGAGGCAGTCTAGTAATAGGGCTTAAGCCATACAAAGGCATGGATATGGGAAATAGAGTATCCTGTGTGGTGATTAGCACAAAGGCTAATATGGTTGGAACCCAGAGTGCATAGAAGCAATAGCTAGGATTGGGTCAAGTTGTGAAAAGCTTTAAATGACAGTTTATATTTGATCATAAAGGCAATAGGAAGTTGATCAATCATTAAGTATTTATTAAGCACTTACTATCTACGAGGAACTATGCTGAACCCCAGCACTGGAGTTACTGAATGAGGAGATGACGTGGTCAAAACACTTTAGGAAAATCACTTTGGCAGTCATGGAGTAGATGTATTAGAAAGAGGGATGAGGCAAAGCACCAATTAGGAAGCTATGGTGATAGTGCAGGCAGGAGGAGATGAAGGCCTAAACTGAGGTGGTGTCTATGTGAGTCGAGAGAAGGGGATTCACAGACAATTGCAACTGCTTTGATATGTGGGTAAAAGAGAGTAAGGAGTTAAGGATAACACTTTGGCTGCAAATCCAAGTGATAAGGATGGTGGTAACCTCAACAATGACCCAGGTCAACAATACTGGGAAGTTCAGAAGAGGCAGGGGTTTCTCATCAGAAGATGAGAAGTTCTGTTTTGACCATGTTGAGTTTGAGATACCTATGGTATACTCTGTTTGAAATGTCCAAGAGGTCATTAATTGGTGATGTAGGGTTAGAGCTCAAGAGAGAATTAGGGCAGGATCTAGAGTTGGAGAGAACTAAAAGAACAGCATGTTATTGGTCACAATTTAAAAAAAAAAGAAAGAAAAGTAACACTAAAAGAGAATTCAGATTAGTATGACTGGTTTTATTTCCAGAGG
This sequence comes from Gymnobelideus leadbeateri, assembly GCA_011680675.1. NCBI lineage: Eukaryota > Metazoa > Chordata > Mammalia > Diprotodontia > Petauridae > Gymnobelideus > Gymnobelideus leadbeateri. Next base: position 218,574 of record WOXC01009426.1, on the reverse strand, counting down.
ACTAGAAATAAGATTTCCTTCCCATGAATAAAGGCAGGCATCTACAAAGTGCAGACTTAACTGTATTTGTCTTTGTTAAGACAGTAGAGGGTGTGGGGAGGGTAATTAGAAAGTGACAGTGATGTGTAAAAAAAGCCAACAAAACAAAATTTAAAACCTTTAAATAAATGCATCATAAAACTATATAACATATTTTTGGCAGCCAGATCATATTGTTGATTCCTACTGAGTCTTTTTAGCAATCATTAACCACTGCTAAGCCAGTATTACCTGAATCCCACCTTGATGTATAGAAAACCCATAACAGTAATACTAATAACCACACAACCAACTTGTCATGGCATGCACTGCTTTTTTTTATATAAGCACAAATTTACCATAGGTATAGTTACCATCACTGATTCATCGTCCTGCTGACAGAGTTTGCCAGAAAGATGCAGTTGGGATTACTGCAGATAGAGATAGCAGTAATTCATCCTCTATTCCGTTACTTAGAAAATCCAAGGAATTAGAGAAATTGAGAACTAGCAGGGACCTCACAGATCTTCTAATCCAACACTTATTTTAAAAGTGAGAAAAAAGACTTGAAAATTAGTTAAATGGCAGAGCTGAGACTTGAATCCAAACCTCAAGTTAACCAGTCCAGAAACTCCCCAGTTTAAAACAAACTCAACTATACTGTTCAAACACCTGATTCAAAGTGAAAGCAGTTCTACCACACCTCAACGAGAGGACAGAGAAGGAACAGGTTTGGGGGCTAACTGGTACATGAGAATAAAAAGCAGCTTAAATCTTTAATCAAGTCCTAAAAAGCAGGCGCTTCTTTTTAGGTCCTTTAAATAAAACAGGAAAGGAATGATATGTCACACCTCCTTAAATGTGGCCTTTTGTCATATATTTCCCAAGCCCCTGGAGAGAACATGTAAAAATCAAAACTGACAGAAGTTTACCTATAAATGGAAGAGACATAATAATGGCATAGACCATTACTAGGATCAGTGACCCAATCAACTAACCCTTTGCCTATCAAAACCATAACTGCAAAGAAACTAACAATTGTATCCCAGAAAGGGCAAGTAATTCTAGATTTTCCATCAGCTTCCTTGAATTAATCTTCCTCCTCTGTCACTAAGATGACAGGAGAAGTAACTAGGCAAGAACAGCCCAGGGATGACAGAATCTGGTAAAAGCCAGTTTCTCCATGGGCATCCTGAGGCTCCTTGTGCTTCTGACCACTGGAGGGAATTTCAGACAGGACAAGAAAACAGAATGAAAAAAAAAAACCACTGCTGCTTCAATGGGTGGTCAGATACAGGGAATACTAATGACTTACTCTGTGGGCGGAGGCTTGGTCCTGGCCCATACGACAGATCTAAGACGCCCTTTTCTTTGCCAACCTTGTCCTGCTCGCCAGCTGCTTTCAGCGTCGGAAATTCCTCGGGAGAGAAGGATAATAGTCGGCTTGAGCCCCTTGAACCTGTCAAATAAACCAGGAAGACTTAGTGGAAAAAATGAGTTAAAAACTAGTAAAACTTTGTATAACTTAAAAAATTTTAAATCTAAATCTGTGACTCATTTAAAGCCATGATGTGCCAAAACAGAATTGCTTTTAAATAGGCCACTCTGGCTTGAATAGAGTACAATGGATGTGAGGTGCAAAGGTCATGTGTTCCATCCTCAAAGTAGGCAAGTTAACATCCTTCTGGCTACAGGCCATATACCATCATTCCCCTACCACTGCAAACCATTTTGCAAATGAATACAATTGGTTATAAGGGAGACAGGAGATGGGATGTGGCTGATGATGCTGATGGATAAGCACAACACTATCACCACTCTTGGAAAAAATATAAAATGTAAATTTCACGCCTTCTAGATGAGCCAGTACTGACATCTTTGAAAAAGAACAACACATGATTACAAGTATGAAGTTGCATGCATTGTCTTCAACTGAAGTATATCTGGCAGTATTTACAGATGGCCCTTATATCATTGGGTGTTCCCAAACTGTCCCCACCCTCTTATGTTTAGTCTATCTTTTCTTTGCTTATTTTTGTTTACATCTCTTCAAGTCCTCTAACCTCAATCATTTAGTCCTTGCAGACAAGTGAGGCGTTCAAGAATCCACAGTGGGATTTAGTGAAATTTTCTGAAAGACTAACAGATCTCTTACATATCATAAATTTGGTAAAGCCAATAACAATGATAATAATAAGAATCATACACCAAATGCCTGATGGTGGTGTGCACTGTTCCCTTAAGTACAAGTTACCCTAAGGTGTAATTAACACTACTGATTCATGGTCCTGCTTGACTAAGGCTGACTTCGCCAAAAGGATGCAGCTGGAATTACTGCAGATACAGAAGGCAGCAACTCATTCTCTGCCATAGTTAGTAAGGAAGTTCCAAAGTCAAATAAACCTGCCACTGTAATAACTGTATACATTATTCAAAAACTATTAACCAGAGAGTCCATTTATAAGTGTTGCAAAGGAGCTATTTCTGTAAAGGATGTGTCTAGCTTGCAATTGTTCCGTGGCATAAAATGTCATTGGCAAGAATAAAATATGAAGAGGTCTGTTTTTTAAAATGAGAGATTACTGGATCTAAAAAGTCAATGTTCAATACAACTTTTTTTCATTTCCCTTTGCACAGATGGCCATGGTAGCATAATTATAAGCATCAAGTATATATCTGATTTCTATAGTATCTTAGGAAGAAAGGCACTGTATAAATCTAAGTTATCTTTAATCATAGAGAATCTTTAAACTGAAAATATTCTTTGATTCTCTAGTCTGATTCTTGCATTTTACAGATTAGGTAATTGAGACGGAGATGCCAAAAGACAAATAATCACAGATTTAGGGTCCAGCTGGAGGAATGGATCCTGGAGGTCATCTAGACTAGCCCATTCATTTTACAAATGAGAAGACTGAAGTCCAGAAAGCTAATAATAAATAAGAAGTGGAATTTAAACACCTGTCCTCTGACTCCAAATGTAGTGCTCTTTCCATTGCTTTTCAGTCTACAAGCCATAGAATCTACATAAATAGATAAATATTGCTACATTATAAATACCGTAACTTATCACTTTACAGGTCACTCACTATTCACTTGGAACTTGCAACAGTAACACTGCCAATGACACATATTAGCCAAATACCTATATATGCATTCATACCAGATACTAACTCACTCTTAATTCTCCCTAACATATATACTAATCTGCTACAGCTAACCCCCTTGTAGAAATGGTAGGCAAAATAACATATTGAATATAATTAAATCACTAAACTACAATCATCTTCACAAAAGGAATATCTAAAAGGTAAAATACACTACCTCTCAGTGGAAGAACTGGGGCAAAATTGAAATCAAGCATTTCTTATCAATCACCTCAAAGAAGAATGACAAAACCTAAGACATGCTCTAACTGTTTTGCAGACAATACTTTAGTGTCCAGTACTGTCAGCCTGGGGTCTTTCATGATCACCACCCAGATAATTAGCAAACTGCAGAACCAGGATATAAACCCAGGTCTTCCTAACTTCAAATCTAGTGCTTTCCCCACTGAACTATACTGCCTCTCATTATTAACACAGTGCCTATTAAGATTTCTTTTAACTTCTATCATTAGTGCACAAAGTCACTAACTTTAAAAAAATTCAGTCGCTAATCTCAAGTGGGGATTCCCTAGCCCCACAGGAATTAAGAAATGAAGGTACTACAGGCAAATTCAAGATCTTCCACAATCTGTTACCAGCCCACCATTCCAGTCTTCTCTGATGTTATCTATTCCACACACTTTAGCCAAAATGGTTGGCCTATTCACTGTCACCTTAACACGCCATATGCTTATTTTGTCTCCATACCTCTGCTCATATTAGTTTGTGTATGCCTTGAACTCTAATGTATCCTTTAAAGTTCAACTCAAAAGTGACCTCCTCTATGACATCTTACTAAAGTATCCCTTTCCCATACCCACCTCCTGTTTCTCTGTGGCTTCTGACCTCATATGGCACTGTGCTTTGAAAATGTCACTTAATATAAATGTTTTTCATTACAGTCGTATGTATTTGTGGCTTATCCTCCATTAAATTGTTAATTCCCCTGAGGAGTAAGGGTAGGTTACACACCTTAATGGAGCTTACATTCTAATAGGGGCATAAGGTATTAGCTAAACTTTATATTTCCCTAAAAAAACTAACTAGGAGTACTATCCATACATATGGTAGGAACATAATAAATGTTGGGCAAATTAAATGAAAATTGGCTTCTAGGCTCAAAAAAGTACTGATGCTGGGAACAGAACCAAGAAGTCCTGAAAAACCACTATTTAAATCACATGATCATATCATAGGATCATAGATCTAGAACCAGAAAGGACTTCAAAGGCTGAGGCAATGTGATACAATGGGATTTTACTGGAATTGGTTTCAAAGGACCTATATTCAAATCCTGGCACTTCTGCTTACAACCTGTGTGACCCTGGTCAAGTCACTTAAATTCTCTGGGATTCAGTTCCTTATCCAAAAAATAAGGGGATTAGACCAGATGACCTCTAAGTTCCCAGCTCCAATAGATGAGATCCTAGTTTCACTCTCCCATTTTACTAATTGACTTGTCTAAGATCACATAGGCAGTATGTATCAGATGTGGGATTTGAACCTTTGGCCTCTGATCCCAAAGTCATTATTTCTTTCACTGTACCATACTGCCTCTCCAGGCATTAGAAGCATCAGAGACAAGATCTGACCTGTGATTGTTATGACTTTTTTTCTCATAAGTATTTCATAACTACATAATGGTCTGTATGTGTGTAAATCCAAAATGTTTATAATTTCCTAACATTAATCTTTCCATCAAGCTACAAAAACTACTTAATAATTCCTTCTACATAATTACTAAAACCATCACACACCTCATTTTTTTATCTGAAATATCTTGTTAATATTCAAAGTAGGGATCAAAAAATAGGAGTAAGTAGTCTAATTCCAGCACCAACCAGTACAATGAACAGGATGTTCTATATAAATATAAAATTATATAATTTGTCTGACAAAGGCTAGAGTTTTAAAATTCTAGAGAAGAAAGAGTGCTAGTTTTCGAGTAATCAAACTTTCTCACAAACCAAATCTTTTCTTTTCCCGTCTCCCCTTTCTAAAATGTTACAGTTTCTTACCTGTAGATAGTGCTTTCCTAAGGTGTTAGGGCAAACTTTTCCCTTGCTTATTAGCCTTCCAAAAGTGAATAGAATAATCCCCATCATGATGGCTGGAGGTGTCCTTATCACCTGTAGAACAGCTATAGTTTTGTTCCTACTTTGAAATTTACTTTCTAGTCATTCCTTTGGTCTGTATTCTTTCCAGTTCAAGTCTTACCAAAGAACTTCAAGCCTTTATAGAACCAATAGGAATTTTAGATTTGTATGAATTCATGGTTTTGAGATAACCTCTACTCAAATTCAATTATTATCCCTCATTCTGGACAGTTGTCCATCATTTATCTGTGAAATTACAGGATAATCTCCTTTGATGCCTATATTTGCCTTCTATTCCTCTACAGGTTTAACCTACCTAATTGCCAGTAACCAAGCAACAAACTCCCTAAGGTGGTATTATTTATAACCCCAGGCCCAAAGACAGTGCAAAGTAATGAAACACTTCTTTGAGGGTTCTGGCAGAGAAGAAATCTACAGTCCTACCAAACCAAGCTATTAGTAGTGCAAATTACAGACTGACAGGGTAGTCTATTCAGCTCTCCTATACACACTTCAACATGAATATTTCTTTCAGAATACAGTGATTTCAAAGAGCCAACACAATGCAAAACAAACCAGCTACATACACAGCACAGCACCAGTAACATAATATTCAGAGACTTTGGAATTAAGGTATTCACAATCATCTCACACAATGCCAGGTCAAGTTAAGGCTGACTAGGCCCACCTCAATGGCTCACTATATAGCTCCCTCTACCCACACTCACCACCTTCGTGTCCTACTGGCTTTCCATTCAGCTGTGCCCATGACTTTGGTCCACCTGGCACTGAATTTGTATTCTATAAAAAAAGGAAGGAAGAAAATGAAAATTAGTCTATGGCTGGTTAGTTTACTTAGTTAGAGTACAGCATAAATGAAGACAAAATCTTCAGTTCAGTCCCTCTACTGGGTCCATTCTACATGCTCTGGTACCCACCAATTACATATATCTCCAGTCTTACAGCCATTTTAAAACTGCACAGTATAAGATCTTGTGAGATGCAGCAGAACTAGAACTATACACAAACACATATACAAGTATCTACAATTATTTATCTTTTCTCTGGAAGAGAAGGAACTAAAATAGACCTAAAGTAGAAGAACTTCAATTAAGCCTGGAACAAAACACATGAAACAAAAGCATTTTCTTTGCTTGGTTGTTAATTCATTTGATTTTCTCGTTAAAGCTTAGAGATTTTTAATAAAAATTTGATGTCTTTTTTTGGTTCATGACTATTAAAGTTATGCCTTTTAAAATATTAGTTGAAACTGTATGTCAGTCACAAAGGGAATTGATAAGAGTACCAACAGATCAATGAAAAACTTTAAGTGGCATATAATTCACTACCATCATCTTTTTACACAAAGAACAAAACAGTTATGGCTATTCTTTTTTGTTGTTGTTGTTCATTTGTTTTTTGGAGGGGAAAGGCAGGGCAGTTGGGTTTAAGTGACTTGCCCAAGGTCACATGGCCAGTAAGGTGTGAGGTGTCTGAGGCCAAATTTGAACTCAGTTCCTCCTGACTCCAGGGCAGGTACTCTATTCACTGCACCACCTAGCCACCCCCATTCTTTTTTTTTTTTGTTTTTTTTAAAGCAATTGGGGTTAAGTAACTTGCTCAAGGTTACACGGCTAGTCATTATTTATGCGTGGGTGCTCATTTTCTGAGGCCGGATCTGATCTCGGGTCATCCAAACTCCGAGGCCACGCTCTTACTCACTGCACCACCTAGCCGCCCCTTTAGGGCAATTGGGGTTAAGTAACTTGCCCAAGGTTACATGGCTAGGTTTTTGTTTGTGCGGATTAAGTGTCGGAGGCCAGCTCCGAACTCAGGTCCTTCTGATTCCAGGGCCGACGCTCTATTCATTGCGCCACCTAGCCGCCCCAACCACCCCCATTCTTAATCTGCATGGCACAACACTACAGAAATACATCTTCCCTATTAATCTAAATTTGCTGGGTCTCAAAATTAATCCAGTTTTCCTCGTGGAGCTATTATTCCTTGCTGCAACCTTCACTAGGGTCATTATTAATTGCTTTCCTCTTCTAATTAGAAAGGGAGATATTTTAAAAACAACAACAACTTAAATGGTTCGGGTGACTGACAGAAATGTCTTAACAATCTTAAGACTTTCCCAACCTATCCCTTTAGCAGTCAGTCAAAAAAAGTAAACATTTCCTATAAACTAGGCATGGTGCTAAGTGCTGAAATACAAAGAAAAACAAAAAATACTCTCTGCTTTCAAGGAGTCCATGTTGTAATGGCAAAGAGAGCACAACAGCTTCTCCCAAGCATAGAAAAGGCGCTTTTTACACTCCCATGCTGGGAGCCACAACAATTATGGGCCCTCTGGCTACCCAGTTCCCTATAGTTTTAGTGTAGAAGAGTAAACAACAAAATTATATTTTAAATATCATATGTAAATATTACACATTTAATATCAATATAGGTATTATAAAAACATAAGTATATTAATGTTCTGTATAAAATTTTTCTTAAACCTGTATAACAATCAATATAGACTATTTCCCTAAATGGTTCATCTAGATGGCATCATTCCACTTCTATCTGTAATTCCCCATACATAGCATCCCATGCCCCATCTTTAGGCCTTTGTAGTGGTTGTCTTCTATTAGCTCAGGTGCTACCTCCTTCATGAGGCAATTCTTAATCCTCCCAGATGCTAATACTTCCCCCCGCCCCCGCCAAATTATTCTGCATCAGATTTATATTTCCTTACTTGTGTACATACTCTTTACATTGCCCCTCGCCTGCTCAAAGAAATCCCTCAAGGGCATTAACTGTCTTGTTTTTTTGTTTTTGTATCCCTGAGACCTAGCAGAGAGCCTGGTGTGAAACAGATGCTTTAAAAACTGCACGTGTCAAATGAACAGAGATCTTATACGATCTCTCATTACAAGGATATAAACGAGCTAACCAGCACTATAACTATGGCACTGAGTGGATAAAGGTGAAAACTAGAATAAGTCACTGGAAACAAAGTCAATGCAGTTAGAAGAAAAGAAGCTGTCAATTGGAGGGGAAATTATTGCATTCAGGATTCCTAATAAAATTTTTATATCAAAGATACAAAGGGAACTAACATAAATATTTAAAACCAAGAGTCATTCCATAATAGATAAAGGGTCAAAAGCTACGAACAGTTTTCAGAGGAAATACAAATTATCAGTAAACATATGACAAAATGTTCCAAATCACTAATTAAGAAAAATGCAAATTAAAGAAACTCTTAAGTTTCACACTATACTTTTCAGGTAAAAGATGAAAAAATTTAATATTGGAGAGGCTGTGAAATAGCAGGAAAAAACTACCCGATTGGTAGAGTTGTGAACTGGTCTAAGTATTCTGGAAAACAATTTGTAAAGTCACTAAGTTGTTCATACCCTTTGACCTAATGGTGCAACTACTGGGTTGGATACAATATACCCATAGAAGGTGAAAGACAAAAGGAAATCCCACAGAGTAGCAAAATATTAATACAGCAGTATTCTATGTGGTATAAAAAAAAATGGAAACAAAGTAGGGACCAATTGACAAAGGAAATGACTAAGCCAGACTGTATGAGGTAAATGAATGCAATGGAATATTTTTACAACATACAAATGATAAATATGAGAAATCCAGAAAAAGATGGGAAGATGTTCATGAAGTGTTGCAGAATGAAGAAAGTCAGACGAAGGGAACACTATGTACAGTGACTACAATAACGTAAAAGAAACAACACTAAAAGACAAATGAACTGAAGCAATGAACAATCTTGATTCCAAAGAACAAAGGACATACAAATCACACTTCTTAGTATAGTGGTGACAGAAAATGTTTTTGCATGTACCATGAGGCAGAGTTGTTCTGTCATTCAATTTTGTTTAGCTACTTTTCTTTGTTATAAGGGAGAATTTAATGGGGAGTAGAGAAATACAAGGAAATTACTCTGACGTTAAAAAAAAATACCGAAAGGCCTAAATTAAAAAAAAAAAAATAGAAAGGAGCAGCTAGGTGGTGTAGCGAACAGAGCAACAGCCCTGGAGTCAGGAGGACCTGAGTTCAAATCCAGCCTCAGACACTTAACACAAAACTAGCCATGTGACCTTGGGCAAGTCATTTAACCCTACCTTTAACTATTTGCCCTACCTTCCCCCCTCCAAAACGCAAAAAAAAAAAAAAAAAAATAGAAGTCACTGGACTGACCAAGTAGAGGTATGACCTTCCATAAAACTTGGTGGGGAAGAAATCATGCATGCACTAAAGAAAAGTTTCAGCTACTGACTTGTCTACCTATACCCGAGCTTATTCCAAGTCTATTTGCAGCTGGAAGTGTGTACCTTTCATACCAATCAAAGGTGTCCCACTACACTGGGAGCAAATACCAAAGTGACAGTGGAAAGAAGCATTAACTGACTAGTCAGTTAAACCTAGCTAGTTTTGTCCTTAGTACAAAAATTGCCAAATTGTATTTCTTTTGAAAAGCAAAAAGTACAGAAGAATTCCAGTTTCACTGTCTTATTTTCCCAGCCTAAAAAGCAGCACTGAACACATGCACAGCATTTAATGAACTCTAGGAGTGATTTTCAAAAATTAAGCGTCAAACTCTGGGAAATTAGATTTGAATTCAACCTTGCATGTTCTTCAGTGGGTCACAGCAGGGCTAATTAAATTGGGACAGTCAATCTTGCATCTCAGGCTAGTATAATTTTTTAAGTTTGTGGGGGTTTTTAAAAGGCCAGTATGAGACAAAAAGTTTTTGACATTGCCATATACTTGCCCACGTTTCAACTAAAGAGGAGAAAAGTTCTGAAAAGCCATTTCCTGATCAGATAATATAATCTCAATGTAATTCATGTTGTTTTAATAATAATAGCATTTATATATTTTAAGGATTACAAAGCCTATTACACATGTTATCTTATTTGATCTTCATAGCCCTGGGAAATAAGTGCTGTGTCCATTTCACAGCTGAGGAAACTAAGGCAGAGAAAGAAGATTAAGTTATTTACTTGCCCAGGGTCACACAACTATCTGATGCAGGATATGAACTCAGGTCTTCCTAACTCCAAGTCCAGCACTCTATCCACTGTGGCACCTATCTGCCTTTCAAGAGATTCACTGATACCCAGACACTGAGGTCTGGATCTATTACCTTTTAATGTGCATTAACAACCTTAGAACTGAATATACTTCACCCATTATAATTTTCTAGGCACCAGGTAAATCTATATTCCTACTGATATCAATAAAGTCCAGTGGGTAGGCTGTGGAGGGAAGAGGAAAGTTAGGAAGGTCAATTCAATAGCTTAAGAGAACATTCTGCTTACTACCTCCTTTACAAATCCCACTTTACCAAGTGGAAATGGAAAAATGATCAAGTAAAAAAAGTGGTTTCAGGGCAGCTAGATGGTGCAATGAATAGAGCACTGGCCCCAGAGTCAGGAGGACCTGAGACCAGTTAGGCCTCAGACACCTAACACTTTACTAGCCATAACCCCAATTGCCCTGCCTTTCTCCCTCCAAAAAAAGCAAAAAAAAAAAAATAGTTTCTTTGCTATAATTCTGTGTAAACTGGTGATTCTATAAGCAGATCACTCAACAGCCATTAAATCAGATCTCCAATGCAACCACTCTGGAAGGTAATCAAGAATTATGTTAAGAAAGTGACTAAAGTATTTAGACCCTGACCCAGGGATTCTACTAAGCATTCACCTCAAGGAGTTCAAAGATTAAAAAAAAAAAAAAAAAAGGTTTTTATACACACACACACTCTAGCATTTGATAGCATTTTTGTAGTAGCAAAGAATTAGAAATAAAGTACATGGCCATCACTTGGGGAATAACTAAAGAAAATGCAGTATGTCGATGTAAAAATGTTCACTAAGACAAACTATGAAGATTGCAGAGAAGCATGGGGGTACATATGAACTGATACAAAGTCAGGTAGGCAGAACTATGAAAATAATATACACAAGCACCATAGTAATGTAAAAGAAAAGAACAAAATCATCAATTAAAACGAAGGTAAACACTTTAATTATAATGATCAAGCTTGGCTCCACAAAAGGGAAAAAAGACACCTCCCTCTCTTCTTTATAAAGGTGAGAGATTATGGGCATAGAAAACTGCATGTGGTGTTGGTTGATGAATTGGTTAACTGTGCTAAAGTGTTTTGGTTTTTTTTTCTTCTGTCTTTTTCATAGGGGATCTATTCCTCTGGGGAAGGGAAGAAGAAAGGTAAGAGAAACAGAGGGAAGGAAAAGAAAAGAGAAAGAAGAAAGGCCTCCAAATTCTACCCACTTGTTATTGTCTGTGGTCAATCTTTAAAACAATATCTGTTAAATACAAAATATTTGATATCACAGAAGTATTTTCCAAAGTCTTATCCACATACCAGACATCTTGCAGAATAAGAGAAATCATGCACAGCTCCTACTTGTTCCCAACAAAAATGTGGGGACCACAGAGTATAGGGAGCATTTAGGTTGTGGACATCAGCACCTACCTCCTGACTGATTGACTGTGTCGGCTTCTGTAAATTGGAGACAGATTTCTGCAAACCCGGCTGCAGCAGCAACTCCTGCGGCTGTGCGGCCGTCACACTGGAACTAGAAAAATCAGCAAAATAACTAGCATTATTAGACATGATATAGAATGGTGACAAAACCCCAGAAGCCACAATTGCTCAGCTGTTTGATGGAGGTAAAATCTACTGCTTTATTACTCCCTTTAAAAAAACAAATAACTTTTCCCAACATCCTGGCAAGAAATGGTAAATTAAGCCTTGTACATGAGGACAGAACAGCCCTCTGCCCTTCTATGGTGCATCTGTCTACAAAAGTTCAATTTTTCTACAAAAGATTAAAAATGTAGAGAACTGTATAGAAGGGATGCTTGAGCCACAAGAGAAGAAAGTAACTTTAATGCAGTGAATTCTCTGGTCTAAGATTTTCATGGTTTCAAGGATCACAGGATCCATCTAGTCAGACCTCTTCATTTTACAGAAAAGGAAATTGTCAGAAGCTTCACCTCCTTGAAGCGCAGGTAAGTTTTTTTTTTTTAACAGAAAACCCAAAATTAACATTTTTAATGAGAAAGCCTTGGTTTCTGAATAGCACAACCCAGTCATTGCTTTTCCAGCTTTGGGGGTGGGGGTTAGGGGAAAATGCAATAGTTTACCCTATGTTAGAAACTCATTTGTTAAATCAAAGTTCTTCATTCCTCCCCTACTTATTCTGCTACAACCTGAGCCTTCTTTTTAGTCACTACTACACATAAAAGAGGGAGCTGCTGTGGAAAGGACTTTAGGGCTTCCCTACACTTCACTGTCTCTGTTCAGTCCAGTCCAGAGATGTCACTTTTGTGCCTCCTACCCTCAAACACTAGGATGCAATCAGGCCCAGTTCCAATTATCTTTTATCATTCCAGGAAAGAAATGGCTGGAATAGGAAGAAAATAATCACCCATTCCAGCATGAACACCTGAAAAAGTAGTGGAAGGAATACAGAGAATGACTGAGCAGGCGCGATTTCTTCTTAAAAAATTTTCTCTTGGGGCGGCTAGGTGGCGCAGTGAGTAGAGCACCCGCCCTGGAGTCAGAAGGACCTGAGTTCAGATCCAGCCTCAGACACTTAACACACACAAACAAAAACCTAGCCGTGTAACCTTGGGCAAGTTACTTAACCCCAATTGCCCTCCAAAAAGCAAAAAAAATATATTTTTTTTCTCTTTCACCTCACCCCTTGTGGATCTGCTCCAGCATGAATATTCTTTATTAAGGCTGTCAAACATTTATTACTAGACAATTGCAAATGACATCCAATCATTTTCTGTGAACCACAAGGACAGCCTAAATTTCACTATTCATATATCATGTATGATACTTATTTTCAAGACAAGGCACACAAGATTTTGAACTTGTGTGGAATGATTCTTAAGAGATTATGTATTTCTGTGTGTGTGTGTTTATGTGTGTATAAAACAACACTAGCTTAAGAATCAGAGGATCTGATCTTGAATTTCAGAGGGCTCATAATCTCTTGGGCCCTCAATTTTCTCAACTGTAAAAAAAAAAATGTAAAGACTGGACCAAATGATTTATAAAGTTCTCCCTAGCTCTCCAAACCTTAGTTAACCTCTATATAAAATGGGCATAACTACATTCTACCTACCTCATAGGATTGATAAGAGAAAAGTGCTCTGTAAAACTAAAACTCTAGGAATGTGAAAATATTATTATTAATAGATCAGCTTACCATGCTGCCTCCATCTGCCCACATGCTACGCGGAGGGGTTTTTAATAGACAATATCATGATCACTTCCAGTGATCAGAGAAAACAATATGTTCTGAGTTACTTTTATATATATATAAAATGCTTTATTAACTTCTAGTTTACATCATTCATTTCCGTAAGATTGAGTTACAAATTTTCTCCCCTTTTTACCCTATCCACCACACCAAAATAATGATCCCACTGGATATCCCCCTCCTCCAATCTGCTCTCTCCCATATCTTCTCCCACACCCCCTCTAACTTTCCAATAGGGCATGGTGGCTCTCTATGCCCCAGTACCTGTATATCTTATTTCCCATTCACATTTAAAATAATATTGATAATAGTATACATATATATATTAAACATTTGATTTTAAAACTTTGAATTCCAGATTCATTCCCCTCCTCCCTTGTCACCTACCCTTACTAGGAAGATAAGCAATTCAATATAGGTTGTACATGTGTAGCTATGCAAAACATTTCCATAGTAGATATATTGTAAAAGACTGACTATATTTCCCTCCCTCCTATCCCACCTCCCACTTGTTCTATCCTCTACTTTGATCCTGTCCCTTTACAAAAGTGGGTGCTTCCAACTTCCCTCTCCCCCAGTCTGCCCTCCCTTCAATCATTCCCCCTCTCATCCCCTCCCCCCCACTCTCCTGTAGGGTGAGATACCGTATTTATTGTGTATGTCATTCCCTCCCTAAGCCAAATTCAATAAGAATAAGGTTGACCCATTCCCTTTTGACTTCCTGTTCTTCCCCTCCATTGTAACCATTTTCCCTTACCTCTTCTATATGAGATAGTTTGCCCCATTCTGTCTCTCCCCATCTCCTCTCATTATATTCCTCTCTCACCTCTTAATTTCACCTTTTAAGTATCATCCCTTCCCATTAAACTGGTCCTGTGCCCTCTATGTATACCTATACACATATATACACACATTCACACATGTATTCATATGCCCATATACCTTCCTATATAGACATATATATGTGTTTTTATATATATATATATATATATATATATATATATATATATATATATATATATATTTCTATTCCCTTCAATTATTCTCATACTGAGAAAAGTTTCATAAGTTACAATTATAATTTTTCATGTAGGAATGTAAATAGTTCAACTTTGATAAGTTCCTTATGATTTCTTTTCCCTTGTTTACCTTCTCACTCTTCTCTTGCTTCTTGTATCTGAATGTCAAATTTTCTATTCAATTCTGTTTTTTCCATCAAGAATGCTTGAAAGTCCTCTGTTCCACTGAATGATCATATTTTCCCCTGAAACATGATACTCAGTTTTGCTGAGAAGGTGATTCTTGGTTTTAATCCCAGTTCCTTTGCCCTCCAGAATATCATATTCCAAGCCCTTTGATCCCTCAGTGTAGAAGCTGCCAGATCCTATGTTATCCTGATTGTATTTCCACAATATTCAAATTATTTCTTCCTGGCTGCTTGTAATATTTTCTCCTTGATCTGGGAATTCCGGAAGCTGCTAGGAGTTTTCCTTTTGGGATCTTTTTCAGGAGGTGATCGGTGGATTTTTTCCACCTCTGTTTTGCCCTCTGATTCTAAAACATCAGGATGATTTTCCTTGAGAATTTCTTGAAGGATGATTTCTAGGTTCTTTTTTTGATCATGGCTTTCAGGTAGCCCAGTAATTTTTAAATTATCTCTCCTGGATCTATTTTCCAGGTCAGTGGTTTTCCCAATGAGATATTCACATTACCTTCTATTTTTTCATTTGTTTGGATCTGTTTAATAGTATCTCGATTTCTCATATAGTCACTAGGTTCCCTTTGCTCCAATCTAATTCTGAAGGAATGATTCTCTTCAGTGAGCTTTTGAGATTCTTTTTCCATGTGGAAAATTCAGCTTTTTAAGGCATTCTCCTCCTCATTGCCTTTTTGGGCCTCTTTTGCCATTTGAGTTAGTCTATTCTCTTTTTTTAGATTTTTTATGTAAAATCTTTATTAAATATTCTGGCTTACAACAATGAAAACCTGGGCCTAAACTTGATACATCAGTGTTATGAGTATGAGCCTGTGAAGCATACCTCTCACCAAAAGTCATCTGGTTCTTCAGAAGCTGACAAACTACCAGCTTTATCGTTAAGACAACAGGGTTTCTTCTATTGATGCTTCTTCCATAGCCTCCTTTTTTGAGCTCTTATTTACTGATTCCTGTTCTTTATTCTGTTGGATGATCTTCATGTATTTTTCTAGAGGGTTGCCGATTTCTTTGTCGATTTCTAACTCTTTAATATCTTTTTCTACTTCACTTTTCAATGATTATTCAAGTAATCTCATTTCTTGATCCAGTTTTTGTAGTTTTTTTTGTTTCTATGTGTTGGTAATTCTGGAAACGCCACAGCTGCTGGTGCTCTGGAGTCTCTCCAGCCAGAGGCTGGCTGTGGCCGCCCAGGGGCTAAAACCTCTGACTTGTGCAGGGCTGGGGTCGGCTCCCGGGGCTGTCCTCAGCGGGAGTTAGCTTGTCTGTGTCATTTTGTCATGTGGGTTGTGTAGCTCCAAAGTTTGTTCAGAGTCCCCTTTTACATGAATTGGGGAAGGAGGAAGCCAGAGCTGCAAGGAAGTCCTGTTTCTACTTCATCATCCTGACTCCGCCCCCTCAAGTTAGTCTATTTTTTAAGGTATTATTTTCTTCCGTCAGGTTGTTGACTCTCATTTCATAATGTTCTTTCATTGTTCTCATTTCTCTTCCCAATTTTTCCTCCACTTCTCATTTGGTTTTCAAAATCCTTTTTAAGCTCCTCTACAGCCTGTAACCAGCTCATATTTTTCTTAGAAGCTTTTAGTGCAGGAGTTCTGACTTAACTGTCTTCCTCCTGTTCCATGCTTTGATCCTTTCTGTCCCCAAAATAGTAGTCTAATGTTGGATTCCTCTGTTTGCTTTGCTTCCCTCATTTATTCATGTTGCCACTCAATTACTTGACTTTTGGGCTTTTTGCCAAAGTAAGATTCTGCTACCAGACAGGGGAGCTTCGTACCAAACACTGGGGTTTTCTCAGCTGCAAAAGGTATTAGTTGGGTGCCCTCTCAAGTCTCTACATGCTCTGGCAAGCTGGTCACACACTCTAGGACCTCCACCCTAGACCACAATCCAGATCCAAGCAGGTTAAAGCAAGAGCGATCACCCCTCAGACTGGTTGCTTGGTCCCCCTACACTCTGCAGGCCAGGAGCTGAAGCTGCCATGTGGTGGCAGCTGCACAGCCACAGTACCTCAGTGGCTTCTCCCTCCAGGGGATAAAGGCCCACCACACTCCCAAACTACCGGATCCCAAAGTCCACACTGCACTGACCTCTCATTTTATCCTTAGCATTTATGGGTAGATAATTATGGAAACTGCCACAGCTGCTGGTGATCTGAAGTCTCTCCAGCCAGTGGTTGGTCAGGCCCACCCTAGAGCTAAAACCTCTGGCTCAAGAGCACTATGCTGGCTGCTCCCTGCTGGCCTCCTGGGCTGTCCTCAGAGGGAGGCTAGCTTCTCTGTGTCATTTTGTGAGTTCTGTAGCGCCAAAGTTTGTTCATTGTCACTTTTTACATGAATTGGAGGTGGGAGCTGGAGCCCAGCGGAAGTCCTGTTTCTACTCTGCCATCTTGACTCTGCCCCACCTCTGAGTTACTTTTACCTTTTTGTTCTAAGAGTACAAAACATACTGATAGTCTTGCTGTCCAGCAAGTAGCTCTGGCAAGCAATTATGAAGAAACCTTTCCTCTCATGTCCCAATTACTTCATCCTGAAATTGACCCTCTTAGAGTCAACACTCTGAGATTACAAATTACAGAAAGAACTATGACTAAAAATGTTAACACCAAAGTCTGTCTAATCAATGTAATGTAAATGTAAATGACCATACAGGGATTCTCTTAAAAGCTGCATGTGATTAGCCAAAAGGCCCCAAGTTTGCTAAGGTGCATGATTTTCTTTGACACTTGTGCTCAGGAAACAGGGAATGTCATACGTTAGTCCTAAACTTCCCAAGTAACTCTGTAATACATTACCCAGAAGCAGTATAGAAGAAGTTATTACAGAAACTCTTTGGTCTAACGGGCCTTTTCTAATGAGACCAAATGAGACCAACATTTATTGTTGAATCATTTCAGACACATCCAACTTTTCTTGCTTTAAGGGCAAACAAAAGATTCTTTGAAGACCATATTCCTCATAAGAATTTCTTTCATTTAGTAGATAGTACCATCAACTCTAACATCTAGGCAAAGTGAAGACAGAAAGCAAGAATTACAAGAATAGAATGGGAAGCTAAGGAGGAAGATAGTCTTCAATCTGATTTTCCTTAATTCTCAGTTCCAAAATTGGAAATGCTACAAAAGGTAGATCCTGGGAAACACTAGCCTGAGCCAACACAATAACAAACATTTCCTATCTGACTAAATCTATGATAATATCCACGGGCAGTCTGCCTTACCTCTTTTGGTCTGGCTGGTCCTGCTTGTTTGCCCATCCTGTACCGTCTTTGGGCACTATAATGATGTTAGGGTCGTTTCCTTTGTTTTCAGACTTCAAGCTTGGCAGGTTTGCAGGAGGCGGCATTCGCCGGGCAGTGGCAACTTTCCCGAGACTCTGTAAGCCATGTCTAGGAATAACTGTAAAATAGGAAAAGATAGTAATAAATATTAAAAGCCACCAAAGGAGCTAGACCATATCAACAGTTTCAAATCCTGAATAATGATATAAAACACTAACACAAACACAAAGAATATAGCAACAAGTACAAACTATAACATTTATTGTTGAATCATTTCAGACACATCCAACTTTTCTTGATTCCATTGGGGGGTTTTCACAGAAAAGATATTGGAGTGGTTTTCTAATTCCTTCTCCAGTTCATTTTACAGATGATGAAACCAAAGCAAACAGGTTAAAAGTTCCCAGGGTTACATAGCTAATAAGTATCTGAAGCCAGATTTGAACTCATAAACATGCGTTTTCCCAATTCCAAGTCCAGCGCTCTATCTGTTACACTATAGAGTGACAAAAATAAGAAGTCTCCCTCACTGTAAATAATTCTAACAACACAGGAGAGATAAGAGTCATGTTTCCTTATCAGATTATAAGTTCCTTGAGAATGTAAATTTCAGTTTTCATCTTTTTATCTCAAGAGCCTAGCAAGAAGTAGAAATCCCATTTCCTGGTCTCACACCCTAATGGCTCATTTTAGTTTGGAATCATTTTATAAACTTAATTTATAAGAGAAAACCCCCTGACAGGCTAAGACAACTGGACTTCTGTCTATAGAAGGCCAAACTATGAAGGCAAATTATTGAATTTTATAAAAAATCATGATGAGTATGAAAAATTCAATGCAGATTTGTTCACTATATAATAATAAACACAGCTAAGATTTAAATAGCACTTTATCTATCTCATTTTATTCTTACTACAAGGGAAGTGCTATTATTACCTCCATTTTATAGATGAGGAAACTGAGGGAAAGAGGGGTAAAATGACTTGCTCAGCATCACACAGCTATTTTTGCAGAAGAAAATGACAGTGGTAGGGATCAAAATTATAGAAGAAGGGTTGGGAGGAAGGGCTGTCACCTGGAATCTTAGATTTGAGTTGGCTTCAGGACAAATAACAAGTATTATTTCACAGAGAAGTCACTGTACTTATAGAGCTCAATACTTCAAGAAGCTGTACAGGTTACAAAATCAAGTGGCTTTCATCAAAGGCTTTCCAGAATGGTAAACTAGAAACATTTTTAATGTCTCCCTAACTTTTAGGGCCTTTCATCATGGGAGCAATCGTGACTTTCCACAAAATGCTTCTGTTGCCACTGTCATGGCAGAATGATGGACTTTATGGATCATAGTGATTTGAGCCAGTGTGATAGTAATTTCTGTGTTCTTGTGGCTTTTAATCTAGAGATTCTTATTTAAAGAGAATAACTGGTTACCCTGCCTCCTTACCTGTGCTTCTGATAGCTTCTACTGACTTTCCTTTATACTTATCAAATAGGCTGAGAGTCGAGTACTTGCTTTTCCCATCCTTTCCCTTGGTTATTTGCCCCAAACGATCTGACATTGCGATGAAATGTCATCTAGTAAGGAAATTTTTCTCGGCACCACTCCCGATTTGCCTTTAAAATAAGAAAGAAAAGAAACTACAATTAGCTCATACTCTCTGATCAAACTCTGAACTAAGAAAATCTGGCTAAGATGTGAAAAACTGGCATCTATTAGAAAGCCATAATAAATGCAACATTTACCACTTGTTCCCTTTTGGTAATCTACAGCCAGGACAAGCTTCAAGATTGCAGAATATACATCAATTTAGTTCATCAAAGAAAACAGATAAAAGTAAAACAAAACAAAAGAAATGGAGACTGCACAATCCATTTACTCTCT
Organism: Gymnobelideus leadbeateri; assembly: GCA_011680675.1. NCBI lineage: Eukaryota > Metazoa > Chordata > Mammalia > Diprotodontia > Petauridae > Gymnobelideus > Gymnobelideus leadbeateri. The sequence continues at coordinate 198,622 of WOXC01009426.1, read as the reverse complement.
AATACTATTCATTTCAGGCAAAAATCAAAACATTAATGGAGAAAACAATACAAAATAAGACAACTGGTATACAGCTTTTGAAAAGGAAAGCATTAACACATCTGGTTAGTCAACAAAAACATGCATTTCTGAAGGTAAACAGGGAAGATTAAATACATACATAAACCAGAAAGTCTTAACAGATTAATATATTATGTTATGGACAAAGGTCTAGTCCTGCCTGTCCTATCTACATTCCTATGTTCTTCTATCCTTGCCTTCACAACCCAGATGCATAATGACTTTTGAAGGTGGTCTGAGAGACAAGAGCTAAGTCTAAGAGGTTTCATTTGTATCCAACACTCCAAATCCAGATCATTATTAGACCCCATGATACCCTTTTCTTCTGATGTCCAATTTCTACAGGAATAATACAGGCTTTGTTTTATTTGTAGAATTATTTCCCCCTTTGTAAGGATACAATTAAAGGTGTTTTATAATGAATCTCAATCAACAAACTCACTGAAGAAAAAAGCAAGAGAATAGGAAAATATCATATAGTGTTTGAAAAACTTATTATACTTAAGTATCATTAAATAAATATCATTCTATAAAAAACTGGAAACCAAAGCAAAAAACTGCAAGCCCTTAGAGGGTATGATTGTTTTGGTTTTGTCTTTGTATCCACAGTAGCACTGCAGAGCACAATGCCTGGCACAAAACAGTTAAAGTTTATTGAATGAGAGACTCTCCCCAGAACTTTGCCAGCATTAGATAATTCAACCTAAAAACTGTCCTGGGAGATTCTGGTATCAGTACTTAAATAATGAAGAACATGAAGTACAAAGAGAAGGAAACCAAAGAGCCCACTCTCATGAAGCTGGCACAAGCCTAGAAAAGGACAGCGCACAGCACGGCTCGTGCTGCCATGGGTGCTTTTGATTTGATTCCTCTCTCCAACTCAGCCTCAGGTCATATCTCACCCCACTGTCCAAGACCATACACATATGACTAGGGTATTGCTACATAGTTAGTGGTTAAGTTAAACTGAAATGACCCACAAATCAAAAGGCTAAAATAGCAAAGGCAAAAAGATCCTAATAGTGTTTTGGCCGCAATTTTTCAGTATTTGATTTAAAAAGTAAAGTTAGTGTTTTAATACAATACTGTAAAATTTCAATTTACTGTCCTGCTTAAGTATTAAAGAGGTGGTTGTAGCCAACTTAATTTTGTATTTAACTTATAGTTGGGCCAGAAAGCCAGATAACTTAAAATATCTTTATTGTTCAGCATGTTCCTAAAATATATTCATTCACTTTGCCCAACTATTACATATTATCTTGTAAGTGACAATGTTTTATGACAATAGAGTGCTCTAGTGCCTCGGAGTCATGCTTGTGAATATCACTAATAATTACCCAGTAATATAGGAAGAATGAGTAGATGGGTAACAAAGAGTATAAGAGATTAGGCTTAAAGTACACCAATCTCAAGTCATCCCCTGGAAATTTTTTAAAAAGCAAACCCCAACTTGTTTTGTTGTGATTTGTCTTCTTTCCAAAAGGTGAGGTATAGGGGGAAAAATTCAACTAATGGTAGGTTTTGATATCCCTGACCATGTTAAACCGATCATTAAATTTCAAACTACAAATGGGCAAACTGAAACTCAATTCCCATCTCATTCTATATACACACGGCATTCTGTATTCTTCTATCAAATATGCAACCCTAATAAGCAAAGGGACTAACTCAAAGGTACACTATCAATATCCTGATACTGACTCAGTGAAATATTCAACCGTGAGAATAAATCGAATCACTGAAGATTTTCATAGCAATTAATTTTCTTTTGCATATTCTTTTGTTTAACTAAATTCTATTAAACACAAATTCCAAATGAAAATCCAATCAATTCTCCAGTCATACATAACTCCATTGAAATTTGCTCTTACCCAGAGGCTCCTTCCCCAGTCTTAATAAAATGTTGCTGCTTTTAGTAATTTAATTAGCTTCCCATCTGCCAATAAACAACTCTTCTAATAATGTATACATATCAAACATCTTGTACTACCTGAAGGTTTACAAAGTACTTTCTCTACTCCAGTCCTATGAGGCAGCTAATGATAGTATTATTATCCCCTTTTAAAGATAAGGAAATTTACTCAGAGTGGTAAGGCAATTTTCCTGAAGTAACACAATAAAGGTGGGTGCTGAGTCTCAAACTTATGGTTCTTTTCACTTTACTTTCTCTTGGTATAGATGAAGGTTACAGCCAAAAGGAAGAAAACAGAAACTTTATTAAACCAGAGGAGAGTTTAAAAAGTCAGTCCTGGAGGCAAGGGCCCAAAATGCCAAGAAACTGAAGTCTTACTGTCAGAAGCTATCACTGTTTAAAAGTTATCACTGCATGGGGCGGCTAGGTGGCTCAGTGAGTAATAGCGCCGGCCTCGGAGTTGGGATGACCCGAGATCGAATCCGGCCTCAGAAAATGAGCACCCACACACAAATAATGACTACTAGCCGTGTAACCTTGAGCAAGTTACTTAACCCCAATTGCTTAAAAAAAAATAATAGAGAGAGTCAACTTTAACGGGGTGACTAGGTGGCACAGTGAGTAGAGCGTTGGCCCTGGAGTCAGAAGGACCTGAGTTCGGATCAACCTCAGACACTTAACACACACAAACAAAAACCTAGCCGTGTGGCCTTGGGCAAGTTGCTTTTAACCCCAATTGCCCTCCAAAAAAAAAAAAGTTATCACTGGGTAAGTAGGGGGGAAAATGGGGTCTAGAATCCCTAGGAAAATATGTATTTTTTAATGTGGGAACAAGAAAGTTAAATATAAAAATAAATACTGAATTTTTACAGGATTTTAGAGAACAATATAAGAAAATTTTCCCAAGTAGTCCTCCCTAAATAGTATGGGGCTACACTTCAGGACAGAAATTCAGGTAGAGGGGAGAAAATAGATAAATTTAATATAGTAGTCACTTCAGTTCAACAAGTTATAAATCTAAATTGATACTGTACAATTTCCTTCTTTTAAAGTTAGGAAAAAAAACCTTCCACACATGATGCTTTATCAAAGGTCATTTTTAACTAAAAGTATTCAATTACTCAAAGATTTTATACAAAAATCTTTATAGCCAGTGCTTATTCTGGACCTGTCAATCTAAGAAATGTCTGTACCCTGTGAATTTCTACAGCAGTAAATAATTGTAACATATCTGCACACACATAAGCCACCACGATCACCACTGTCTCTTAGTTTCCCTGGCTTCTTGCCAGACTCAGCTCAATCTCACCTTCTGCAGAAATACTGGGAACCCCCCCCCCAAAGCTGCTAGTACCTTCCTCTTCAAATTACCTGCCACCTATTCATATTCTTCCCCCCACCACCACCTGTGTGTGTCTGTCTGTGTAAGTAAACACATATTTATTTTACATGTATTCTGTTTTGCCCTATTAGAATGTAAGCTCTTTGAGGACAAGGGCTTTTTTTTGCCTTTCTTTGAATCCCTAGCACTAAGCACAGTTACTAGCACACAGCAAACATTTGATAAATGCTTGTTAACTGACTAATCCTGTAAGAACACAAAATTCCAGGCCATTTTGCAACATGGGCTATTGAAGAATTTGAAGGAAAAGAATTTTCTGCTTGACTGCTGCTTTTCTGACTAGCTAGGTTGATGGTTATCATAGATGAAAGTCTTAAAGACAAAGCATTAAGGTCAAAGTAAACACCCTCAAACAATCTCTGGGCATTTACTTTTTATAACCCCAGGTTTCTTGTCAAAATCTTCCCACTGGAAACTTTCCTCCATTATTTTAAGGTAAGGTTTGATCAAAATTAGCTCATCCTATCTTTAAACAGTTAATAGTCCTCTAGATGACAGGGGACAACCAGGGAAATTAATAAGAAATAATTGTCCTGACTATTCAGTGGCTTTCTTTATTTCTTTTTCAATTGGCAAGTCTATTTTCTCATCCTTCCACTCCTCCCTCCCCATGATTTAAAAGAAAAAGAAAATTATTGTAACAAACATGCCTAGTAAAGAAAAGCAAATTTCTGTACTGCTCATGTCTAAAAACCTATGTCTCATTCTGTGTCTTGAATCTATCATTTCTCTATCTGGTAGTACTTTGTTACGTATGGTTGTACTTTGCATAAAAGTGTATAGTAGTTACTGTGATCTATAACAATTTTTCTAACAATGGAGGAACATAGCCAGGAGCTGACGACAGATGAACTACTGATGGATCTGCACGAGGAGCAACAGCAAGAGGTTGCAGAGGGTATCTCATCTGAGGAGGAGGTGGAGAGGTTGGAAGAATCCCTCCGGTCAAGTGAGATCAGGGAGGTTTATCAGATGTGGGGAAAAGTGCAAAATTTTGTTGAAAAACATCACCCAAGTAAAGCTGTATCAATGAGAGCCACAAATATTTTTAATGATAATGCAATGTCATATTTCCATGACATTCTTTAAAAAAAGTCAAAAACAAGTGTCATTAGATAGATTCCTAGTCAGAAGCAAACATTAAAAAAAAAAATTGGTGAGTCAAAACATAAAAGTGATTCTAAAAGACAAAAAATAAGTGAGGGCAATAGTGTTAGTCTTACTTTTAGTGAAAGTACCAAAAGAGAGAATTCTCATGGAAGGAGCTTTTCCTTCCAAGCAATAACTCTTCTTCCTCCTCCTCCTCCCTCTCATCTCCCTCATGCCAGCCAACTCTTCTCAAAGGTAAAGTGCAGGTTAATTTGTTTTATTTTCAGTTTATATTGTGTATTAATCATTGTTTTTGTATTTCAGGTGCATTAGGGACAAAAAACTTACTTGAAATTAGAAAAATTATTTTATATGAATATTTTTGGGGATGTGGTACCAATCATCTGACTATCTGACTGATTTTCCTATGGGAAAATTCACTTTGCAATACAAACAAATTGCATATTGAACAGAATCTCAGAACAAATTAAATTTGTAAACCGATTACACTGTATATACTATAATTCATGTAGCCATTCTCTACCTGATGGGCACACCTCTTTATTTTCTAGCTCTGACACTACAAAAAAAAAAAAGTTGCTATAAATCTTTTTGTACCCACTGTTTTTTAGAATGATCTAGAAACAATTCACTAGATAACAAAGACCTATAAGATCAAAGGCTCTTATAGAGCAAAAAGAGATGTCTAAAGGATATCTAGTCTAAGTTTCTCATTTTTCAAATGAGGTAATGAATTATGTATGGTTCAGGGACTACCTGCAGTCACACAGGTAGTAAAAAAACAGAGCTAGGATTTGACCCCAAGTCTTTCCACCCCAAATCCACTCTCCCTTTCTATTTCACTATGAAGCTGTGCTAAGTGGACCAGAAACTGTTTTAATTCCAGACTAAAAAATACTGCTGCTTACTATTCCTGTGTTATATTAAACAGGTCAAATTAATTAACCACACCCCCCGCCCAAGTTTACAGTTTCCTTGTCTATAAAACAAAAGGGATATACCAAATCATTTCTAAGGACCCTGGAAGCTCTAAATACTATGAGCTTCCTTCTTATGATTGGTTCCAAAAGGGTTACACACAGTGAATGAAGAAATACTTTAAGAGTGGTCATTTGAGATCAAAGTGCTTCCTCAAATACTTGTACTTCATTGTCCTCATACTTTTCTAGGGCTTGACCAAAAAATATTAAAGCATGAAGACCTGATTCGCACTGTAGAATCAATCAAGGGGGAGATCTAAGAACTTACTTTATTTTATCCCCTTAGCTTGACTGTAAAGTAGGTAGTCAGAGCAACAATGGTAACAGAGTTAGTCAAGATCCATGGTATTTGCCCACTTTGTCTCATTCAGACACTGTAGAGGATTGCTAACTACCCATCCTGAGGTTTTTTAAATTGAGAGCTGCTTTGTATCTTCTCTCACACTGAAGCTAAATAAATTTTCACATGCAATAAATATAATTCTATCAGTTTCTCTCACTTTTAAGGCTAAAGATAGGTTAAAATTATGGCAGAGATCTGTAGTCACAAGAAAAATCAGAGATCTTCACCATACAAATGTGAGGTGATCATCATAGTAAACTAGTCTTCTCATCTTTTGGCACAAAAAACTGTCATCCCACCCTCACCCTTGCCCCCAAAAGTCAGATATAGGCTATGCATGTGCAATTATATATAACATTTTCATCCTAGTCATTTTGGAAAAGAAGACTTGAATAAAAGAAAAAAAATGAATGAAAGTGGAAAATAGTATGCCTCAGTCTGTATTCGAACAATATCATCAGTTCTTTCTTTGGAGGCAGATAGTATGCTTCATCATTAGTCCTTTGAGTTTATCTTGGATCATTGTATTGCTGAGCATAGCTAAGTCATTCACAATTCCTCATTGAACAATATTGCTGTTGCTATGTACAACATTCTCTTGGTTCTGTTGACTTCACCATGCATCAGTTCATGTAAGTCTTTCCAGGTTTTTCTGAAACCATCCTACTTGTCATTTCTTGTCATTGTACAATAATATTCCATTACAATCATATGCCACAGCTTGTTTAGCCATTCTCCAACTGATAAATATCCCTTCTTCAATTCTTAGCCACCACAAAAAGAGCTGCCATAAATATTTTTGGTACAATTAGGTCCTTTCCCCCTTTTTTGAATATCTTTGGGATATAGACTTAGTAGTGATATTGTTTGATTAACTTTTTATAATCTAAGAGATTCAAATAAAAAATGAAATAACTTCAGTAAAGCAACAAGTTGCTTTTTTAAAAAAATCTATCAGGATTTCCATATATTATCAAAATACTCAAGAGGAAAAAGATAGGGGAAAAATTCCATTTAGAATAGATGCAGTATATGTAAAATATCTGTCAGTCTATTTACCAAGACAAAGGAGTTATATGAACATAACCACAAAATACTCTTTACAGAAATAAAGGACTTAAAATAACTGCTCATTCTAATATAATAATGACAATACCATCTAAATCATAGAAGCAATGTGGAATAACAGAACCAGAAAACTGGAGTTCAAGTCCCACTCCTGACATATACTGGCTGTTTGTTTGTTTGTTTTTTTAAAGCAATTGGGGTTAAGTAACTTGCTCAAGGTTACACGGCTAGTCATTATTTATGCATGGGTGCTCATTTTCTGAGGCCGGATCTGATCTCGGGTCATCCCAACTCCGAGGCTGGCACTCTTACTCACTGCGCCACCTAGTCGCCCCTTTAGGGCAATTGGGGTTAAGTAACTTGCCCAAGGTTACACGGCTAGGTTTTTGTTTGTGTGGATTAAGGGTCTGAGGCCGGCTCCGAACTCAGGTCCTTCTGATTCCAGGGCCGCCGCTCAATTCACTGCGCCACCTAGCCGCCCCTGGCTGTTTGTTTTTCAGTTAACAAACATTTATTAAGTGCTTGCTATGTGCTAAGCCCTGGGGATATATCCAAGAAAGGCAAAAAAAAAAAAAAAACATAGCCCCTGCCCAGAGGGAGCTCTCATTCTACTGGGGAATACAACATTTAAATAACTAGGTACTAAGCAGTAAGTATGTGGAATAGATGGAACATAGTAATCTCAGAGGAAAAGGGGAGTATGGGAAAGAAGATGCCAAGAAAGGTCTCTTTGCAGATAATGAAATAAGAGATGGGTCATAAAGAAAGCCAATATGAAGCTATGTGAACCTGGGCAAGTCAATTAACCTCTCAGTGCCTAGGCAACTCTCTAAGTCTCTTAAGTAGCACAGAAGAGAGTTTTTCTCAACCAGGAATTCCTATGAAATCACAGGTCCAGTCCATACACTATCCAAATCTCTACCAAATAAATTAACTTACAGATTTTATCACCATAACAAACAACACAAGAGTTATTTAATCGAACTAGACAAAATAATAACTAAATTCATCTGCAGGAACAAAAGGTCAAGGATCTCTAGAGAAATAATGGGGGGGGAAAAGGAAGGGAGGGGAGCTAGAACTACCAAATCTCCAAGTATAATATACTACAAAACAGTAATCGTCAAAAGTATTTGACACTGGAGAAGGGGCAGGGAGAAGGAGGAAATCAATGGAACAAATTAGGTACATAAAAACTAGAAGCAATTAATCATAGTAGCAATGTTCAATAAGCCCAAGAACATTAGCTACTAACATAAGAGCCTCACCACTTGGCAAAAACTGGTAGGCAAACTGGAAAGCAATCTGGGAGAAAGACTTAAACCAACATCTCCTACTATATATCTCACCAACAATAAGCTCCAAATGAATAGACGATCTAGATATAGAAGGCTATCAAAAACAAATAAAAAAGGGAATGAGGTACTTTTCACGGTTATGAATATGGGAATTCTTGACTAAGCAAGGGTTAGAGATTATCATAAAAGAAAAAAAGGACAAACTTGAATATGACATTATTTGCACCCAGCTATAGAACCTAAGTAAAACAAATAAAATTTCTGCACAAACAAAATCAATACAATTAGAAATTGAAAAATGGGAAAAATATTAGCAGCAATTTATCTGATAATAATCTGGTATATAATATATGAAACAAATAATAAAAACAAAAGTCACTCTCCAATCAGGAAATGATCAAAAGTTAGAAACAGGCAGTTCTGAAAAGAAATCAAAGCTATCAATTATGAAAAAAATGCTCCAAAATCATTAATAAGAGAAACGAAAATTTAAACAACTGTGAAATGCTCACACCCATCAGATTAGCAAAGATGATAGAAAATGACAATTGTTAGGCTACTTACTAATACTAACTGGTAGAGCTCAACAGGTCCAACTATTCTTTTTTTTTTTTTTTTTAAAGCAATTGGGGTTAAGTAACTTGCTCAAGGTTACACGGCTAGTCATTACTTATGCATGGGTGCTCATTTTCTGAGGCCGGATTTGATCTCGGGTCATCCCATCATCCCAACTCCGAGGCCGGCGCTCTTACTCACTGCGAGGCCGGCGCTCTTACTCACTGCGCCACCTAGCCGCCCCTTTAGGGCAATTGGGGTTAAGTAACTTGCCCAAGGTCACACGGCTAGGTTTTTGTTTGTGTGGATTAAGTGTCTGAGGCCGGCTCAGAACTCAGGTCCTTCTGACTCCGGGGCCGGCGCTCTATTCACTGCGCCACCTAGCCGCCCCCGGTCCAACTATTCTTGAAAGTAATTCCGACCTATGCTCCATAAGTCATTCAACTGTGTATCCTCTCTGATTCAGCTACTAGGGACATGTCACAAAAAGAGAAAAGACAGAAGGAAAGGACCCACATGAACAGAAATATTTATAGCAAAAATCTCTGTCCTGACAGTATTAAAAACAGAGTGGGTACCCACCAATTGAGGAATGGCTGAACAAATCATGATATGTGAATGTAAATACTATTGCACTGTAAAAAGTAATAGTGGGACTGATTTAGATAAACTTGTGTAAACTTACATGAAGAGGTACAGAGAGAACTGAGCAGCTAGGTGATGCAGTGGATAGAGTGCTGGGCCTGGAATCAGGAAGGTAAGAGCTTAAACTCCGACCTCAGACACTTACTAGCTATGTGACCCTGGGCAAGTCACTTAGCCCGGTTGGCCTCAGTTTTTTCATCTATAAAATGATCTGGAGAAGGAAACAGCAAACCACTCCAGTATCTTTAACAAGAAAACCCCAAATGGGATCATGAAGAGTCAGACATGACTCAACAATAATAACAACCACAGAGCAAAGAGAACAGAGCCGGAAGAATCAGTCATATAAATGACTACAATATTATGAAAAAAAAATAACTTAGAAACACTTTAAAACTTTCATCAGCCTGAACTTCTGAAAACTAATAATGAAACACACTTCCCACTAACTGAGAGAAGGGCAATGGAATATAGATGCAAAATGAAGCATACATTTCCATATATAAACCACACAACATTAGTTTGCTTAGCTATATTTATTTGTTACAAAGGAAGGCCTGTATGGGAGATGGGGAATAAGCAGGGCAAAGTAACAATAGTGATGTCCAAAAAAAGGGTATCAATGAAATATTTTTAAAAAGACAAAGAAAAGATGAGAATGTTTAGAAGGGTTGAAAGCCAAGCAAGGCAGTGGCAGTATAGATGCTACTTTGTTAAATTTTATATTTTAAAAGAAAGACATAAATTCTGTGTGTCTCAATCTCCCTCATCCAAATCCTAATAGGTTTTATGTTTTTTTTCTTTTCAAGATTAAAACAGCTAAAAAGATTCCAATATTTTAAATAATGTGTTATTATAAATACTACTGGTTGTAAAGAATATACACAAAATTAAAAGAATAGCTGCAGATCCAAAACAGTCCCAAAGGACTCATTATGAAAAATGCTATCCACCTCCAGGGAAAGAACTGATGAACTCCAAGTTCAGATTGAAACATTTTTTCTACTTTATTTTTTGCAACATGGGTAATATGGAAATATGTTTTGCATAACTTCACATGTATAATGGATATCATATTACTTGCTTTTTCAATGGAGAGGGGAGGGGCTGGAGGGAGAAAATCTGGAACTGAATATAAAAAGTGTTTTTTTAATTTAAAAAAAGAATGCTTGCAAAGTATAAGTCTTCCATATCTAATTAAAATATACCATCAGGAAGTTCCAGCTGACTGCAGCTGTTGCTGGGATAGAGCAACTAGCAATGTCTGTTTACATAAAGAATATGACATTATTTGCAGCCGGCAAGAACTTAAGCGAAACAAATAATCAGGATTGTCCTAATTTTGGATAAGGGTAGAACTTATCTCCCAGCCTATAAGTCATTTACTAGAAGAATCTTTCCTCTTCTCTCAAACACTAGGCTTTCCTACAGCTTTTCAACGTTAGGATGCTATATACAAATATACAGCAAGACAAATGTTTGACAAGTCGATCTCAGTCAGAACCCCCCTTACTAACCAAAGACTAACCAATCTCACCAGATAACTAACTATCCATCCAAACCATCTCATATTAATATGCAAACTACCTATGGCTGGAGTCAATATTCACTCTGGAGAATCTTTTCTGGTATAGAAGATGAGAAATGTCCCTCAAGAGACATTCTCTTGTATAAGCAGATGCCATCAGACTAAAAGACACTGTAGCACAGGCTAAAACTTGCACAACACATCATCATCAATTAGTTTCTTCACTGAGATACATACATGTTACACAGAATACACAGCAGAAACAATTCCTGATAAGAAAAGGGGAAGTCCCCTAAACAAGGAAAAAAGTTGCTCTTCTAACTCAGAAAGGGAGATCATTCCTAATCCAAAGTGCCAGGAACTATGTCGTGTTGTAAACACAAGGTGGGGGGAGGGGAATGGGTTACTTCCAGAGAACTGATCTGAAGTACAAATATAAATGGAAATTAAGGAAGAAGTACTTGAAATCCTAATTCACTGTGCCCTTTGGAATCTATTCTATTGTCAACAAACTTCCCTGCATCCTAGGTCTTTCCCCTCCAACACACCCTTTCATTTTCTGGCACTCAAAGAAACCTGGTTTTCTCCAGAAGACATAGCCTCCCTGAACATCCCTTCCAATATTGGATATACCTTCTCTTGTGGCCCCTGACACAATGGACCAGAAGGAGGAGCAGACATACTCCTTAATTCCTACTGCCTTTGTGAGATCCCAGCACCTCTACTCAGTTAGCAACCTATCCTGTGAACTTCACTCCATATAGATATATTCCACTATCCAGATTCTGATGACAGCTATCTCCCAGCCCACAGGATCATTCTCTCTCCTTTCTGAAGTTCAGTACCTGGCTAAGTATTCCTCTCTACCCTGATTCCTTCTCTTATAGTTTGGGACTGCATTATATATGATGGTATGATGAGATACACAGAGATCATCATATATAATGCAGTCCCAAACTATAAGGCAAATATAGAGATCTTTATCTGTATGTGCATGCATGCATGTGTGTGGTGAGAGGGGGAGAGAGGGGGGAAGAAGGAGAAAGAGGGAGAGAGAGAAGAAGGGAGGGGGAGGGAGGGAGAGAGAGAGAGAGAGAGAGAAGGAGAAAGGGGAAGAGACAGAGAGACAGAGTTCTCCTTAAATACTCTGACCTCCCAGTTCATCAGCCTCTTCAAATCCCTTGACCTTCACAAATTTCACAGAATAAGGTGGTTCTTGTCCTTGGGAAACCCCATCTACATGCACCCTTGATCCAATCTCATTCACTTTCTCCAGTAGAATGCCCCTCTTTAAAATCCCCATTCTAGTAGGCACTTAATATTTACTGACTAATCTTACACTCAACATTTCCCCCCAAAAATGCATTTTTCCCACCAAAACCTTCCCCTTTCATATTTTCCCCAAACTACTGAGGTCACCACTATCTTCCCAATCACCCAGGTTGGCAACTTCAGTGCCATCCTCCTCAACTTCTCATTTGCACTTGCCCTACATATCTAATCTATTGCTAAATTCTGTAGTTTTTACATTCAAAATCTCCCTCCTAACTATCCCCTTTCTCTTGCCTGGACTATTACAATCACCTCCTGATTGGTTTTACTGCCCAACTTTCTAACCCTATTTTCTCCAGGATCAAGTATAAAATCCTGTTTGGCATTTAAAGCCTTTTTAATCCTGGCCCCTTCCTACCTTCCTAGACTTCTCATGTTTTACTCCCCTCTAAATACTAACTAGTCAGCAATGCTGGCCTTTTTGCTGTTCCTAGAACATGACTCTTCAACTCCTGATTGTGTGCCTTTTCACAGGCTGTCCCTTTAGGCCAATAAGTCTTTCCCTCCTTATTTCTGTTTCCTGACTTTCTTGTTTCCATTAAGACAACTTCAATCCAACTTTCAGTAGGAAGACTTTACTAGTCTTACACACTGCTAGTGCCTTAACTCTGTAATTACCTTCCATTTGTACTGATGTATTTTGTAAGAACAAGTTTGTTTTTCATTCTGTTTCCCCCATTAAAATGTTAGATCCTTGAGAGCAGGAACTGTGTTTTTACCTTTCTTCTCTCCCCAGCACTTAGCACAGTGCCTGGCACATACTAAGCACCTAATAAATGCTTGCTGACCAACTCACACTCTTCCACTACACATCAGCTATACAAAGAACGTCATACCTTTAATCTTCCTTATTATCCATAAGCATTCCACTTCCATGAACAAGGAATGGGAAATTCCTCTAACATCTAACATCATTCCATTTCTTCCAGGGTCTCATTATTCTTAAGCTTATTCTTCCTAGTGACATTTTGTCCCGCTACTTCTCAGAGCTTTCTCAGAACATGACTCCTGTTCTGGCTCCACTCTCCTCCCTTTCTAAATAGCAATGTTAGCTAACCAGCTCAACTATGCTCCATCCTCTGCTCTCAAACCCCTTGACTCTTTTTCCTATGCCTTGCCAAACTCTAACCCTGCATTATATTCACTATAGCTCCATCCTCAGCTCTTATACACATGCTGCTGAACAGTACTGGAAGAAGACTTCTAACTAGGTCAGTTACAAATCTATTATCTAATCTCAACTAGGTCCTCACTCCTGCACGGCAATCCTTTCATTTTTCTCTAATTTGCTATTATATTTTCCCCAGAGGCTATTCCAAACCTTTTCTCAAATCCTCAAGCTCCCAAATGTGTCATTCTCCCCTCTTAGAAGATGGCTTTATCTCATATTGACTGGCAAAAGAGATAAATTGCCTCAGCTCTTCTTTTCTTCCCAATTCTATATCTCAAAACCTCATGCCCTATATTCTTCTTTGTTTTAGTCTCTGATGAAGAAGTAGCCTTTCTCACCAAAGTTGACCTGGCACTTGATTCCATATCCTCTGAATCTATACCAATAATCTTGCCCCTCCCACTCCCATTTTTGGGGTCATATTTTTTCTTTCTAAATTTTGATTTCCAAGTTCTCTCACTTCCTTCCACTCTTTCCCCTACCCATTAGGAAGGCAAGTAATATATCATACACATGTAACAATCTAAGTGAAATACACGAACATTTACAAAAATATAAATTGCCCAAATTAACAAAAGAGGAAGTAGAATACTTAAATAACCCCATCTTAGAAAAAGAAATTAAACAAGCTATCAGTGATCTCCCTAAGAAAAAACTTCCAGGGCCAGATGGATTCACAAGTGAATTCTACCAAACATTCAAAGAACAATTAATTCCAAAACAATATAAAATAGGTGGAGTCATGCCAAATTCCTTTTATAATACAAATATGGTGCAGATACCTAAACCAGAAAGAGCAAAACCACAGATAGAAAACTATAGACCAATTTCCCTAATGAATGTTGATGCAAAATTTTTAAATAAAATACTAGCAAGGAGATTATAGCAATATATCACAAGGCTCATACACTATGACCAGTGGGATTTACATCAAGAATGTATGGCTGGGGGGCGGCTAGGTGGCGCAGTGAGTAGAGTGCGGGCCCTGGAGTCAGAAGGACCTGAGTTCAGATCCGACCTCAGACACTTAATGCACACACAAACAAAAACCTAGCCGTGTGACCTTGGGCAAGTTACTTAACCCCAATTGCCCTCCAAAAAAGCAAAAAAAGAAAAAGAATGTATGGCTGGTTCAATATTTAGAAAATTATCAGCATAGATTATCATATCAATAACAAAACCAACAGAAATCATGTTTATCTCAATAGATGCAGAAAAAGCTTCTGACAAAATACAACATCTGCTACTATTAAAAACATTAGAGAACTAAGAATAAATGGAACTTTCTTTGAAATGATAAGTAGTATCTATCTAAAACCATCAGCAAGCATTATCTATAATGGGGATAATCTAGAAGCCTTCCCAGTAAAATCATGGGTGAAGCAAGGATGACCATTATCACCACTAGTATTCAATATTTTACAAGAAACATTAGCTAAACCAGTAAGAGGAAAAAGAAATCAGAATAGGCAATGGGAAACAAAATTATCACAATCTGCAGGTGATAAGACTGTATACTTATAGAATCTTAAAGAATCAATTAACTATATACTTTGATCAGGTAGGATTTATTCCAGGAATGCAAGGATGGTTTAATATTAGGAAAACCATCAGTATAATTGATCATATCAACAATAAAACTAGCAGAAACCATAAAATACAACATCTATTCCTATTAAGAATCAACCAACTAGGGGCGGACCAGCCCTGGAGTCAGAAGGACCTGAGTTCGGATCCGGCCTCAGACACTTAACACACAAACAAAAACCTAGCTGTGTAACTTTGTGCAAGTTACTTAACCCCAATTGCCCTCCAAAAAAAAAAGCAAAAAACAAAACAAAAAAAGAATCAACTAACTAGTTGAAATAATCAACAACTTTAGCAAAGTTGCAGGATATAAAATAAACCCACATAAATCATCAGCATTTCTATAAATTATTGACCAAGTCTAGCAAGAAGAGACAGCAAAAGAAATCCTTTTAAAATGACAGTAGACAATATAAAATACTTGGGAGTTTACTTGCCAAGACAAACTCAGGTACTATAGGAACACAATTACAAAACATTTTTCATACATCATATATGATGAGATACACACACACACACAGAGATCATCTGAAATTTGACTATAATATTCCTGGAAGTTTTCATTTTGGGACCTCTTTCATGAGGTGATTGGTAGATATATTCAATTTCTATTTTAACCCCTGGCTCTAAGAGATCAGGGCAATTTTCCCTTATAATTTCTTGATATATTGGTTTCAGGTTCTTTTTTTTTTTAATCATGACTTTCTGGTAGTTGAATAATTCTTTTTTTCCTTTTTTGGAGGGCAACTGGGGTTAAGTAACTTGCCCAAGGTCACATGGCTAGGTTTTTGTGTGTGCTGTGTCTGAGGCCAAATCCGAACTCAGGTCCTTCTGACTCCAGGGCCGGCGCTCTACTCACTGCGCCACCTAGCTGCCCAGTTGAATAATTCTTTAAGTGTCTTTCTTCAGTCTATTATTTTCCAGGTCAGTTGTTTCTGCAATGAGATATTTCACATTTTCTTTTTCTTCCTTTTTCATTGTTTTGATTTTGTTTTATTGTTTCTAGATGTCTCATGGGGCTATTAGCTTCTACTTGCCCAATTCAAAACTTTAAGGAATAATTTTCTTCAGTGAGCTTTTATGCCTTTTTTTTTATACCTTTTTTTCCATTTGGTCAATTCTGCTTTTCAAGTTCTTTTCTTCAGTGAATTTTTATGCCTCTTTTACCATTAGGCCAATTTTGTTTTTTAAGGTATTATTTTGTTCAGTGAATTTTTGTCTCTTTTAACAAGCTGCTAATTCTCTTCATAATTTTCTTGCATCACTCATTTCTTTTCTCAATTTTCTTCTACCACTCCTCTCTTTCTTGAACTCTTCCAGGAATCTTGTTGGGATTGAGTTCAATTAGCATTTTTCTTTAAGGCTTTAGCTGTAGCTGTTTTCACACTGTTTTCTTTTGAATTTATGCTTTGGTCTTCCCTGCTACTAAAATAGCTTTTTTTGTGGTTAAGTTTTTTTTTTCTATTTGCTTATCTTTTCCAGACTATTTCCTCTTTTTTCTTGTCAAATTCTCCTTTTCTTTATTATAATAATTGACTTTTCTAATATACCATATGATTTTCAAAATACTTTTATTTTATTTTTTTATTTTAGACCCAAACACCAAAACACAAATAGAGAATAAAGAGAAAAAAATATCACAAATTTAAATACTGCAACTTAAATACAAAGTAAGAAAAGAGCCTATTTCTTGACTTTGAATTTTTTGTAAATTTGGGGTCTGCTCACCTGGAGATAGGAGAGGTACTGTCCCAAGCTTTACACTTTTTCATGTTGCTGTTTTCCGAACTAGCTCTGGGAGTCTACACATTTTTAGTGCTCCCAAGGAAGTTTGATCACTGCTCTCCTGGTCTGTGCTATGGTATTTATCAGGAAGGGTTCCTGGTCCCCTGCAGTTACCAGCTCTAGTGCTCCTCTCTGCCTTGGAACTGACCAGGGCCCCTGCTCCCTTGTGATGGAGCACAAGTGCTCTTCTCTACCCCAGAACTGTGACCCAGAACTGCTTAGGTGCCAATCAGAACCAGCTATACCCCGTGTCATCTAAAGGTTCCCTGTTATTTCTTTCTGACCATTTGTCCAACTCCCTTACCATTATCCCACTCTGAATTTCCCACCTCTCAAGGTTCCTTCCCAATTGCCCAAATCTCTTACCCCCTTCACTACACTACCTACTCAAGCTACTGTACATTACTTTTCTCCTCTTTCACAAACTCCTAGAAAAAGCTGTCCACACTCAATGCTTCCATCTCCACTCCTTTCACTCACTTTCCAACCATTTGCAATCTAACTTCCAAACTCATCATTCAACTAAAACCGGTCTCCTTAAAGGTTATCAAGCTTTTAATTGCCAAATACAACGACTTAAGTCTTCCCCCTTCTTGACCACTCTGTAGCTCATTTGTCACTTTTAACCAGCTCCTCCATCTGAAGATTCTATCTTCCTTGGTTTCTGTGACATTGTTCTCCTATTTATCTTGGTCATCCTCCAATTTCTGTAACTGGATAATTATCCTGGTTCAACTCTCTATGTTACTGAACAAAAC
Organism: Gymnobelideus leadbeateri; assembly: GCA_011680675.1. Taxonomy (NCBI): domain Eukaryota; kingdom Metazoa; phylum Chordata; class Mammalia; order Diprotodontia; family Petauridae; genus Gymnobelideus; species Gymnobelideus leadbeateri. The sequence goes on along the minus strand of WOXC01009426.1, from coordinate 181,088 downwards.
TTTTTCTCTTCTCCCATTCTTGGTGATCACATTGACACCCGTAGGTTTAATTACCATCACTATGAAGATGTTTCCCAGTTCTCTGAATCTCCTGCACACCAGTACTAGGCAACATGATGGGAGAAAAAAGTGCTGGGCTTGGAATCAGCCAATCATCTTTAGACATACCTCTGCCTTTCTATTAATTCATCAAAAGATCCAATGAACCATTTGGCTGCCATTTTACACTGATGACTCGTATTACTGAGTTTTTAGTACACCAAAATCTCAAAATCTTTTCCCCACAAACTGAAATTGATTTTTTTTAACTGAAATATAATGTCTTACATTTATTCTTAGTAGATTTTGTCTTCTTGGAGTTGGACCAATATTCTAGTCATCTTTTAGATCCTGATTCTGTCATGGGTATACTAGATATCCCTTCAAGGTTTATATCCCTTCTGCAAATTTGATAAATATGTCATCCAAGCCAGTGATAAAAATATTAAGCATTACAAGGCCAAGGACAAGAGACTAGGGCAATCCACTAGAGACACTTCCTTTTAAATGACATTGATCCTCTTAGTCATTGTCAACTAGTTCCAAATTTACCTAATTGTAATACCATGGTACTGACAGACAAACCTGTTGTTTTCAGAAAGAAATGCTAGTAAAGGATCCAAAAGATCCTGACAAATACTGGACTAAATCTAATGAAGATGAAATGTAATAGAGATACATGTAAAGTCTTACATTTCAGTTTTAAAAATTAATTTCACAAGTACAGAATGAGTAAAAGAGCCCTGGGTTGAGAGACCTCTAGAGGTCCTGGCTCTGCCATGTATTACCCTTGTAATTAAAGCAAGTCACTTCACCTCTCTGGGTTTGTTTCTTTCAGAAGTGAGGTTCTCTAACTCTGGTTCATTCCAGCTTTAAATTTACAATCCTGTGATCCTCCTACAAAATACAACCAGGGAATAGTTTGCAAAAGATCTGTAAGTAAATTGGCAGTTGAGAAAAAAATAGTCAATGTTGAAGGGTCTGTGGAAAGGCACTAATGTACACTAATGTATTACTGATGGAATTGTGAACTGATCCAACCATTCTGGAAAGCAATTTGGAATTATGCAAAGAAACAGACTCACCTGTCCATACCCTTTGACCCCAAATTTTGTATATATGCCCCAAGGAGGTCAATGACAAAAAAGAAAGGTCTCATATACACTAAAATATTTATAGCCTCACTTTCTTTCTTTCTTTTTTTTGTTTGCCTTTTTGGAGGGCAATTTAAGTTAAGTAACTTGCCCAAGGTTACACGGCTAGGTTTTTGTTTGTATGGATTAAATGTCTGAGGCCAGCTCCGAACTCAGGTCCTTCTGACTCCAGGGCCGGCGCTCTATTCACTGCACCACCTAGCCGCCCCTCTGCTAAGAACTCTTTAAGAAAAGTGAGAAGGAACACATTCCAGGCTTTGGATGGAGAGGGCAGCACAACCTATGAAAAGATACAAAGGTGGTAGATGGAATACCAAATTCAAAGGATAATAAAGAGATCAATTTAATTGTATAGCAAGAGAAGTAGTATAAAACCTGGAAAAGGTATAACTTTGGATGTTAAATTGAAAAATTCACATTTTCTCTAAGAGGCAACACAGAAAGAACCACTGACAAACACTGATCAAGTAAATCACTCAACACTCACACCTCATCTTTGTGTATTTGCACTAGGCCACATATATTCTCACTCCAACCCCTTAGAATCCTTGGCTTCCTTCAAGACTCAGTTCAGACCCCACCTTCTGCAAGAGGCCTTTCCCATTTCTCCCAGCTGCTAGACCTTTCTTCTCTAAGGTTACCTTCTTGTAGCTATAGTCAGTTCTGCTGTAATGAAAATATTCCTTCCTAAAAATTATTGCACTATGAAATAATTTGCACAACAGAAATCACAGGGTTCATGGGAAAAATGGGATTGGGGGCACAACACTCAAGACTCCATTAATGACACATTAATTAAAAAAAAATATGGGAACCCAATAAAAATGGCAGCACAGTTTTAATAAATGGTTAAGAAATTTTAAAATATTACAATAAATAGTCACTTCAAGGAAGGTTGCTACTTGACTTGCGCTCTGGTTCCCATGTTGGTAGTCCCAGGTTACAGAGGGCAGCCTTGAGTGAGGTGGTCGAGAGAGAGAATGGAGAAAATGGGGGTGGGGTGGGGGCTGAGAGGAGGCCCACAAGGTTACAGACCAACTCTTCCACTCAGAGCTCCTACAGGACCTGAATATATACACATATACATATTTGTGTGTGTGTGTGTGTGTGTGTGTGTGTGTGTGTGTGTGTGTGTTATTTTATATTTCCCAAAAGACTTGAAATTTACTTGTGGAAGTGGGTGGCAGAAGGGTTGCAACTTGTAGCTATTTCAAAGTAGTGTTATATAACCCTCTAGGATAAGACACAGTGAACCAAGTAACTGGTAAATGCTTAATAAGTAGTCCTATGAGGCTTGGTTCAACTGGGTGTAGTTTCCTAAGTTCTCAGGAGGAAATCACACATAAACAAATAAGAAATTTGGTTTGCTTGCGGAAATTATACTGAAATATAGTAACTGCATTAGAACAAATTATCTTTTGGTAAATTTTTAAATTTTAAACTTAAATATAAAATGAGAAAAGAAAAAACTGCCATGTACAAAGCAGACCATGAGAGAGGATTCAACATAAAACGATAAATTTTCATTTCAAAAAAAACTATGTAATAAATACTAGAGGGGTGGCTAGGTGGCGAAGTGAATAGAGCACCAGCCCTGGAGTCAGGAGGATCTGAGTTCAAATGTGGCCTCAGAGACTTAATACAAAACTAGCTGTGTCATCTTGGGCAAGTCACTTAACCCCAATTGCCCTACCTTCTCTCAAAAAAAAAAAAAAAGCAAATAAATACAATTGTTTTCAAAGCTTCCCAGCCTTTCTTTGCTTCCTTGTTGATTTTCTTGTTCTCTGCTGTACACTTATTACTTTATTTTCTCTATCCCCTCCCCGCCAAAGAAGGCTACAATTAAGCATATATATATAGATAGATATAGATAGATATCTATAAACATACACATATATGTAAGACCATACTATGCTTATTTTCTCCTATCAGTTCTTTCTCTGAAGATGAAGAGCATCTTCCTTCATAAGTCCAAGTCTTTCCATGTTTTTCTAAATCAACCAACTCATCATTTCCTATACCAAAGCAATATTCCAACCCATCCTATCTAAGATACTGTCTGTTAAAGCATCCCCCCCCAAATTTTCTGCATTGTTTCTGTTCTTGGCTACATAGGTTTTACTTATACAGGAAAATTTTCATTTAAAATAATCAAAATTATCCTTTTTACACTTCATCAATGCTCTCACCTTATAATATAGTTTAAGGTCTGATACTGCTGAATCTACTTCGTTTACATCTTTTCCCCCTGGTTTCTCTGAAGTTCTCAACTTTTTGTTCTTCCAAATGTTATTTTTTTTTTCTAACTCAGTAAAATAATTTTTTAGTAATTTAATTTGGATGGCATTAAATACATTGATTAGTAAGGTAAAATTATCATTTTTTAAATTACATTGACTTACACACAAACAAAAATCTAGCCGTGTGACCTTGGGCAAGTTACTTAACCCCAATTGCCCTCCAAAAAGCAAAACAAAACAAAACAAAACAAAATTACATTGACTTTACCTACACATGAACAAAAAAATATTACTTCAGTTATTTAGATCTAAGTTTATTTGTATAAAAAGGGTTTTGTTTTACATTCATATAGTTCCTGTGTTTTGGCAGGTATTTGCTCAGGTATTTTATACTGTCTAGGGATTTTAAATACTCTAAAAACAATACTGAATAATATTGCTGACACATAGTATAGTTTCTCCATTTTCCACTTTTGATAAAATCTATTTTAACTCTAACTTTGTATGAGATCATGATTACTATCCCTACATTTTTTTAATACTAAATTTTACTCCAGCCCTTTATTTTATCTTTGCATGTATTTCTCATTTTCATAGGGTTTCCTGAAAGTATACATATTGTTGAATTCAAATTTTTAATCTGTTATCCATTTTCATTTTATGGGTAAATTCATCCCATTCACATTCTAAGTTACAATTACTTGTATATTTTCCCTCACTATTCTCACCTACCCTATCCCTCCTTATTCCTCTGCTTTACTTCTCCCTGTTACCTTGCCTTCCTATTCCTTAACCTACCCCTCCAAGTGCCCCTTCCCTTATACTCCAACCATAACCCCTTTCTGAATTTAGAAGATTTTTATACCCTTCTAGATGTATAAATTGCTCCCTCTTTAACCCATTATCAGTGGGAGTAAGGTTCTAGCACTAGTTGCTCTACCCCCTGACTAGTGTCTTATCAATTTTTCCTTTTATGCTTCATTTGTATGAGATAATTATTCCTTTTTCTCTCTCCCTTCAAAATTTTATTTTTTTTAGAATCATGCCAACATACTCAGCTCAGCCCCTTTCTTTCAAACTACCCTAATGATGATAACAGTCATAAGAGTCCTGGTAACATTTTCACATATACAAAGTAAACAATTTGACCTTATAATTGGTCTTTAATGTTTCCCGTATATTTCTCCTAGATGTTATATGTTGAATTTTCCCTTAAGTTCTGGGATTTTTATCACAAAAACCTGAAAGTCTTTGAGTCCACTGAATATCCATTTTTCTTTTCATTCAGGATTATACTTAACTTTGCTGGGTAAATTAACCCTTAATCATAACTCCAACTCTTTTGCTCTACAGAATATAGTACTCTAAGACCTATGGTCCTTCAACCCAATAGCTGCTAGGTCCTGTGTAATCCTTATTGTAGATCCATGATATTTTAAATTGTTTTTTTCCTGTTGCTTCCAATATTTTCTCCTTAACCTAGGAACTCTGAAACTTGATTATGATATTCTTATAAGTTTTCCTCCTGGGATCTCTTTCAGGTATTGATCAGTAGGTTTTTTACTTATTTCTGCTTTGCCTTCTTGTTCTAGAACTTCAGTGCAATTCTCCTTTATAATTTCTTTTAATATTGTAAAAAGATACTTTTTTATAGCAATTTTCAGGCAGTCTGACTATGCTTACATTATTTCTCTTCAATCTATTCTCCAGATCAGTTGTTTTTCTGATGAGACATTTTACTTTCTCTTCTATTTTTTTTTATTCTTTTGATTTTGTTTTATGATTTTTTTGGTGTCTTAGAATGTCCTTAATTTCCCCTTGCCCAATTCTAGTTTTCAAGTAATTATTTTCTTTCTTAATTTTGATTCTCTACTTTTAGTTGGTTGACTTTCTTTTCATAATTTTCTTGGATTGTTCTTATTTTATTTTCTAATTTCTCCTTGATCTCTCTTATTTGATTTTTAAAGTCCTTTTTAAGTTCTTTCAAGAACTCTTTTTGTGCTTGGGATTATTTGACATTTCTTGCTGAAAAGGGAGTGGCTTTTTTTTTTTAACCTCCATTATCTTCCTCTGAATTTCATTGAACCCAGATCAGCTCTATCCCCATAGCAATTATCTATGGTTAGGTTCTTTTTCCTTTGCTAACTATAGGCACAGGCAAGGTGGAATTTTTGTTGTTTTCTTTTTGGAGTTCAGTTTCCCAGGCTCAGGCTAAATTGTGAACATATGAAGGATTGATCTCCTTTGAACCCTAATAATTCACAGCTGTGCTGAGTCAGAGCCTACTGGCTCTGAGCCAATCAGGGGCTGCACCTTTGTTATGTCTTCTGGGAGGTTGGCATTTTGCTTTGGGAGTTTGCTCATTAGAAGGATCTTTTGATTTCCTGGTTGACACTCTGAGTAGACATTTGTTAGGAGCTCCCCCACCTCGCACCCCCCACCCCGACTGCTTAGATGTCTATGCTCTCTTGATCCAGCCATGTATGTAAAGTGTATAGCAATACTGCTTTACTCAGACAGTTGGAACCCTATCTGTTGGTCTTTGTGCTAATTTCTCTGCTTGTATTTTCTCCAAGTTCAGGGTGCTGACCTTTCCCCTAAACTAGTGAATGCAATTAAAAGTAGGACTGTTAACCACTTTTTGAGCAATCTTTCCTTTAAAAGAAGATCAAGGAACCTGTGCTAGTAGGCCATCCTAGGTGTGCTAGGGTGCTTGCTTATACACTAACTCATTTTTTTTGGTTTGTTTTGTTTTTAGCAGCTATTGGTATAATCAAGTTGTAGTCCTAAGGTATGGGGAATGACGCCCCAAACCTTAGGTTCTTCTTTTTTTTCCCCCTCTTACTGTTATTTCCTTTTTTTTTTTTTTTTGCTTTTTAGAGGGCAATTGGGGTTAAGTAACTTGCCCAAGGTCACACGGCTAGGTTTTTGTTTGTGTGTGTTAAGTGTCTGAGGTCGGATCTGAACTCAGGTCCTTCTGACTCCAGGGCCAGTGCTCTACTCACTGCGCTACCTAGCGGCCCTGTTATTTCCTTCTTACTGTTATTTTCTGAGGTCTGTCTCTGGGCCCAACCTTGGGCTCTCTTCACCACTCCTAAACCATGCTAGGTACCCCAGCCACACTCTCTGGCAAATAATTTTGCTCTTCATAATCCCTCTAATGACTGCAAACTATATCTGTCCTCTCTGCCCTGGAACCGAAACCAGAGACTGTTCTTCTGCAAGTGCCCACAGGCACCAGGATCCCTCACTACTGCACTCACCAGGTATGTATGCTAGCTCCTTCCCTCTGTAGCCACAGCCCAAAACCTATCTGGTCAGCACAGCTGTGCTTGGGGCCCACCCCTCAACAGTAGATGGTCCTTCAATCTTCTCCTACTAGGCAGTCAGACTCCCTCCCATCCTCTCCCTCTCCCCTTCTATGAAGAAAGTTTCTAAGGCTGAAGCTGCCTCCAGGGCTTGCTGTTTGTTGATTCTGAAGAATCAGTTTGAGGTGTTTGCAATGCACTCAGGCCAACTTCCATCAGGTCTTTCCTGGGGTCTTCTCAAATTATCTTAGGAAAACAACTGTTTTACCCTGTAGTTATTTCTGCTACTTGGAGGTGACATTCTGTCTTTTTTTGTGTAGGAAATTTTGAGAGCTGAAAATGTTCTGACCTACTCTGCCATCTTCCCAGAATCCTCCCTGAACAAATTCTCCTTTTCAAAACAAGCATTGTAAGGGAACTAACTACATCTTTATATACATGTTGTCTGATCTGTTAAAATGTAAGCTTGTTGAGGCAGAGACTGTTCCTGCCTTTCTCTGTATCTCTAACAGTACAGAGCCTGGCAGGTATTAAGTACTTAATAAATGCTCAACTGATTGATGACCAGAAGATTATTTTAGCAGCTGTGTGGATGAGGAATTAGAAAGAGAAGTGACTAGAAAGCAAGTGCAAATGGAGTATGTTAAACACAACTGCAAGGAAAGGTGCCATCAACACCTCCACTGCCACTCTTTTTTCTTGGATCTTTGCATCATCCTGTACTGATGGGTTTCTTGAACTATTTGATACTGGCTATTTCAAGGGAAGCCATGAAATAAAGACACACCAAGGCCTAAGTTATATTTAAGTCTTCTTTGCCTGAGTATTTTAACTCGTATAATGAATTAGCAAGTGAGAATGGCTCCGTGTAAATACCAGATAACTTGGTGCTCTTTACTATTAACAAGACAAGGATTGGGGAAAAAAAGTTGGATATAACATTTCTACTGGGCTATCTCTTGTAAACAAATCAACATTGCACTATAACAATGAACCATTAATGTTGGACCAACACGCAGTTCAGATCAAATCTGGGATTTCAGATCTGCTAGCTTCATATCAAAAAAGAAACAAGGAGTTCAGGAATTCTGGATTTGTACAAATAATAAAGACTAACCAGGGCCCAAGTTGTTTTAATAATATATAAAGGAATGGGGTGTGGGAGGTGGGAAGCAGACTTGGATATGGAAGTCCTTTGTAAAGTAGTTCTGAAATAAAGAAAGAAAAAAGTCTTATAATACTATACATTAAAAATGCCTGAATGTAATAGAACCACTGATCTCCAATTAAATAAATTATCCAGGAAGTCAAAGGACTTCATCGGCTGTCTAGAGAGGGACAGAGGACACATCCCTTTCCCCACAAGCTTCTTTAAAAGGCATTTCATTCCATGCCCCACCCCCCAACTGCAACAACTCCTCCACAGGCCAGGCTAGTAAAGTTGACGTTCAGGAAGTTAGCAAATTTGGAATAGCAGGGGTTTACAAAAGCCCCCAAGAAAATTCCTAGGCCACTCCAACCTAGAATTAACTTCTTCCATTAACTTAGAAAGAGCTATAGTAAAGAAATCATTCATCAGGCTTTCATTTCCATTCCCCATATAGGCTAAGAAACCCCACTCAAATGTAAAGGACTTTAGGATAGAGTTTAAATGTACCACATTAAGTAAACTCCACATTCATAATAAAAGCAAAAAAAACAAAAAACAAAACCAGAAGTAGTTTTGATGGAGTAGAAATAAGGTGAATAGAGCACCGGCCCTGGAGTCAGGAGGACCTGAGTTCAAATCCCGCCTCAGACACTTGGCACAATTACTAGCCATGTGAATTTGGGCAAGTTACTTAACCCCAATTGCCCCCCCCCACACAAAAAAAAGAAAAAAAAAGATATAGAGAGAGGAGAGGAGAAAATCTCAGAGGGGGAAGCCTCCAGAAGGTGAGAGTTGAACTGAGTCTTGAAGGAAAACTAAGGTAAACCAAGAAGTCTCGGAGGCCTGTGGGATAATCAGTGCAAAGGCTCAGAGACAAAAAAGGTGGAGTGTCCAGTCTGAAGAACAGCAAGTAGTCTGGTGTGTCTGGATCAGAGTGCTTGAAAGAGAATCAAGTGTAAGATTAGAAAGGTGAGGGAGAAGTCAAGTGTTTTTTTTTTAAGAGTTTTACATGTCAAACAGAGGCATCCTGGAGGCACTAGGGAGCCACTGCAATTTACTGAGTAGAGATGGTGACATGGTGAGATCCTCAATTTAGGAATACCAATTTGACAGCTGACTGGAAGATGGATTGGATTAATGGGAGACAGTTAAGTACGGAGACCAATCAAAAGACTACTGCAACAACAGTAGTGAAAGGTGGTAAGGGCCCAACTCTGGTGGTAGTTGTATGAATGGGGGTGGGGGAAAGGCAAATAGAGATATTGAAAAAGTAGAAATGACAAGGACAATTTTGGTAATGGATTGGACACATGGGATGAGAGGGAGGTTGGAGCCTGGGTGACTAGAATGACAGTTGTATCATTGGTAATGAGAAGGAAACTTGGGAAAGGAAAGAGTTTGTGAGGCAAAAGAACGAGTTCTCGTTTGGACACACAGAGTCTGAGATGCCAACAGGACCTATAGTTAGTGATATTCAAAAGGCAACTGAAGAGCACTAGTCTCTCTCCTGAGCTGCAATCCCAGATCACCAGCTGCAATGTGAACATCTATCTACATATATCTATATATAGATCTATATATCTATCATCTGGGAATAAGGACCCAGAATTGAGACTTAGATCTATATTACTTGCTTCCTGTTTGACCTTGGACATTTCATAATAACCCTGGGAGCTAACATTATCCCTACTTTACAAAAAAGGAAACTGAGGCACAAAGCAGATAAGTGACTTGCCCAGGGTCAGAGAGCTAATAAGTGACTAAAGCTGGATTGGAACTCAAATCTTTCTGACTTGAAGCCCAACACTCTATCTACTGGGCCACTTAGCTGATCTAAACTCTCTTCAACTCTGACTCTTTGATCATATGAAGCAGTTGGTTTAGTAGAATGAATACTGAATTTGGAGTCAGGAGAGACCTTGGTTAAATCTTGCCTCTGATGTTTACTATCTGTATTATCAGGGACAAGTCACCTCTCCAAGTCTTCCTTTCCACATTGACAAAATAGGGATATATTACCTAAGCACGAGAATGTATTATAAAACATTGTAAATTTTATAACACTATAGAAATGTCAACTATTGCTATTATTCTCCTTGAGGGGAAAAACCAAGGAGAAGGGCCCAATATGTACCAGAGAGATAAAAGAAAAAATATGGAAACCATAAATTAAATCTATCCCTACCCCAGTTGCCTAGTGGCATGTAAACTTCATGAGGAAAGTCATTTTTATCCTCTATTACTAATTCAGTAGGTTACACATAGTAGAGACAGCTTGGCACCACGATTAAAACATCTTACTTGATGTCAGGAAGATTTAGGTTGGTTTTCAACAGATATTTACTAGCTGTGTGATCAACCCTAGGTAAGTCACTAAGCCTCAGAGGATTATTGTGAGGATCAAACAATAAAATACATGTAAAGTACTTTACCAACTTTAAAACACTATAAAAATGTTAGCTACTATTATTACTATTTAATGTGTTGAATTTGAATTTCTCTCCAGTAAGTCAAAAGACTATAACTGAAAATATTTACTCTCATCTATACTCTATACCTGCCCCCTGCACAAGGTTCCAATAGGAAACCTGGTCTAGTTTGCATAATTATAGTCATAGAGCCACCAAATAGATAATACCATGTTTTGTGTAATGGAGAGAATAAAAAGAAAAGGACCAAATGTCTTCCAATCTCTGTCACAATGGCTGCATTCCAAGACCACAAGCCTGCTGAGGACATTACAATGACTGATGACTAGGAGGCAAGGGAAACATGGGAGGTTTTGCCAGCATCCTATATGTGTGTGTGTGTGTGTATATATATATATATATATATATATATATATATATATATATGTATATATATGTGAAAGGCAATATGAAGGAGTGGCTAAAAAACAGGCCTTAGGTTCGGCTTTAAGTAGAACCAGGAAGCCCCTGTTTCAAGTTCTTGAACCTCTCAGCACCCTAGTCTATGCTTTAAGACCATGAATTACAGAGGTAACTGTAATCTGAACTAAGGTGAGTTCCTTCACCTAGAGTTCCTTACATCAGTGAAATCAAAGGTCTTATCCAAAATTATACAAACATACTTCCAAAATCACTGATTTCACAGTATTTGTACTTTCTCTACTACCACAAGTCATATTCTCTCCTCTCCATCCCTCCCCCTTGGCAAATAGTCCTTATGAGTTGCTAAGACCAAAAAAATACATCATTTGGTACTAACATTCTTTCATAGTCATATGTGTGTTTATGTAAGTATGTATGTATATGTGTATATGTATGTTGTATATGTGTGTGTGCACACATAGTGTGTGTGTATGAGCATCAATTACCTACCTCTTGCCCCACCAATAAAACCTTATACTTAGAAACTGCCAAAAAAACATTTGTTGGAACCCATAGACGATCAGATTTTTAGAGTGTGACACGACCTCAGAATAATATAGTTGGAACCTTTCATTTTAAAATAAGAGGAGAAACCCAAGGTGTGTGGGGCAGGGGGAAGGGAGAAGAAAACTTCCGTAAGATCACACAATTTTATGGCAAAGCTAAGGCTAACACAGGTATTCAGATTCTGAGTTCAATATACTACGCTGCCTCCCTACAGTCAGACTTTCAGGGTACTGGAGAATAAAGCTATTTAATCAGCTATATTCAGTACTCCTCCTACGTAATCCTAACATAACATCATATTAAAAGCCAACCTGTCCAAAAAGAATTGCAAAGGATTTTTTTGTCCTGAAGATCAAAAAGAGCATTACTGGCACTACCAAGAAACCATAAATAAATAGTCCAGCATTAAGAGCTTTCATACATAAAATTACTGGCAACAATTACAGACATCCATAGTTCTTGTGGTCTTTAATAACTGAAAAGCCTTTGGGTTATTTGGATTTAAGTAGTTAGTCTTTTAGTCTTCCAGACACAACCAGTAGATTTCTATCAGATAAAACACAAGACAATTTCACTGGAGACAAAATTACACTCAGAAAGGAATTTGGAATCAAGATTAAAATGAAACTTAGACTAGGGGCAGCAATCAATGACGTATCAATACTTAAAAACAATCTCAACAAGTTTATGATTCTGACCGAAACCTTACTACAAGAAGCATCATTGCATAATGGTTAGAAAACCACCCTCAAGCATGAAAGACTTGAGGTCCAAGTCCTGCCACTGACATCAAAGTGACCCTAGGTAATTCACTTATCTTCTCACCACTCAAGGCAACTCTAAGATTAAGTTGAATGGATGATGCCAACTTGTACTGGTAGAGGGAGTTTCCTCACTCAGGAGGTCCTTATATCAAAGACATCACAGGTCCAGTCCCCCCTATCCTTATCCTACCTTCCTGCAATAAAATACAAGAATTTTTAACATATCTTCCGTGTCTAAGGTACTATGCTAGTGGTGTTAGCATATAAGAGAATATTAAGATACTACTAACACAGATAGTTTTAATACATGGTATTTATTACATGATAAGTATAAATGAGAGTTACCAATGTGCTATGTGAAGTATGAGGGTGAAAGGTCCTTATTAATCTTATTAAGAGCATAGGAAGTCTGGGCATTTCAGTAGAGCTTTGAAAAACGGGTAGTAATGAAGTTGATGAAGAGGAAAGAGCACATTTCACCAATAGGAACCAGTGTTAAGAAAGACAGAGGCTTGTTTGCCTTCAGTAGGTCCTTCCCTTCTCATGTTCTGGCCTGGGCTTAACCTAAGAACTAACGGCAATACCACCTCCATTCTTTTGTATGCATTGATGATAAATCCTCTGGCTAAGAGGATGTGAACAAAAATTCCATAAGGAAACATGGATCCAGCCCTTGCTTATATTTGGGGCTATTAAGTAGAAAAAGGAAAAGCAGGGGTGGCTAGGTGGCACAGTGAATAGAGCACTGACCCTAGAGTCAGGAGGACCTGAGTTCAAATCTGGCCTCAGACACTTAACACAAAACTAGCTGTGTGACCTTGGGCGTCACTTAACCCTAACTGCCCTATCTTCCCCCCTCCAAAAAGAAAAAAAAAGAAAAGGAAAGGGAAAAGCAAAATTGTACTTTCAACTTAAAACCAGTTTCCTCCATCCCACTCTGCCTATCCCAAAAGAAAAATAACATCAACATTAACCACACCAAACCTGGAGTTTAAGTTTGTCTGTTTCTATCAACTAAGGTTTCAACTCTAGCATCAAATCAACAACAACCTAAAAAATTTAAGAAACCATTTTGCCATTTATACTCAGGGACTGATCTTTTGACTATCACATGTAGCCATTCACATGGTACAAAATAAAATGAAAACAGAGCCTCCACAAACCATTAAAAAGAATTCTCTCTAGGCAGATACCAACGAAGGCCATTCTCCACACCAGCACCATAGTATCATAATAGCAATTTGTACCTCTTACAGTTCTTGTCTTTTCGGAGCTCAAATCCTTCCTGACTTTACCTAATTAAAATACCACCCAGGCACCGCCAAATACTTAATTTCTGAAGTCACTTTAAAGAAGTCAACTTATTTGTGATCTTGAAGAACTGGGGGGAAAAAGATAAGCAAGTATTAGCAGAGGTAAAATAACAAAGCAGTGATCTATTACATAACACAGAAAACAAATGACTTAAAGGACTGTACCATTCATTAACTTGGGAGATATAAACAAGGGATCAGTCACCAAATAAATTCCACTCCAATAAAAAGAAACATTAACAGTAACAAAACAACACGCTAGTGCAACACAAGAGCCTGACAGCCATTTCCACAGGGACTGCATGAAATCTCAGAACAGGGAAGGTATCTGAATTTCCTCTGCCAGGCTTTGGTTTCTGAAGCCATGAAGAAAACATCTACCCCAAAACCATAATTTTACTTAATAACAAAAAATTCAACTCTTAAAAATGCATATCTGACAAATCTCTCTATTTCATCTCTAGTTCTCATCTAATGAGACACTGAGAGCAACTCCTATTTCAATTTCTGCAGTAGGAAACCACAAATGCTAATTATTGCTGCAACACTTCTACACAATGTTCACACCCAAAATGATCAAGGACTAAGGGAATATAAGAGAATGACCAGACAATTGATGTTCCTCTAACAATTATTTTCATTTGAACTTCTTAAATCTAAATAATCCAAAATGATATTTAGTTTTAAAGTCCACAGTCTATACAAATCAAGATGTTCCACTCTTCCAAAATGTTTCCAAATACACATTCTGTTTAATCAACCAACAGGTTATACCCATTACCACAAAGCAAGAATACAGAATTAACTTCCTAGGTTGGACAAGTTCTATGGCTGGAATACAGAATTAACCTCCCAGGTTGGACTTTGTCCTTATGTGGAACAAAACAGTTCTGTATATTCGGTGTCAAAACAGAACTTAACTAGGAAATCTATATACTACATAAAAAAACTATAATCCTTTTTCCAGTTGGTCCAGCATAGATAATAGCAAATGTTCTGCACAAAGAGAGGGGTCAGCAGCATGTGAAGAATTCCAGTTATGGCTTTTGGAGGCCAAAGCAATTAATTACCCAGTCAACTCACTACTCAAATCTTTGGACTGTTGCTGGCCATAACATATAGATAGCACTCACCTTTAAAGTAACTCAGTGCTCTCTGGTAAGCCCAAAAATCTGTGGGTTGGTTATTTTGTGGGAGTAAATAAAATTCTAAATTTTGCTGAGAAACATTTTTAATATTTCAGAATTTGGCATACTATTTTCAATAATTGCTCATTTCCAGTTTGCATCTCACTGTTTAAGGTCTTTGAAGTAACACTGTGAGTCTAAGACATCATATTGTATGGTTATTTGACCTGAGGGCAAAGTTGCAGGACTGCAGAAAAAATGGCAGCATGAGCAAAAGAACTGCACCATGTTACAAAGATAAATCAACAACAACAAAAACCCTCTGTAAAAAGAAAAGACAGCAAAGATTACGGTTATCATCATGACTTTTTTTTTAATCAGTAAACAGAACACAACATTGAATTTCAATCAAACAACAACAACAACAAAAAAGAATACCAGAAAACTTCATTCAACTGCCAAGTAGGGCCCTGACAGGAAAAAAAAATATCACAAACAACTCTAGATAAACTGTATTCTGCTTTATAAATATCTTTCTACATATGAAACCAATGCTTCATAAACCAAGGTATCTACTAGCATTTTTTTTTTTTACACATGAGATCACAGGGCCCCTAAGTCTCAGTTAGGAAATGTTTCTCAGGCCACATGGAAAGCTAACAGATACAGCTTAAGAACTGGACAGAACCCAAATCTTAATACTCACAATCCCTGGCTCAAGTCACTAGGGTAAATCTCTATGTACCTTAGTGGGTTAAGAACTCCCAAGTGCTATCCACAGTTATAAACAGTGATATCATTGGTAGCAAAAGCCCAGGCCTGCAACCTCCCAATGGTGAGCAATACAAAAAAAAAACCTACAGGTTTTTATTTTTAATATATATCTAACATCTTTTAAAAAGATAATTTTATTTCAAGCAGTACAGCTCATCATTTCTCATTTCTCACTCTTCCTTTCCCAAGCACCATAGGCACAAGGATTCTAAGAGCTGCACAGGACAGGAAAGTCCACACAGAAATTTGAATAAAGAAATCAAGTCAAAACTCAAGATATCATAAAAGATAGTACAGTTATTTTGTACTTTTAGAGGGAAATTTTTTTGAAAAAAAATTTTAAATACAAGATTCAGTCACATGGAAGTACAAAGTCCAATAGACATTATAGTTTTAAAGGCAACTTGCGTTGTTTTCAAATACAATCAAGACAATCTAATTCAGTGAATCAAAATAAAGTGTTCTCAATTACAGACACAACATGTATGTGACAACCAACTTTGACAGACTGGGCTCTTCTCAGCAATGCAAGGTTATAAGACAACTCCAAAAGACTCATAATGGAAAGAGATGTCTATATTCAGAGAAAGAACTACAGAGTTTGAATGCAGATTGAAGCAAACTTCCTGCTCTTTCTTTTTCTTGTTTGGTTTTGTTTCCTCTTTCCCATTGTTCATTCCATTGGTTATAATCCTTCTTTACAACCTGACTACTGTCTAATGAGAAAGTATTTGCACATAAAATGACATGCTGCCATTGGGGGTAGGAGGGTGGAGGAGAGGGAAAGGGAAAAATTTGAAACTCAAGGGATTGTGGAACTGAATCTTGTAAACTAAAAGTAAACAAACAAATTAATAAAGATTTTTTGGGGAAAAAAATAAAGTGTGCTTCATAGTAAATAAGAATCACTACCAATTCAGAAATACATATACATGACTAGCAAAAGAAAAGTATCAGAAATGGAAAGAATTCAGACAGGAATGATCAATCTTAAATAGTGAAATAATGAAAAGTCATATCATGGCCTACTGCTATTAATATTCTTAGAGGAATAATAAAATAATCTTTCAGTGAAAAAGAAGAATCAAAATCTGGGAGGGAATTCACAATACTAACTGACCAATAACCAAAATAAAATCCATAAAAAAATGCAAAGCAAAGGCAACCAGTCCCATTCTCAAACTAGTTCTGACATGCCATTCCTGACATTCCACTCTCTCTGCATTTTCAGATTCTCCATTCCTCACACTTTATTTTTACTCACTTGGACCTGAATAAGTAGAATGACAGAAGGCAAGTCTCACCATCTTTGTATCACTGGAACAACAACTCTCCACTTGTGAGAGCACAAACAGAAACTACTCAGAAAACCTTCAGTACTCAATTATCCATGGTAATCAGAATTGATGATAGTATGGATAAATGAATTAAACTGGTATTCAAAAAGTTGGGGTTTTGTCACAAGTTTCAACCTTCCTCTTCAAAGAACCAACTAGCAAAACTGATAAGCTAATTTTTTTTTCCTTTCTCATCCCTTCCACTGTCCTCTTCATAAATAATAACAATAATGATAACAACAACAATAACTTTAGGAGGTAGCCAGCAACCACCAAAATGGCTAACTAAAAGTGACTGGAGACTTTAACTCTTAAAAATAGAAGGAAAAGTGGAAGACTATAAAATAGGCATCAACTAAATTAAAGGATTACATTAACCTGCAAAGACTGCCATACGCTATGGACAAAGAGAGCTAGATTCTACAGACACAAACTAAGAAAGTGTGAAAAATGCTACTAATTAAGTAGCAACTTAGTAAACGCAAAGCATGAAAGCTGAAGGATACCCTGGACTTCTTCCTCTAGCCCAAGCTTCTCATTTCAGATGACTGTTATTGAGGCATAGAAAAAACACAACGTAACAACAGAAGCTGCTACTATTCTGTTCAACATTTCCAGAACATAATTTTATATGGCTTATTTAGCAAGTCATTTAGTGTCTGGGCAAGAGGTACACTGTCTCAGTCTTTTGTGCTTCAGAATTGGGTACCTCTCTTCTTTCCCCTGTCCCTTTTTCAGCAGAGGAGTAGAATGCTATCTAATAGGGTTCCTGATAAATAGCTGAAAAGGCATGGAATTCTGGGAAGGAAATTTCACCTTCATTTGGGTGCCAAAATATAGCCAACAAGTCAAAACAATACTTTTATTGAATCTAGATACAGCACTTCAGAGGTGGAAGATACCTTGGAGACCATTTAGTCAAGGATTTTACAGATGAAGAAACTAAGGCCCAGAAAGAGAAAGGGATTTGCTCAAATTCACACGGCTACTAACAACAGATTTTTGACTAGAATCTAGTCTCTTGCCTCCAAGTTTATCTTCCTATAATTCAAGCCTCTCCCCAGTCCAGTCCATCCTCATCTGTCAAAGTAATCTTCAAGAGCAAGTCTGGCCATGTCACTCTATTCAACAAACTCCAATGGCTTCCTATTGCCTTCAGGATCAAAAAGAAAATCTGTGGTCTGGTTTTTAAAGCCCTTTTAACCTGGCTTCTTCCTACCTTTCTTGGCCTCTTCTACCTTACTCCCTTCACTTACTCTGAGATCACTTACTCTGAGAGTGTCTGGCCTCTTTTTCTGTTCTTCTCACAAGACATTCCATCTCCTGGTCAGCTATGTGCTACACCTGGTATTATCTTCTTTCCTCTTGGCTTCCAGCAAATCTCATCTAAAAGCCCACCTTCTGCAAGAGCCTTTCCCAGGTCTTCTTAATGTGAGTGCCTTCCCTCTGAGAATATCTCCAATTTAGCCTGGCTATATCTTGTTTGCACATAGATGTCCGCATGCTGTCTCCCCCCATTATATTATGAGCCCCCTGAGGGCAGAGACTGTTTCTGTTTTGTTTTGGCTTTTCTTTGTATCCTCAGAGCTTAGCGCAGTGCCTCTCACATAGTAGGCACTTAATAAATGCCTAGTGAATTCATTTTCTTTACACCATGAAGTCATCCTCCTTTGTTTGCTATGTCACCCATCAACTGACATTTAGATGATAGAGTTCAAATTAAAAATAAACTGGGGAAGTAAATTAGTGAGGAGCTCCAGCCAGATCCAACAACCAAGAAGGCTGGCAGAGAAAATATTCTACCCTAGGAGGAGTCAATATAAAAGAGAGCAGAGAAAAAAACAAAATGGATTAATTAGTGAAGACTCCCCAAGTACACTAAACCCAAAAGGCTGAGTCCCTTGAGGTTTACATGTTGAATATCAGTCCTGTCATTAATACAAAGAATAAAGATAGCAGTCACAAAAATCTCATAACTGGCCGAAACCTCCGGAATAATTTAGTCTATAGAACCTGTAGCTGAACAGGAATTTTCTTTACCACATCCCTAACAAACACTCAGATTTAGAGCTAGAAGGGACCTTAGAAGGTCATCTAATGCAATACCCAACCCCCCATTTTACAGATAAGGAAACTGAGGGCCTGGCCCATAGTCACACAAGTAGCAAAGCAAAGATGTGACCCCAGGTTCTCTGACTCCAAATCCAGCACTGCTTCCACAGTACCATAATGCCTTAATTAGAAGACCTCTGTACTAGTGGGAAGGAAACTCAGTACCAGTACCAGTACCTCCTGAGACAACCTATAGCACTGCTCTAATTATTAGAGCAGTGACTGGCTTGATGCTTTATATAAAGCAGCACTAAGGTCATTAATGGTAGCATTTTTTTTTTTCTAGATCTATAAAAAGGACTTAACTAGATTGACCCCTCCCCCCCACCAAGGTATCCTACAGTTCCAAAATGCTACTCTTGGGTTCAAAGTGGTAATTATTTTGAAACCTTAGTCTCTGTTCACTGAAGGAGGAGCATTAATGGCACAACATATGGTTGCTTTCCTCTTTCTCTCTTCAACCTCTACCCTTTTCTATTCTCCCATACATTTTTCCCCTTCTTTTCCCTCTTTGTCCTAGAGCTCCCAGTTACAGCTACAGGCACTGCTATATTGTACAGGTGGCATTCAGGGCTACAGAAGTAGCTAGACCAAATCTTCAGAGTAACAAAGAACACTTCCTTGTACCCTATATATTGCTGAAAGCTGCATTTTTATTTGGTTATGCAGTAAATTCGTGCAGTAAAATCATTAAAAGTAAAAGGTCACAAAACCCAAGCTAAATTGATGGCTGTGTGTGATCTGTACCAATACATGAAAAGAAACCCGGATGACAGTAAATTTCTCATGGGACAGTTTCAACAATTTGGTAAACAAACTGATATCTAGTGAAGGCTTTGCCCTAGGTCACCATATATTTAGCAAATAACAAATTCAAAGTTCTTAAATATCTCTCTTGTGCCATTCTATAGCTGCTTATCTCTATCTTAAAAAGCATACTTTTCTTCCATATATTAAAAGGTAGGTTTTCACCACTTGGCATATAAAACAGCACCTTCCTACTTTATAAAGCAAATCCAGCCAGCATTTCCAACAGTACTGTTTCTTATTTGGAGGGGGGAAGGGAAGCCATCTGGCAGGCCCATGAACAGTTACATCCTGTTTATTATTAAATCTTTTTAGCAATAGCGCTTTAAAACTGTTTTTCCAAATAACCCCCTTGTTCTTGGCACTCCAACACAGACTCATCTTTGGGGGATATTGAATCTCTCTTGCTCCTTCAGCACAAACCAATAATCACAGCTTATCCATCAACTCCACTTAAAACACCCGGTGAAATCTAGCCTCCATCCTAGGGAACTCATACAATTTAATATTCTCTCTTTCTGCCTCCAAATACCACAGAAGCTTTAGTCTGAGATAGTGAAATGGTGACTAGTAAATTCCATTTCAATAGTGCCTCAAAACATAAGGAAGAAAAAATACTTCTCCCACCTTTTCAGGACCTAAGAACATGGAAGCTAAAGACTGTTCCCTTCTCCAGTCTTATGTCTCCAAACACCTAAACCAGAAAGAGCAAAAAGCTTGTTTTTTGCACTATAAGGTGCTCTCTCTTTACGACAAGCAAGTTATCAAAAATATAAAACATTTTCCAAAAAATAACAATGATTCAAATTCTCAAACAGACATAGCAGGAAAAAAACTGGCATAAAAATTGAATGTTACCTCAAAAATATGCAAAAATCTACCCTTTGATTGTTCAACAGCAATGTTTTGTAGTCTACATCCTTTTGACATTTTAACTTGGGAAAGTGGAGAAGGAGGTAAGCAAGGAAGAGGGTGAATGGATCAGAGATATACGGTTTGCAGGAAATCATGAAATCATCCTATCCAGCGTAAGCCTGACAGCGCTTTAAAAATAATATACACACATATACTGAGTCCTCTAGAGCGCAGGACGCAAGTCCAAAACAATGGGGGGTGAAAAGACATTAAAAAAAAAAAGCGCAGCCCTAGACACTGGCTAGGAAAAGAGGTATAGGGGAAAGCACCTCTGTCCCCTCTTCTCGAAGAAAAAGAGCCACCCACATACACAGACACAGAGAGAAACACACACATCCCCATCCCCTGCGGCCCTACAACCACAGAGCCACAGAGAAAAGGGGCAGGTTGGGGGAGGGACCGAGGCCCTGCAGCTCACAGATTCACAAATCCGGTTGGAAAAACAGCCACCACCATTGCAAACTGGGGGAGGGGTGTCCAGGCAAAGGATTCAGACTATGCCCGGCCCCGTCCCCAACCCTTTGGGAATAATTTGGGGGAGGAGGGCATTCACACACCCTTCCCCAGAAATCCTAGACCACAGCATTCCTGGGGACAGAAGAACCGAGATGTGAGGGGGGGGGAAGAAGGGGAAATATAATTAGGGAAGGAATGGAAGGGTGAGCAAAGAGAATTTGGGGGGCGAAAGAGAAGCAAAAAGAATTTAAGGGCAAAGAGGAAAAGTAATCGGGGGAATGAGATCGGAGAATTGGGGGAGAAAAGATAGAATAATTGGCGAATAAGGAGAGGAGGGTTAACAATTTTGCGGGGGAGGCAAAGAGAATTGGGGAGAACGATGGAGTGGGGGTAGGAAGGCCAGAGAGAACCGGGGAGGTGTTCAAATCCAACCTGGGCTCTTCAGAGGCTGGATCGGGAATTGGAGGGGTGTCACGGCGGTGTAAACAATGAGCAGAAGAGCCTCGGCTCGACCCAGTCGCTCCCACCCCTCAGCGGGGAGGGTGGGGGGGCTTGCTCTCCCTGCCCCCACTCTGCAAGGGAAAGGGGGGGCGCGCTTATTATCCCTGTCACCCCGCCCCCGGCGCCCCCTCCCACTGGCGTGAGGGCGGGGAAGAGACAAAAGCCCAAAGAGGAGGCCGAGGCCCGGCCAGGCGCCAGGGCTGGGGCCGGGGTTGGGGCTGGGGCTGGGGCCGGGGCCGGGGCCGGGGCCGGGAGTAGGACGGCTGCAGCAGCGGCGACTCCGAGGCTCGGGCTCCATCTTAGCCCTCCTCGGGGCCCCCCTCCCCCGCCCCCCAGAACCCGGCCGCGTCTCCCCCCGCGCCCCGAAATAGCCACCTGGTCTGGTTCCGGGGGTCCGACAGTGCCGAGAAATCCCAATCCGGCGGCGAGAGGGGCGTTCAGGCAGCAGGATGGCGGCGGATTGAGAGGCGGCGGTGCTGGCGGAGCCTCCCGAGCCTCCTCCTCCTCCTCCTCCACCTCCTCCTCCTCCAACTCGGTCCCCGGGTCTGTGTCTGTCTGCCTCCCTCCTCCCTGCTCGCCTCCTTCTCTCGCTCTCTCCTCCTCCTCCCCGCCCCCCGCCCCTGCCCTCCTCCTTCTCCTCCACCTCCTCCTCCTGCCCCCCCACCGCCCCGCTTGTCAATCCGCTTCTCTCCGTCTGTCTGTCTGTCTGTGTGTCTGTCTGCCCGCCCTTCTGTCTGGTATGTCTGTCTGGATGGAGCCTCTCGTCCCCCAACCACTGGCCTCGAAACCCGGACAGCGCCCCCTGCAGGGCCTCCCGGGAGACCCGAGCCAGCGTACCCGCCCGCCCCGCCCCTTTCACTCCAGTCTGAGCCCAAGAAAGAAGGTGGAGAAAGAAGGGGGGGTAAGTGGCAGCCCCTTCGCCTCGCCCCCGCCCCCGCCCGGCCTCGGGGTGCATGGGCGGGCCGCTGGCCAGGCGGAGCGCCGCGGCTACGTTCAGCCTGCTCGTTTTCCGTGCAGGCGTAGCTCTCCCCGGAAAATTCTATCTTTGTGTTCGTGGTTGTTAGTAATGTTTTGTGTTGTTACATGTCGCACGTAACCTGCGCGCTCAGTGATATGCCGAGTTGTGGAATACGATGCGACTGTGTGGTCTCTATTATCTAACATATTATGGGTACAGCTTGGAATGGTAGTAGTGATTGGAACTGGATATTCTGTGTTAGGGTGGTTTTAGGAGAAGATGGATGGGCCCGGGGTTGAAGTCATGGAGGTGTGCGTGCAAGTCTGTACTCCCAGTGTCTCCCCCCACCGTTCCCCTCCCCATGGCTAAATTAGTAATCAACAAGTATTTATTAAGCACCTAAAAGACTGGTTAGAGGAGACTTAAACAGCCCTTGCCCTCAAGAAATTTACCCCCTATAGGTGAGATGGGTACATGTACAAAAATGAAAGTTGCCCGTATAGATAGGACCGCAGATTTAGAGTTGGAACGGACCTCGAAAGCCGTCTAATCCAATCCTTTCATCTTACACCTGAGGAAATAGACCCAGAAATCGGGAGGGACTTGTCCAGCCAAGGTCTCTCAGGAAGGCACAGGATTCTAAGTCTCATCTCATCTTCTTGATTCCAAGACTCATTTTCCATCCACTATATCCTAAGCCTCATAAGCACAAATTTCACACACACACACACACACACACACACACACACACACACACACACACTACTAGGACGATAAATATAAAGTCTATAATAAGTATTATCTAAGATAGCACTACAGCAGCAGTGTAGATCCTGGAGGCCTTAGAATCAGGGAGACCTGGGTCCAAGTGTTGCCTCTTACTATATGACCATGGGCAAATCACTTAATATTTCAACACCCCAGCCCCAATTACCAAATTACAGACTAGTTGCCAATCTGCATCGTGTAATAAACAACAATCATTTTCTAAGCACCTCTTGTAGACCAGGCACCATGCTAAGCCCTGGATATATAAAGACTGAGGCGAAATAGTGTCTGACCTCAATGATCTTGCCTCTATGGAAGGAAATAGATTTGTATATGTTCATAAAAATTTGATACATACAAAGTAGATACAAGATAACGCTCTGATGTCAAGGGGGATCAGGAAAGGTTTCCCACAAAAAGTTTCACTTTAGCTGAGTATCTAGGTATCTTCCAAGTAGAGTATCTTCCAAGAAGAAGACCTAAGAAAAAAAGCATTCCAGGAATGGGAGAGTCAGTACACAGAGCTGGGAGTTGAAGCTTCATGTATGAAGACCAGCATGTAAACCAGTATGGCTGAACCAAAGAGTATGGGGAGAGAAGAAAGGTGAAAAAACACAGGATCAAATAGGTTGTGAAGACCTTTATGTGACAATCTTGTATTCTAGAGATAAGAGAACCATTAAAATTGGGGTACAGGGGGTAACATGGTAAGATCTGCTCTTTAGAAACCACTCATTGTATTTCTACAGTGGGAGTTCCCCACACCAATAAAGTTACAAGGTCCAAACCAAAAATTCATGCATTAAGGCTTAGTATAGGCAGTATCTGGCATTTAAGGACCTAATTCAGAGAATTTTATCACTAGGCTGGCTGCAGATTGCTGAATAGTTAGCCTAAGCACCTCAGGAAGGCTGAATGTATAGAAAGGTTGTCATTTGTAGTGTCTAGAAATTAGGACTTAATTGAAATATGTTATATATATTGTTTAAATTAATAGGAAATCATTTATATGAGTTACATTTGTACATATTTTATATATGAATTTTTATATTGTATTTATATTTTAACTTAAAGTTCAAAAAGTGCTTTCCTCAAAGGTCATACAAGTACAAAAATATTTATAACAAATCTTTTTCATGGCAAAGAATTGGAAACTAAGGGGATGCCTAGCAATTGGGGGATGGCTGAACAGTTATGGCATATGAATGTGATGGCATACTGCTGTGTTGTAAGAAATGATGAGGGGGATGATTTCAAAGAAATCTAGGAGGCCTTGCATGAATTGATACAGAGTAAAGTGAACAGAACTAGGAGAAAAATGTATACTATAATATTAACATAGTAAAAATAATTTTGGAAGACTTAAGAATTCTGATCAATGCAATAATCAGCTATGATTCCAGAGATCTGATTTGATAGTTATCATTTATTTTCTCCTACCACATCCCCAACCCCCAACTCCAACTCCTTTCCACTGTATTCCCAAAGTTTTGAAATTCTAACATTTAGGGTACCTGATATCCCCAAATGGAGCAGTTTCTCCAAATATCCCCAGATCACTAAAACATATGACTCCTTAAGAGCAGGGGCCTATTTTATTTTATCTTTGCATGTCTCCCAAGAGATCCTCCTTGCTCAAAATTGGCTGAATTGAATAGAATAAGATAAATGAATTAAATGGAGCAGTCCTACCCCCAAGTCGCTTATTACCTCCTATCTCAATAGAACAAAGGTGAGTGGTCCCAATCAGGCTTGCTACAGTACCAACTTTAGCCTTTCTGCCCTGAGTTTGCATGTCTGCTACACGTGTTAGATAGCGGACTTCAATAGATTTTGCAAGAGAGGACCCCAATTCAAGGACCATAGATGGAATTTAAAGCTGGAAGAGACCCCAGAGATTAGCTAAATCCAACACTCATTCTGAAGTGAGGAAACTAAATTCCAGAGAAACAAAGTGTTTGGCCCAAGGTGTCGCAGAGCAAGGGTAAAGGTTGGAACCCAGTTCTTTTAACTAGTAGTCAAAAGTAATGGATCACACTTGTACTTCTGTTCCTACTTACCATGTAGTTAACATTATGTAACATACTAACTCTTCTTGCCTTCCATTTATGAAATGAGAGTTGTAAAACTGCCTACTTCATCACTGTGCTATAAACATTGTGTGTGTGTGTGTGTGTGTGTGTGTGTGTGTGTGTGTGTGTGTATGTGTATGGGTAAAGACATAGTAGAATGCTATTATAATATGGCTCATTATTAGACAAACCTGATATTTGTTATTGTTTTCTAGTTATGTCTGACTCTTTGCGATCCTACTTGGGTTTTTCTTGGCAAAGATACTGGAGTGGTTTGCTATTTCCTTCTCCAGCTCATTTTACAGATGGAGAAACTGAGGCAACAGTTAAATGACTTGCCCATGTTCACACAGCTAGCAAGTATCTGAGGTACTGAGGTAGGATTTAAACTGAGGTCTTCTTGACTCCAACCAGGCACTCCATTTTGCCACCTAACCACAGGTCTAGTCATATACTCTGAAGCACAGAACATAGATGCAGGCAGGGACGTGCTAGTGCGTGTTTAACAATCAGCTGTCATGACACACTTTTAAGTTTAATAGTGAAAAGTCAAGGATGACTCATTGGGGACTTGGGTGACTGGGAGGATGGTGGCACCTTCAACAGAAATCAGAAAGTTAGAAAGAGGATTGGTTTGTGAGGCTTTTTTGTTTGGGGTTTGGGGGGGGGGGTTGAGCTTTTTTGTTTTTGGAAGGAGGAAGATATGAGTTATGTTGTTGGGATGCCTATGGGACATCCATATGGAGATGTATGGCAGGCAATAGATGATTAAGTACTGGAATTCAGGAGAGAAATAAGGATTATATAATATAGATTTGAGTATTATATGCACAGATGATCATTTAAAAGTGTCCCTCCTCACCCTTCCCCCATCTCCTACTGAGTTATGCCCTGAAGCAGCTGCCTATCCCTGAGATTCCAGGCTCTGCCCCTCAGCTACCCCTCAAATGTCAATGAATTCTCTCATAGGAATTAGGGTGTATGATGATCTCAAGGAACTTTTGTAATAGCTAAAGGGAGGAGATCATTGATTCTGGAAAATGGGGATCTGCAAAAAAAACAAAAACAAAAACAAAAAAACAACCCAAATCTCTAATGGTGGAATTTCAGGTTTATAATGGATAGTGAGGCAGGAAATATCTTCTTAGCATCCTTCAAATACAAGCAGGGAGCAGCCGTTCTGCCTATTACTAATTAAGATTAGATCGTACATTTTGGAAAGATTTTCATTTAAAAAAGAAAATTAAGTATGATACTCCTCCCTTCAATCCAATTACTCCCATCCCTTGATCATATTAGTAAATCAAGGTTTAGAGGCAGTGGATTAACCCCAAAATGTGTCCCCCAGAGAGAAGAGGTCAGGGTGAGCCACTGAACCTTATAGATCTGGGAACTTTTCAAGAATGTAGGTTACATTTGGGGAAAGTGTGCATGAATGGCATTGCTCAGGCAATACAGGTGCAAAGCAGGTTTTTACTGAAACAGTCTTGAAACTTTTGCTTCCCAAATAAATCAATTAAGTTAAAAGCATCTATTGAGCATTTACTATGTGCTGGGCACTATGCTAAGCACTGGGGATACAAAGAATGGCAGTCTCTGCTCTCTAGGAGTTCACAATTTAGTGAGAATGACAACTTGCAAACCACTAAATACAAATAAATTGAAGGTAACCTCAGAGAGAAGGCCTTAGCTTTAAGGGAGATTGGAAGAAAGGATGAGGTTGGACCCGGAACTTGAAGGAAGCCGGGGAGGCCAATAAGAAGGGAAAGCATTTCAGGGGCACAGCCAATGAGACTGGTGCTGGATCAGGAGATAGAATATCACATGTTCCAGTGAGATCCAGGGGATCTCAGAGTATGTGGAGTGAGAAGTAAGGTGTAATATGGGAAAGGTAGGAAGAAAACAGGTTATGAAGGGTTTTAAAAGCTGATCCCTGCAGCTTAGTAGTGCAGTGAATAGAGCACCTGCCCAGAAGTTGGGAGGACCTGAGTTCAAATTCGACCCCAGACACTTGACACTTAACTAGCTGTGTGACCTTGGGCAAGTCACTTAATCCCAATTGCTTTGCTTTCTCCCCTCAAAAAGAAAGAAAGAAAAGATAGAGAGGAACTCATGTGCTGATAAGCAGCTGATAAGATGACTTATAGGAATGACTGAAAGACTAATCCGATAAGAAGCTGAAACATGTTCTGGTTTCTAGAACCAGTCAATAAATTTAGTTGGTACAATGGGGGATTTTCTTACACTCAGGCACCAATCAGCTGGGTTAGATCCTAGGGTGGGAACTCCCAAAATGAGTGAATTAATGGGGGGAGGCAGTGGTGCTGTGGGGAAGCTGTGGTGCTGTGGGGAAGCCAGGCTCAGGCATTAGCACCTAGGGTTACCAGAGACCTTCTACTTCTTGTCATAGATACTGAGTCTTCCAACAGCACAGATCTCAAATCTCCTCTAGGGACTGGCCAAGTGTGACCTTCTTCAGCTATTATTGCCTGCTCAACAGGGGTGCCAGTCACCAACCATAGGATTTATCAGCCATTTGGTCTCAGAAAAAAAAAAAAAGTAGGAAATTGTCTTCCCTCCACCCCACCCCCATCCCTCCTTCTCCAGTTCTCTGACACTACTCTTAACACCCTAGAAATAATATGGTGAGGTAGAAAAGTGCTGAATTTGGAGTCAGGAGATGGGCTTGAATTCTGATTCTTTGAGATTTTGAGCAAGTTCCTTCATCTCTTTGGGCCTTAATTAACTCATTCTTAAAGTGAAGAGGTTGGATTAGATAACCTCAGATGTCCCTTTCAGCTCCAAACATCTGGAGAGCCCCTTCCTAACAATTATGTTTTCTTCTGCTACTTGCATCTTGAACCATCCTCAGTAGTCCAGATCTGTATCTTGCCATTGGCCCCAAATGGCTCTCTAGGAGAAAGGGTGGCTGGTAATTTTGCACAGCCCTCCCTCACTTATATCCAATACACTTGCTAATCAAGCCATCACCTTCCTGAAGTCCTGGCTTTCTTCAAGCACCAAGGACAGACAAGGACTACAAATCCTTCCACTAAAGATGTAAAGGACTGATAACCTGGGTTTCCACATTCTAGGGAAGATTTGCATTTTAACATCTAAGCTTTTCATTTGAAGCTCTGTAATTTCTGACCTTTACTAGAAGTGGGAGGATTTTGTTTTGTTTTTAGGCTAGGGGGCTTTCCCAGCTCTTATGCCTTCTGCTTAAAAGGTGGTTGTATATTTTGCTCCAGGTAGGCTTCTTTGACCAATATTTGCTATTATCCAAATTCCTAGATCCTTTACAGTAAGGCGGGGGGCAGATTTGATTCATTGACTAGCAAAGGAATACTGGCTGACTTGTGGTCCCTATATTTTGTGTCTCCTCTCTAAATCTGAGTGAGGTTGGCCTGGAGAACTTGCTAGAGGGTGAAAAGATTTTATCCAGGGAAAAGAAAGCATGAAGTTCTGGTGAGGCCGGAATGAAACATAGGGGTAATGATTAGTTGTACTTTTCTAAGGGAAAAGAAAAATGAGAGGGTCTAAGGGCAAAAGGGTTTTCTAGATGATAGAAGGGGGAAAGAGGGAGATCAAATTATATGGGTATGTTGGAGTGGGAGAGCTGGAAGAAGATGGAGAAGAAAAGGGGTGGTTATTTTGAGAGTTAAATCAAATATCAAAATCTGTGGGGCAAGATGGGAGATGCCTACCCATTAGAGGATTTATGAAATGGAGCTCAGATGGCAGAGGGAATCCCTAATCCCTAACTCCAAAGTGATTTTTTTTCTTTACTGAAAGAGATGCAAGAGACCATCTAGTTTAAGTTTGAAGAAAAATCTTCACCCTTCCACCACTTCCAGAACCAGTGGCCATTTAAGCCTCAGCTTGAGGACCTTCTTCTAGGGGGATGAGGAACTATCACCTTTTGACACCAGCCTAACCAGGTCACTTCCCCTCACTGAGAAGTATCAGTGTGGCTCTCTTTGGCCTCTAGAATGTGGCCCCCACACTGGTTCAAACCTTCATCATCATCATCCCTCACAGGACTGTTTAATTAGCTCCTTAATTAGACTCCCAGCCTTGTGTCTTTCTTCTCTCAAATCCATTCTAAATATCAAATGGATATTTCAAAACATAGATCTGCCCACATCTTTGGCTCCACCCTATTACTTCCATGACAAAATACATTTAAGGCTGTTCACTATCTGGATCTCACCTACCTCTCCAGATTTACTCACCATTACTTTCCTTTATGTATACTACATTCCAGTCAAACTGGGTGTTCCCCATAAAAACTATCCCATCTCCTAGACTCCATGCCTTGGTAGAGATTATTCCCCAAGAAACTTATTCTGATCCAATCAATTAACAAACATTTATTAAGTGCCTACTGTGTGTCACCATTGTGCTCAGCTCAGGGGATATAAAGAGGCAGGAAACTGCCTCCATGAGCTTACAGTCTAACGGGGAGACAACCTTCAAACAAACACACACAAAGTAAATTATATATGGGATTAATAGGAAATAATTAACAGAGGGGAGTTACTGGAATTAAGGAAACTGGAGAAGGCTTCCTACTAAGGGTGAGGTTTTAGTAGATCCCTCAAGAGGACTTTGTATTTTGTATTTACTTATTCTCTTTCTTCTTTGATAACTCCCAAGAATGTAAACTCCTCGAGGGCAGAGATTATTGTCTTTTTCTCCTACAATTCTCCAGCACCTAATTCAACACTGGGCACCACACCACACACTTGTGGTACTGAATGCAAGATAGAGTGCAAAGTCCCTCATTTGGCACTTAGAGGCACTTTGGCCTTCACTGTCTAGCTCCAGCCTCTCTGCTGATTTCATATTCCTCCCTGTCATGTCCTTTAGTTCCAGCCAAACTGGCCCATCTGTTGTTCACCTACTGTTTTATCTCCCACCTCTGTACCTTTGCCCAAGATATTTTCCGAGCCTGGAAGGTTCTCTGTCCGCACCTTGATCTCCTGCCATCCTTAGCTGGGTTCAAGGCTCAGCTCCTGTGGCATCTCTCACTCTGGGCCTATTCAGAATTCCAGCTCTTGGTGCTTTCCCACTCCATGTTACTTTGTATTCACTTTGCATGCTCTTATATTTATTTATCTGTCTACATAGGGTTCTTTGAGGACAGGGTCTATTTTCATTTTCATTTTTTTTTTATAAAGGCTTCCTGAGTTGAATTGAATTTGGCCCTTTGGTGGAATAAAAGGGGAGAGTGCTACAAAAAAACCCAATTCCTGTAATACATTGATTTGAGTTCCATCTTCCCAGAGAATACTTAAAAAAAAATCAAAAGAAATTATGTATTTATGTAGAGCTCTAGTCATAGACACTGAGGCTTATTGTAAAGGTAGCTAGTTATTCAGGGGCTAGAGCATTAGATCTGAGAATCAGGAAGACCTGAATTCAAGTTTTGCCTCAGACCTTTACTAGTTGTGTAACACTACTCGAATCATTTAACCTCTGTCTCCCTCAGTTTCTTAAGATGGGGATGATAATAGCACCTCCCTTATTGGGTGACTTAGAGGATAAAATGACATAATGGTTGTCAAATGCTATGGAAATGATAGCTATTATTGTTCACAGAATAAATTTTATTTCTATATCCTATAGAAGATGTCTTCAAGTTTTCAAAAATGGCTATTTTAAAAGCCAGATGACTAAATCAATCCTAAAATCAGCATAGAATGCTTACTAATCACTTATTCTAACTCCAGTAACATCCACCTAAAGATTAATTGAAAGAAAAAAAACCCAGGAAGACCTAGTATCCTTTGCCTCCACCCCTCCAAACCTGTTCCTCTTCCAAACTTCCCTATTTCTACTGAGGGCACTATGACCTTCCTAGTTACCCAGGTTCATGACCACACAATCATCCTTGACCCTTCCCTCTCCCATATCATATTCAAGCAGTTTCTAAGTTTCTTCAATTTTACCTCCACTGCCTTTTTCAAAGTTGACTATGTGGATAGAGTGCTAGTCAAGAAAATCTGCATTCAAGTCCAACCTCTGACATTTACTAGCTCTGTGACCCCTGGGCAAGACATTTCACTGCTTTGTGTCTCAGTTTCCTCATTTGTAAAATGATGATATTGATAGCA
Source organism: Gymnobelideus leadbeateri (assembly GCA_011680675.1). Classification (NCBI taxonomy): domain Eukaryota; kingdom Metazoa; phylum Chordata; class Mammalia; order Diprotodontia; family Petauridae; genus Gymnobelideus; species Gymnobelideus leadbeateri. Next base: position 149,776 of record WOXC01009426.1, on the reverse strand, counting down.
CCTACCTCTCAGGGATGTTGTTGAGGATAAAATGAGAAAACATTTATAAAGTGTTTCGCAAAACTTAAAATGCTATAGAAATATTAATATTATTATTATCACCACAAACATAATCTTAAAAAAAAGAAAAAATATATAGTCTAAGGTCAGACCCTCACTGTCTTTCACAGAAACTATTGAAAATAGCTTCTTTTTGGGGGGGAGAGAGCAATTGGGGTTAAGTGACTTGCCCAAAGTCACATGGTTAGTAAGTGTGTCAAGTGTCTGAGGCCCAATTTGAACTCAAGTTCTCCTGACTCCAGGGCCTGTGCTCTATTCACTGCGCCATCTAGCTGCCCTGAAAATAGCTTCTTAATTGGTCTAACTACCTTCTGCTCTTCTTTTCCCCTCTCCAATCCATCTTCCACCTGGCAGCCAAAATAATCTTCCTAATACTCTTCCTTTGACCACTTCAGTCTTATGTTCAAACATCTCCAGTTGTTCTTGATGTCTCCAAAAGAAAATTTGAGCTTCTCAGCCTAGCATTTAAAGTCTACTCCACTCTAGCTCCAACCTTCCTTTCTCTAACTATTTCATATTGATCCCCTTCACACTTTCTGTCTTCCAACAAAACTTTTGTTATTCAGTTGTTTTCTGTCCTGAAGCTATTTGAGGTTTTCTCGGCAAAGACACTGGAGTGGTTTGCCATTTCCTTTTCCAGTTCCTTTTACAGATGCGGAAACTGAAGGAAACAGGGTTGAATGACTTGCTCAGGGTCACACAGTTAGTATCTTGTCTACTAGCTGTTCTCAGAACTATACGTCCCATAGGCTACCTCTATACATTTGTACAGGCTGAACCTGACACTAGAATATGCTTCCTCCTCTTCTCAACCTCTCAGGTCTTTAAAACTTCTTTAAAGTTAAACTTAGGTGTTTCCACCTTCCTGAAATCTTCCTGATTTCACCTCATATGCACACCCAGGGTTTTAGTAGTCTATCTTTCTCTTCTCCTCTGTTCTTGAAATTGCCTGGAATATAACTCATGTTATATCAACCAGTAGAATATTAAGTTCCTTGAGAACTATCTTTGGTTTCTTCTGGTGCTGTGTACTTAGTAGGCGCTTAATAAATTTTTGTCAAATTGAAAATAAATCAACAAAAACCTCTCATCCTACATACATTTCTCACAAGTCACTGTCCCCCCTCCCTCAAACTCTGAAGGTCTTCCTTTCTCAGACACATTCTTTTATGAAAGCAAACTAAGCCATCTTTTCCCTCAATTCTTACCTAGCCTTTAATTACTGAATGGACATTGCCTCAGACAAATTGAGCCCTGGGAAAGACATTAGCTTAAAAAAGCCCAGGGCTCCCACTGTGTCTGGGGCCATCACTAGTCATCTTGACCTGTCATGCCACTGGACTCAGATGACTCTGGAGATGAGAGTGAGGCTGATGACTTTGCACAGCCCTGCCTCACTTAAATCCAATTCACTTGCAAGTCAAGACAAAACCCTCCTGACATTATTGGTCCTCTTTCAGAAAGAACAATGAACAACAACAGCTAGTTCCCCTTCCGTCCTAGGAGACATCCCCTAAAATAGTAAATGAAACAGGTAATCTAAAGTAAGTGGAGACACATTAAGAAAAAGACAGTAAGAATCCTGTACCAACTGTAATAAAGGCTAAATAACTCAATGTTAGAAACCACTATCATCTCAGCAGGGCAGGGTAAGTATCAATCAATAATAGGAATCAATGAGGTAAATAATGACAATACCTGGATAAGGAATTAAAAACATATCAAAAATAATGATACCATTAGTCCTCTAATGAGTGGAAATTTCAGCCGTGTCACAACAAATCTAAGCATAGTTACGTCAAGGGAATGAGCTCCTCCCCTATTACTCTGTATCAGTTGTACTTAAACAGTAGAGTTGAGTTGTGTGTGTGTGTTTGTGTTTGTGCATTTCATTCAAGGAAATTTGAAGTGATTTGTCACTGTTGTGTTTAATAATACCTATGAGTTCACTGACAACAAAGATGGAAAGGAGCTCAATGAAACTGGCAGAGGTCCTCTTCACCTTCATGGTTCATAAAAATGGATATGTAAACCTTCTTATGTTTTTATTCATTCTTCAAGCATGCATTGAGGGCTTGATGTTCCATCAAGACATTGTAGGGGGAGGCACTTGAGGGAATGCAAAGAGGAAGACAGTCTCAGCCCTGAAGGTGCTTAGAGTCTATTTGAAGAAACCCCATATGCCCATAAAAAAACACCACAGTTGTCTTTAAGTGAAAAAAGCAAAGCAAAACAAAACCCCAGACAACTACTTTTAAAAACAAATAGTATGCTATGGGGATCAGTGGTGGAGGACAGAAGTAAAAGTCAGATGGGGTTAGTGATCTCTAGCAAACTCATACAATCAATCTACAAAGATTCATTAATCACATACTGTATGCCAGGCAATGTGCTAGGTACAAGGAATACAAAGACAAAATAAGAAGTCCTTGCCTTCAAAGAGCTTTATTTTCTATCAGGGGAGATAATATTATATATATATATGAATATACACAAGCTAATTATAGGGTGGGGAGGCACTTGTAGCAGGGGTGATAAGAAAATGTCTCTTTTAAAAACTGGCACAAACTAAACTTTAAAGAAAACTGAAAACTGGGGAGGCTAGGTGGCACAGTGAGTAAGAGTGCTGGCCCAGGAGTTGGGACAACCTAGGGATCAGTTCCAGCTTCAGAGAATGAGCATCCACACATAAATAATGACTAACCGTGTAATCTTAAGCAAGTTATTTAACCCCAATTGCTTTAGAAAAAAAAGAAAGAAAAAAAGAAAAAGAAAACCGAAAACTGGTGATTTAGAGAGAAAGAGGTGAGGCAAGAATGCACTCCAGGCATTGTGCAAGAGCATGGAGATGAGAGCCAGAGTGTCATGTGTGAGGAATAGCAGAAAGCTCAGTTTGGCTGGATGTGAAGGGAAGTTAATGATAAGCTAGGGATAGATCCCCTTTTCTGAGCAAAACATGTGTCCTGCCCAGGGCCGGCTTTGCCACCGAGAGACGGAACAGGATGGTCACGGGTATGGTTTGATTTCAGAGATAGACCTTGCCTGGCAATGCTCCACATCCAGTAATTAATTTCCACTCTTAGACTTTCATTCCTTTGGAAGTCAAAGAAGGCTTTTTCTCCTGTCCAATTTTTTTAAAGACTACTTTATAGTTTTTCTAGGAATTATAGCCTTTGTAGTTAGAGCGGAATCTTAGAAATCATTTAGTCCAATCCAATTAATTTATTGAGGAGGAAACAGAAGCTCAGAGAGATTAAGTAACTTTGTTCCAGAATCACACAGCTAAGTCAGGAGCAGCATCAGAATTCAACCCCAAGATCTCTGACTCCAAAAAATTCAATACTATTTCCACTATGCCACATTTCTTGAGAAATAGTCAATGAGATAGATTTGGCAAGTTTAAAAGCTGGAAGAACTCTAATCAATGCAATGGCTAGTTATGATTCTAAAGGATCAATGATGAAACCTGCTGCCCACCTTCTGAACAAAGAGATGATGGGTTTAGGATTCAGAATTTTGTATACATACATACACACACACATACACACGTAAGAATATTTTTGCTTGACTATGCATATGTGTTCCTAAAGATTTTGCTTTTCTTTTCCCAATGGTGATGAGGTTGGGAAGGAAAGAAAAACAGTTTTTGTTCATTGAAAAAAATTAATTAAAAAAGAAACTGGATTTGGAATATCACCTAGAACAACAACTCACTGGCTAGTCAACTTTTTACTTTTCAATCAATTGTTTAGTGTAGTATAAGGATAGACTTCTTTATTTTCTTCCTGAACCAAGTAACCCTTCAACAACCCTTCAAAAGACCACCTCTTATTGACTGAGTGGCTTACTGTTCATTTTTTCCTTGTTAGAAATCTTCATGTGAATTCCAGGAGCTATCAGTCCCATTTTACAGATAAGAAAGTTAGGGCACCAGAGAAAGGAACTGGCCACAGGACACCAAGTAAGAAGCAAATACTTAGTGCATGGAAACCATTCAACCTTTCTTCTGTTGGTTGCTAGGCAGCTGTTACAAACCTCCTGCATTCTACCCCTGAGACATACTCTGTTTCAGTGGCAGTTAAGAAAGGTCCCATCTTAAGCTATCTGATTTTTTCATTCTAGCCCTGGGCCCAGAAATGCAGTTCCTGATTTTAAATCCGAGGCTTAGTGTTTTCACATGAGACCGTCTTGTCTAGTGGAAAGCTTCAAAGATTTGGAGTCAGAAAACACTGGTCCAAGTTTTGACTCTGTTGCTGACCTCTATGGGCCTCCCTTTCCTCATTTATAAAGTGAGAGGGTTGGAATTAGGTGGTCTCTAAGGTTCCCTCCTGCTCTAAAAGCACTGATATTTAAGGTCATTGGTCTTTTAACACTATTGATGCCATATGCCTCATTAGTATACACTTCTGTATCCCACACAGTTGAGTAGCATTGATATTTGTTGGTGGATAGATTAAAAAACAGCATATATGTATACAACACATACATGGGTTGATTAAAAACATATAACATATTTTAGTACAACAAAACAACAACAAAACCCAGCTCGTGTGGATACAATGCCTCACAGTTAAAATGTTCTTTGTAAAGCACTTGTGAGATGGGACAAATGTGATTATTCTCATTGTACAAGTAAGAAAAACTGTAGCTAGAGATATGAATACACTTCAAGAGTTGAACAACAAAGCAAGTGGCCTGGCTAGGAGTTGAACACCCAGTACAGGGCTCTTTTAGTGAAATTACATCACTAAGTATAACTCACCATTATATATTACAGTGCTCTGCAATCTACATAACCCTGTATCCCTTATCCAGACTACATCCCCCCCCAAAAACCCCAAAACTTATGCAGTTTCTCAGTCTCTAGTTCTTCATTCTGAACCCATTGGCCTCTGTGAGATATTCCCTATTAATAATATTCATTCAGTCTACACATATTTACTGGAAAGCTGCTAAGTCAAGACACTGCACTAGAAAGAAAATACAGATCATCTACCCTTATAGGACTTAGAATCTTATAGAGGAGAGTAGAGAGAGTACCGGACCTGGAGCAAGAAGACTTATCTTCCTAAATTCAAATCTGACCTCAGACATTTACTAGCTATGTGACCTGGGCAAGTCACTTAACCCCATTTTTCTCAGTTTTCCCATCTGTAAAATGATCTGGAGATAGAAATGGCAAATCACTCCAGTATCTTTGCCAAGAAAACCCCAAATGGGATCACCAAAAGTTCTGACAGGAATGAAACAACTGAAATACATTCAGGATAAGTGATTCAATCAGTGAAGGAAGTCCTTTTCAATCACTTGGATCCCAACTGGTCTCAAATTTAGTATATGATCTTAAATAGTTGCTTGAGGCTCAAGAGAAGTTAAATGAGTGTTAGGGAGTATTCTAGGTAGAATTTTCTTCCAGATCTTCTAGACTTGGGGGCATCTCCTAGAGAGGGGGAAAACAACTACACATAAATAACTATAATACTAAGTAGAATATGCTGCGTTCTATAAGGAAAAAGAAGGTTTATATGCAAATTCTATAAATAAATAACCTTGTCTGAGGTCACTTTAGCCCTTTTTTTCCTGGGACAGCTCCCTGGGAGAGCTTTGGGAAATAGCTGCTTTGATTGGCTGACATGCTTTTTGCCCCAGATGAAGAGAAAAGTAGAAAACAAACATTTCAAACATCATTCAAACATTTCAAACATCATTCAAACATTTCCATGTGTTTTCTGCACATCTCTCATCTTTTCTTATGGCCCTTTCTTGGTCACTTCCAGGCCTTAGGAGATCCCTTATATAATCACTCATCTGAATTAGCCTTTCTGCAATCACCAGACTCCCACACATTGTTGGATGAGTCAGGGCCCTGGTCCATTATGCAGAGAACACACAAAGGTTACAAAGGAAACTCATTATATTGAAATATATTTATCAAATATATATTTAATTAAAATTTTTTAAAAATCACTGACCCTACATATGAATCCTTGATCTAATCCAATTCTTTCTTCATTTAACAGATGGGGAAGCTGAGGCCTAGAGAGGGCAAGCACCATCTGCTAAAGGTCCCATGTATAACAAGAGATAGAGCTGAGACTCAAAGCCAAGGCCTCTGACTCCAAATTCCAACACTCTTTCTCCCTCTTGTCTCTAGTACTCACTTGGCAGTCTATGCAAACCTTAAAAACTCTATACAGGCATACCTTGGAGATATTACCAACTCAGTTCCTGACCACTGCAATAAAGCTAATATTGCAATAAAATGGGTCACATGAGTTTTTCGGTTTCCCAGTGCATATAAAAGTTATGTTAACATTATACTGTAATCTATTAAGTGTGCAATAGCATTATGTCTAAAAAATGTGCATACCTTAATTAAAAAATACTTTATTGCTAAAAAAAAAAAAAGGCTCTTATCTGGGTTTTAATCTGTTTGTGGTGGAGGGTCTTGCCTCAATGTTGATGATGACTGCTGACTGATCAGGGTGGTGGCTGCTGAAGGTTGGGGTGGCTGTGGCAATTTCTTAAAATAAGACAATAAAGTTTGCCTCAGTGATTCTTCCTTTCATTTGAACACTTAGAGGTCATTGTAGGGTTACTAATCGGCCTAATTTCAATCGTGTTGTGTCTCAGGGAATAGGGATGCCTGAGGAGAGGGAGAGATGGGATCAGCCAAGTTTGAAATATTGAAAGAATTACCAAAATGTGACACAGAGACATGATGTGAGTATACACTGTTGGAAAAATGGTGCTGATAGACATGCTCAAAGCAGGGTGACCACAAACCTTCAATTTGTTTAAAAAAAAAAAAAGCAATATCTGCCATGTATAACAAAGCAAAACAATTGAATGAGGTTTGCCTGTATAAATGTTTGCTGTTGTCATTACCATCACATCTTGCATTATGGTCTTATCTGTCTATGAGTCTATTTTGTTCTCTTACTAAAGAGTAGGGACTGTGTTGTTTACCTTCCCACACCCCTCACAGCCTAGCACAGGACCTGGCAAGTATTGATCTCTATTGGCCACCTCAAGCATAGGGGATTATTCTCCCACTCCAAGCTCCCAGCCCTTTGCTGTCCCACAAACCATCTTCAAAAGATCCTCCACAGCACATATACTCTGGCTTGGGAAGAGGCAGGCTCTGAGCAGCCTGGTGGGGAGTTCAATAGTGTAGGTAACTAAGTAGAGTTAGAGATGGGCATCTTATATCCTATGGTTTGTTTTTGCCTTCAGCAAAAGTATGTATTACAAATATGTCTCTCTTCTAAACTAAAAGAGAAAATTAGCATGTTAAAGAGCCCAATCATTATAACTACCATTCAAGACATTTACATATTTATTATAATTCATTTTCCCTCTAGCCCCAGACCCTTTAGGACTTGGGGAAGTAGCTTCCTCATTACATTGAAATCTGAACAAAGACTTTCCTCTATAAATGAATGAATAAAGCATTTATTAGGCACCAATAATATGCAAAACACTGTGTTAAGAATACAAAAAGAAAAGTCAGATTACCCTAGTTCTCTAGGAACTCACCTTCTAATGGGGGAGACAACACACAGGGATGGTTTCAGCTTCGGGTGGAAAAGTCCCATGGATATGCAAGGGCAAAACCAGAAGTGAGTGCCTCTTCCTAAGTGTCATTACTCCCAGGGCTCATGAGTCCAAGGTCCTGGGCTGACCCCTTCAGGGGGATGTCCTTATAGCAAGAACAGAAAAGGGAAGGCAATGGGAGATTACCCCACAACACAGCCCTTTCTTACTTTTTGCTTCTACCTGGGTCCTGCACCTTCCTCTTCTCTTCCTCTAGGTTCCTATCCTGTGTCACCTTCCTCTTATCCCTTATCTAGAGCTACCAGACTCTTGTTTTGTCAAACCAGTGTCCTTTCTGGCTAAAGGGAATAACAGACCCCTTCTCCTATACTAATCTGATACTATTCTCTCCTAATTTATGTTTTCCTTTACATGGCTTTGGCCAAGGTCATGGTAATTGCTTTTTGCCTAGGATCTTTTGTTTCTCACACAGCATCTAGAAGCAGCTAGGTGACATAGGAGATAGAGTTCTGGGCCTGGAGTCAGGAAGACCTGAGCTCAAATTTGACCTCAGACGTTTACTGGCTGTGTGACCCTGGGCAAGTCACATAACTTCTTCTGGCCTTAGTTTCCTCATCTATAAAATAGAGGTAATCATAATACCTTCCTTCTGGGATTGTTGTGAGGCCTAAATAAGATAATAATTGTGAAGCATTTAGCACAATTCTGGCACATAGTAAACACTATATAATTAATGTCAGGTAGTAGTGTAGTAGTAGTAGTACCAGCAACAGCAGGACTAGCAATAGTAGTGGTGGTGGTGGTGGTGTAGTCCTCTGTCTTGGACCTAGCAGGAGCTTGATAAATGTTTCTTGAATGAGTTGGAGGATAATTACTATGGCACCTCACTTCCCTTCAATTCAATGGCCTTTTCTTAGCCCTCATCCTTCTTGACTTCTTTGTAGATATCAACATTGATTGACCATTGTTCTGAAATGGTTCTTCTCCCAGTTGTTTGACCCTTTGAATTCCCTTTGCCGTATCATCATCAAAATCTCTCCCTTGCCCCCCGTATTATGTCTCTACCCCCAGCTCTCTTCTCTGTCTTTACTCTTGGTGATTTTAAAAGCTTCCATGGGTCCAATTTCATTTCTATAAAGATGATTTACAAATCTACATATCTAGTCTTTATCTCTCTCCTGAGCCCTGGTTCTTATTTTCCAAGCAAGCATCAGCAGCTAGGTGGCCCAGAGTACCAGGCCTGGAGTTAGGAAGACCTGAATTCAAATCCAGCTTCAGACACTTACTAGCTGTGTGGCCCTAGGCAAGTCACTTAACATTTGTTAGCCTCAGTTTCCCATCTGTAAAATGAGTTGGAGAAAGAAATTGTAAACATTCTAGTATCTTTGCTAAGAAAACCCCAAACATAGTCACAGAGAGTTGGACACAACTAAAAAATGACTGAACATTTTCACTTATATATGGTTGTAAAAAGATCCTAAGGTCTCACCTCTTGTAGGTTAGATTAGTTGTTCCTTAAAAGGAAACTTTCCAGACCTTTAATGGGCTTATAAGACTTAGTTAGCTTCCTGGGAGCCTGAGTACAGGGAGGACACAAGGGACTACCTCACTCATGTTTTTGACCACAGAATAGTAGTATAAAGCACAGCCAGGGGAGCATCACTCTGCTAAATAAGTCAGTCAGTCAATAAGCGTTTATTAAGCAGCTACTATATGCCAGGCACTGTTGTTGTTCAGAGTTTTAGTTGTTTCCAACTCTTTGTGTTGCCACAAACCATAATTGTCTATGGAGTTTTCTTGGCAAAGATAACAGAGTAGTTTGCCATTTCCTTCTCCAGTGGATTCAGGGGATCCTTTTGTCAAGTAAACAGAGGTTATATGACTTGCCCAGGATCACACAGTAAGGAAGTGTCTGAAACTGGTTCTGAACTCAGGTCTTCCTGACTCCAGGCCCAGACTTCTATCCATTGAGCCAGCTGCCCCACTAGAGACATAAAGAAAGGCAAAAGACAACTCTTGCTCCTCAGGAAATATCCTTTCCTTTCTCTGAACATCTTTTCCCTGCTATGTGGACTGCATCCTTTAGTTGTTCCTGTTTGTCCTTTGTGCTCAGAAAGGACCAAAATGACATCACTATGTTGGGGTCAAGGCACAGTGTGTCTAGCTGTGGTTGATTATCCCAATGTGGGCTTGGGAGGCTCTACCTCAGCTTGGGCACAAATAGTCTATATAGACATTTGGGAAGAAGATGTCTCTAAATTTGCACATCTCATGTTTCTTTTGAGCTACTGCAATTCTGTTTTATTCATAGAGCACAGCACCTTCCTTGATGCAGCATGTCATACTGAATTATCCTGCACCCGTGTCTCCCATGTTTCACAATCAATAACAAGCTTTTTCAGAAAGACCCTGAGAGTGTCCTTATATCACTTCTTCTGACTACTATGTGGGCTCCTGCCTTGTGTGAGTTCTCTGTAAAATAGTCTTTTGGACAAATTCACATTTGGCATTCAAACAATATGGCTAGTCCATCAGAGTTACATTCTCTGCAGTAGACTTTGAATGCTTGGCAGTTCAGCTCAAGAAAGGACCTCGGTGTCCAGTACCTTATCTTGCCAGGTGATCATCAGATCTTCCCAAGACAATTCAAATGGAAGCGGTTCAATTTTCTGACATGGAGCTGGTGTACTGTCCAGGTTTCACAGGCATACAACAATGAAGTCAGCACAATGGCTCTGTAGACCTTCAATCTGGTAGACTGCTGGATGAATTGCAGCTGTCTTATTTTGTTTCAGTCTCAGACCTGAGTCTAGTCAACTCTGGATGACCATTACCTGGGTGTCCCATGGGCATCTCAAATTCACCATGTCCAAAACACAACTCATTATCTTTCCTCCTAAATCTACCTGTCTTCTTCATTTCTATGCTCTTGTTGAGGGCACCATATTATTCCAATCACCCAGGTGCAACTCAGGAGCCATCCTTGGCTCTTTCTATTCTCTCATTCCTCAAATCTAATCAATTGCTAAGTCTTCTGAATAGTCAAAATAGAGGTCATAGCTTTCACATAATAATAATAGCGATAATAGTGCATTTATATAACACTATGTACCAGGCACTGTTATTATTATCTTATTTGGTCCTAGGGGTAGATGCTATATAATTCTCATTTTATGGCTTAGGAAACTGAGGCAGACAGAGGTTAAATGACTTGCTCAGAATAACAGCTAGTAAATGTCTGAACTCACGTCTTCCCAATTCCAGGTCTAAAGATAATATACTTTTATTCAAACTCATACTAATAGTTAGCATTTATAGAGTGCTTTAAGATTTGCAAAGCACTTTACATAGTTAATTCATTTCAAACCTTTAGAACCTCTTCTGAAACCTGTTAACTCTTATTTTAGACACAGTTCTAACAAGTCAGATTAATTAGTTTCCCAGTGGAAAAAAATTAGGCTCAATGAATTTAAATGGGAGTATGCAGGGGCAGGAAGCTAGGAACCTATTTTGGTGTCTATTATAAAGTCCAAGTGAGAGGTGATGAGAGCCTGAGCTAGGGTGATGGCAATGTAAGTGGAGAGAAGGGAAAGGATATGAAAGATATTGTGGAGGTAGAACCAACAAGACCTTAAAGAACATTGATGTATATAAAAGTTAGGAGGTACAGTGGATAGAGTACTGGATTTTGAAGTCAGGATGATCTGAGTTCAAATCCTGTCTCAAACATATACTAGCTGTGTGATCTTGGAAAAATCATTTAACTTCTGCTTACATTGATTTCCACATCTATAAAACAGGGATAATAATAATAGAACGTATCTCATAGGGTTGTTGTGAGGATCGAATGAATAATATAAAGTGGTTTGCAAACCATAAAATATTACATAAACATTACTATTAACATAGATTGTGCTAACAATGATAACTTTGACTCATCAAGAAAAAAAATGACACTGTTTTCAGTGTCTTCTACTTAAGAATTCAGGAAAAGTCTGAAGACATTTAGAAAGACTTCCATCTGAACTGGCTAAAAAATTTTAAGGTTTCAGAATAAAAAAAAAGTATAGGATTCAGTTATCAAGAAGATTCCTTTATTCAAAATTCCCCCTTGCTAATAATGGCAGATAATAAGGTTTTTACTGTATTCTAAAATTATTGCTGTTTCAAACTCTCTGTCTTAGGAATGTCTTGGGAACCAATTGTTCCTTACAGCATATCATATGTTACTATGCATTGTTATCTTTGTTATGCCTTGTTCCCTTGCTAAACTGTGAACTCTATGAGGGCAGGGACAGCTTCCCCTTCCCTGCCCTACTCCCCCACTCCAGCACCTAGCATAGCACTCTTTGTATGCAACAAGTATTTAATAAATGTTTATTGATTTGCTAAATCACAACTCAGTTCTTCCCCTGTCTTTCCTAGAAGTCCCTAGCTCTCTAGTTGTCCCCATCCACTCTCAGCTCACATTTCCTGGGGAAGTCCAGTACTAGGTCAGCCATCCAAAGGATTCCCAAGGCCTCAGCTCACCCTTGGAACAGAGGCAGCCTGTGTTTCCTTGGGAAGGGCTAGAGTGTGGCTTTTAAGTTCCCACTGCAGGCATGCAGGACAGAGGTGACATGATTAGAAAAGGATGTCAAACATGTTCTGAGGCTTATGCCTAGCCAGGTTCTTGGGGGAGCTGTCCAGGAGCTAGAATGAGACACTCTTGTGCAGGAATTTTGCACTACTTTGGCCTAATGAAAAGTTCTAGGACGTACATCAATTGGGCAATGACTAAACAGGTTGTAATATGTGAATGAAATAGAATATTACTGTTCCATAAGACATTCTGAATATGACGACTTCAAAGAAGTAAATTAAGTAGAAACAGGAAAACAATGCATATTGGTGACGCCAAATTAAAATAGAAACAGGGCCACTAATTCATACTTGCGGGTAAAATCCAGCTACATATGGACTTTGTTTTAAAATGTAATATTATCTGCGTACTTTTTGCATTTTAATTTATTTTTAAGTGTTTTCCAATTATATTTTAGTCTGATTCAGCAGCACTTATCCACATTCAGACCCATATGAGGGTCCACAGGAGGGAAGCATGTTTGACACCTCTGATGTAGACAATAACTATAATAATGTAAATGAAAAGAAAACTAGCAACAGTGATAACAACAACAGAGCAAATGTAAGGGAATGCTATGGAATGCTAATGGTCAAGCTTGGCCCAAAAGAAAAGGCAAGGGAAAATACTTCCCTCCTAAGTGGCAAAGTGGAGAGGGCTCTTGGCCTGGAGTCAGGAAGACCTGAGTTCAAATCAGCCTTAGACACTAACTGTGTGATCCTGGGTAAGTCACTTAACCCTATTTGCCTCAGTTTCCTTATCTGTAAAATGAGTCAGAGAAGGAAATGGCAATCCACTCTAGTATCTTTGCCAAGAAAATCCCAAATGGGGGCATAGAGAAGAGTCAAGACTTAACAACAATACCTTCAGAGGTGTTCTTGTTTTAGAAGGGAGAGAGTGTGGAACTTTGTATGTAATATCAGGGTTGGTTAATAATTTTGTTAGTTGTGGGACAGCTAGGTGGTGGCAGTGAATAGAGCACTGACCCTGGAGTCAGGAGGGCCTGAGTTCAAATCCGGCCTCAGATACTAGACATTTACTAGCTGTATGACTTTGGGCAAGTCACTTGACTCCAATTGCCTTGCTTCCAAAAAATTTTATTTTTGTTAGTTTTGCTTCATTTTTTCCTCTTTTTCTTTACAATGAAGTATAGTTCTCTGCAGAAGGGGAATACGTTAAAAATGTAGATGATTGATATAAAAACGAAAGATATCAATAAAAATGTAAAAAGTAAGGGACACAAAGGAGGCAGCATATATAGTGGCAAGAGCATTGGATCTGAAGTTTTCTTACTTGGGTTTGAATCCCAGTTTGGCCGCCTGTTAGCTGTGAGACTTTAGAGTTCTCAACCTCTCTGTGGCTTGGTAGTTTCATCTGTAAAATTAGGGAGTTGGTTGAACTAGATTATCTATGTCACCCTTTGTAGCTTTTGATTCTATGATCCCGTGAACATAAAATATAGTTGGAAATCATTCCAGTTTGCGAATTTTACTAATTTCAGTAGTTGGCTGAGCTTCAATTGCTAGCTGGGCAGCTATTTGATGATTTTCACTGATTGCTATAACTTGCCAATTAGCCTGATTCTGGGTGACAGACAGCTCAGCCAGTCAATGAGAGGGGATTTAAGAACATAGAGGGAGACTAGACCTACCATCTTTCTTCCCTACTCTTTTACTGATCCAACATAAATGAAAGTCCCTGTCAGTAATCTTGGGGATTCAGTAACACTGGGAGGATATTGGACCTACCATTTTCCCTGCAATTTATTAATCCAATAAAACAAAAAATCCCTAATAGAAGCCTAAGGGATTTAGGGATACACCCTTTGCTAAATGTAGAATAATATTGTTATAAACATCTAGGAAATATAAAACTCTTCAAAACAAGCAAAACCCAAATTGAAACTCTCTGGACAAAGTTTTCAGACAGCTTGGATAGTAAAAAAATTAGATCTAGAAAAAATTTCTGAGACCAACTATTCCAGTCATCTAATTTAATGTATTCAGGACACTGAAGCTTTGAGGGAAATGATTTGCCCAAGGTCACACAGCTAATTAGTGACTAGTTATTAGTGGCAAAGTCAGGACCAGAATTCATACTTTCTGACTCTCACTCTAGGATAGCTAGGTGGTACAGTGGATAGAGCAAAGGGGCTAGAGTCAGGACCACCTGAATTAAAATCTGACCTCAGACATTTTCTAGCTGTGTGACCCTGGGCAAGTCATTTAACGCTGTTTGCCTCAGTTTCCTTATCTGTAAAATGAGCTGAAGAAGGAAATGGCAAACCACTCCAGTATCTTTGCCAAGAAACCTCAAATGGGGTCACACAGAGTAGGACATAACTGAAACAAGTGAACAACGTTTCCTAGTATAGTACCTTTTCAACTATATAATCTTACCTCTTCTACTTCTTCCTAATTCCTCCCAAATATGTCCATTTTTCAGACAGAGACGTGGCACAGTATAGTAGGGAATATAACATCCTTGGTCCTAGTGTTAGAGACAAAAGGCCTGAATTTGAAACCCAGCTCTGACATTTAATAACTTGTGTGACCCTGAGTTAGTCACTCTGCCTCTGTGGACTCTGCCCATATATAAAATGGGGATAATAATACTTGCCCTCTTTTCAATGACTGATTCCATCCCCCATTTCTCCCACTTTGCACATGCTCAGAATGCTCCTTCACTAGAACCTCTCTGAATCCTTAGCTTTGAATCCATGTTCATGTGTCACCTCCTGCCCTGCAGGGAATGTTTCCTGATCTCCCAATTGTTATTGCTTTCTCCTTCCTCAAATTATCTTATGTATAGGGTGTCCCAAAAGATCTGCTCTAATTGCAAGAAGGAGGTGTCGCATGAACTGAGACTTGGATGGTGGTTGAAATTCTACAAGATGAAGATGAATCCAAGAACAAGTAATAATTTGTACAAAGGTATGGAGGTGGGAGATGGAATATATATATATATAATACACACATACCTATATGTATACCTACATACATACATACATGTATATACATGTACTTTTATGTTTCATCCTTTCCACAGTAAGAAGTGACTTATCTATAACCCGGCCAATAAAGAGTGAGCTTCCTTAGGGCAGGAATTTCCAGTTTGTCTTTGTAGACTCAGCAACTGCTCAGGGCCTAAATGATAGTGGGTGCTCAATAAATACCTATTGGAATGGTTGTTGTAAAGAAAGCATTTTACAATCCTGTTGGTTCTATAGAAATGGGAGCTATTATTAATTCTCCTTCTGAATTCATTTAACATTCATTATTCATCTGCTACATAGATACTACTTTTAATTAAATTTTTAAAAAATTTCTGAGAGTACCTGCTGTGTACAAAATATTAGCATAGGTATTATTAGAGATACAAAGTTTAGAATTTAAATTTCATGCTTCTCTGTTGTTAATTCCCTGAGGGTGGGAACTATGGCATCTTTTCTTGTTGTTCAATGCCTTTCCATTTCATTCCAAAAACAATTATGAAGCACCTACTGTGTGCAAGGAATTGTGCTAGGTTTCTCTGGATCATCACCCTTTACTACCTATCACTTTTCCTTGCACATAGTAGGCAGTAAAATATGCAATTCTTGGATAGTTACTTTTTGAGGGTATTTTGGGTTCTTGCAGGGATGGTTAGGCCAGATAATTGTACTCCCCCGAAAAAGCTTTCTCCACTAGAGGGCACTGCGGGCCAGAAACCACAGGGCCACAACAGTATTTGGTTGAAGGAAAAGGTAATTGCTTCTACTGGGACTACCCAGAGGAGAATGCTTTCACCCTAGGCATGTCCCTGAGTGCTAGGATGATTGGTAGGAGGTTAATAATGAGAATCTTGGCAAATGGAGCTCCTAGTGCACTTTATTACTCCCCAGGTACAACCACTGGGCTCTGTCTCAGTGAATTCCTGACTCAGAAGAGCCAAACCAAGGAAACACTGCAATGGTCAGGCCTCCTTTGGCCAGAGGGCTGGCTGGCTGGCTAGCTGGCTCAGGACCACAGGGATTCCAGCTTCCAGGCCGATCTGGGCAGAGGTATCCCTAAGGCAGGGCAAATCTGGCTCCTCTCACCCTCCTGAGGTTGCTATAGGAACCTCAGAACCAAGCTTCTCCTCTGTCTTTGGGGGGAAGGGAGGGCTAAAAAGACCTGAGGCTCCCAACCCATAATCCTAACTCCCTCTGCCTCCAGCAGGAATACACACACACACACACACACACACACACACACACATACACACACACACACACACACACAGAGCTCCCCCTGATACTCATAGCATCACCAAGGCAACCAAAGCCTGGGGCTGGCTGCCTGGCAACAGTAACCCTGCCCCCTTTCCACACACACCTTCATGTTTTCCTTTTGTGACATCTCTTCCTCTTCAGTCTCCTCTAAGACTCCCTTAAGCGGTTATTTTAACCAGATGTCACTTAAGTACAAATGATAACCTTGGTGTTGGAGGCAAAAATGATTTCCCCTCCCCCTTGCTCCCTTCATTCTTCAACCATAGGCCTGAAATCATGGAGTCAGCTCCAAAATCTAATGGGCAGAATTATGAAATCTCAGAATGAGAAGGGAAGTCAGAAAGCCTTCAGTTGTGCCCATATCTGAACAGGAATCTCCCTAACGTCATCCCTGATGGGTGGTCATTCAACCTCTTCAAGATCTCCAGTTAGGGAAGCCACCAGCTCCCAAGACAACCTCTTCCCTTTTGGAGCAGCTCTCACTGTGGAAGGGTTTTCTTCCTTCTGCAGGGCCTAGAGCTCTAAACCTCTGTAGCTTCTAATCATTGCCCCTAGTTTGACCTCTGGCTGAGCAGGCCAAGTGTGCCCCCTCTTTCACATGATGTCTCTTCAAACAGATGGAGATTTATTCTTCTGTTCAGTGTTTTCACTTGGCGGAATATGCTGGGTTCCTTCAGTCATGCCTGGGGAAGTGAGGGTAGGGGGAACATTGAAATATACACACGAGCTGATCCTTGGGGCCTTAATTATAAGAAGTCAGAGTCTGAGATAGAGGATCATAGAAATGACTGTAAGGGACCACCTAGTCTGACTCCCTCTTTTTACAGTTGAGGAAACTGAGTCCTGGAGAAGTTAAGTAACTTATTCAAGGTCATACAGGTTTTGAACCTGGGTCTTCTAACTTCAAAGCTAGTGAATGCTCTTTTCTAGGCTTCAAGGGAAGGCTGAGTAAGGCAGCAGCAAAGAATCTAGAAAGGGTATTTGAAGCAAGTGACAGAAAAATTTTTACTAGGAAGAAAAATCCTGAATGTGATCAATTCGGGAAAAGCTTTGGTCTGAGCTTAGTTCTTGCTCTACATCAGAGAGTGCTCCAGGAAAGAAATGGTATAAGTATGATAAATGTGGAAAGAGATTAAAACACAATTTAGACTGAATTAAATATCAGAATATTTAGGATTACCAAGAGTTAGAGCTAGAAGGAGCCTTGCAGATCCAAAGCCTTCATCTTAGAGAGGAAGAAACTGAGGCCAAGAATAGTGAAGTCTTTGCCTGTCATACAGGACTTGAACCTGGAACCTTGGACTCCAAATCTAACATCTTTTTCACAGCATCTTTCTCCAAGCTGTAAGTCTATATCCTCAAGGTCTTTAAAATGTGTTCCCTTTTTCTGCTCTCAGGGCCACCACTGTAGTTTGGGCCCTTATCACTTCTCTGGATTGCAATAGATCCATGACAGGTTTCCCTGTATGTAGCCTCTCTCCTCGCCAATCCACCCTCCCTGCAGTTGCCACAGTGATATTCCTAGAGTACACCTGACCATGTTTTTCCTCTACACCATAAAATTCCATGTCTCTTTATTGCTTCTTGGTATTTAAAACTCTTCACAATCTGCCTCTTATTATTCTACATTATGTCTTCTTCTTTTTTTTTTTTGCAGGGGGAGGGCAGGGCAGTTGGGGTTAAGTGACTTGCCCAAGGTCACACAGCTAGTAAGTGTTAAGTGTCTGAGGCTAGATTTGAACTCAGGTCCTCCTGACTGCAGGGCTGGTGCTCTATTCACTGTGCCAACTAGCTGCCCCTATACAGTACTTCTTATTATATATATATCATTCAGTATTTCAGTTGTATCTGATTCTTTGTGACTTGTGGGACATAGCACACCAATGCTGTCCATGGGGCTTTCTTGGCAAAAGTAATGGAATGGTTTGCTATTTCCGTCTCCAGACCAGATTTGAACTCAGGTCCTCTGAACTCCTGGTTGGGACTTTTTCTACTATGCCACCTATGTGCCCCTTTGCAATGAATGGAGTTAATTTCTTTAAGTGTTGACTGATTTGATCTCCTTACTTTTCAAGGGAGTCTCAAAAGGGCCTCAACTTAGCCCCCAGGAAAATAAGCAGAGTTAGCCTCACTAATCTAAGGTCCCTTCCGACACTACATCTTCTGATCCTATCATTCCACCGAGGATAGGGTCATTGAAACACAGAGTTGTCAGAAAGAGGTCCCTCTTAGCCAGAAGGCAGACAAAAGAAGGAGCCATCCGGCATAGAGGAGCCCACGTGGCATAGAGGAAGGAATGATTAATAGCAGGGCCAGTTGGTTGATGGTTGGCTCTGGGCCTGGAGGGCAAGAGGCTTTCACCTTGCCCTGAGGGTGCGAGTGGCATTCTCTGTTCTTCCCTTAGCCCTGGCAGATTGGTGGCCCTGGGAGGCTGGCCAAGGGGCTATTAATAACAGTGCTGAGTCAAGAGGTTCTAGGGTTTCAATATCACAAGACGGCGGGCCTGAGCAGGTTAGGGATATTCTTGACTCCCCTCCTGTCTCCCTGACCACCCCCCTTCCTCCTGCTGAGGCTAACTGATAAGCACAGCAGGCCAGGAGTCTCCTTGCTCAAGCAAGCTAGAATAAGGGGCCCCTTCTTCCTGTAGGAAGTTTTTACATACTCGCACGCACGCACACACACACACACACACACACACACACACACACACACACACACACAGAGCAAGAATGCTGGGATCCTTTCAGAACTAATAGGGAAGGAGTGATATCAGTAGTTCTTGCAAAATGACCCCTTACCATTGCCAGCTAATTCACTGAATTTGTTCATTCAACACCTAATATGTGCTTAGTCAGGCAGTGTTTTGGTGGGCTCTGAACTTCCAATGATCCATGACTTTGTTAATATGAGTGCTTCCTACCCTAACACATAGATCATAGATCCATTACTTGCTGGGCCTGAAAAAAATTCATCACTGTACAGTCAGCTTTTAGGTGATCAGGCCACTCCTTTGAATTAAGGTAGGATGGTGCACAGATTGAGACTGTAATCAGTCTATCACTGGGCATACTCTATGCCTCTCCAGTTTAGTAGAACTAACCAGTATGGTATAGTTGAAAAAAAAAAAAACCAAAAGCAAACATGGAAACATCTGCTTTGGATCCAAAAGGCCTTGGTTCAAACCCTAGTTCAGCCATCTACTACCTGTATGACCTTGGGTAAGTCACTTGACCTCAGATTATCTCTGAGGTCCCTTATAACTAGGTTCTAATCTAGGCTTTATTACTTATCAGCTACAAATTTAGGCAAGTCACAACCTCTCTGGGCCTTAATTTTCTTATCTATAAAGTGAGGGGGTAGACTAGATGGTTTCAGAGATCCCTTCCAGTTCTAAATCTGTGATCCCAGGACCTTAGGCTGAGACAAAAAGAAACATTCATTAAACATTTATTAAGTACCTATGTGTGTCAGGTACTGTGTGCAAACCCTTTTATTTTAGTAGTAATGGTGGTAAAGATTTGATGATTGTGTCTTGAGCAAGATGTGGGAGTTGTGAGTGTAGATTGTCTGACTTCAAGGAATCTCCCTACCAGTGGGGATGATACACACTCACTCTTTGTGGCTGGAATGTCAAATGTCCTGACTGTTGTGGTTCGGTCATGTCTGGCTCTCCATTCGGGATTTTCTTAGCAAAGATACTGCAGTGGTTTGCCATTTCCTTCTCCAGATAATTTTACAGATGATGAAAATGAGGCAGACAGTGTTAAGTGACTTTCCCAGGGTCATGCAGCTAGTGTCTGAGGCCAGATTTGAACTCAGGAA
The DNA here is from genome assembly GCA_011680675.1 of Gymnobelideus leadbeateri. Classification (NCBI taxonomy): domain Eukaryota; kingdom Metazoa; phylum Chordata; class Mammalia; order Diprotodontia; family Petauridae; genus Gymnobelideus; species Gymnobelideus leadbeateri. The sequence goes on along the minus strand of WOXC01009426.1, from coordinate 129,464 downwards.
GAGGAGTATTTCAGATTCCAAGCCAAGTGCTCTGTCTACTGCACCACCTGACTGCCTGTCCTTGATCATCCATCTTTAAAGTCTAATTCCAATTTAACCTCTTCTAAGAAATCTTCCCTTATCTCAAGTAGGAAATGTCTTTCTCTTACCTAGCCCTGTGTTTACATCTCTCTAAAGTATTTCTCATTTAATATAGTTTTGTGTTTTTGTTTCATCCCAGTGTTCTCTAGTACTAGTACATGAGGGCAGGGATTTCTCTTATTTAAGCTTTCTATGTTTCTCAGCACTGAACATAGTGTTGTGCACAGGGAAACATAGAGTAGGAAGGGATGTTAGAGACCAAGAGACCAACCTCCTTATTGTACTTATGAGGAAACTGAGGCAAACAGGGTTAAGTGACTTGCCCAGGGTCACATAGTTAGTAAGTGTCTGAGGCCAAATTTGAACCCAGATCTTCTGACACCACACCTAGTACCTCATCCACTACCCCTCTTATCCACTTAACCCTTATCATCACTTATTCGACTAATAATAAATGTTTGACTGAATGAATGATTACCTCATCATTGTTATCTAATTCTATAATTTGGTTATCATTACTAACTTTTAAGGGAGACACAAAGTATGACTATCCCCATTTTACAGATGAGGAAACAGAATTTAAATGACTTGCCAAAGGCCACATGGCTAAACAGACCCCGGCTCTGGCCCCTATGTTGTGTTCCTTCTCAACCCAAAATGTTCTCTCTTCCTTCCTCTCACCTTTTCTAAGTATTACCCATTACTTCAGAACCCAGATTGCCTCATATCCTTCATAGTTCCCTGACTCCCCCAATCCATGGGAACTTCATCTTCCTTTGAATGTTTTATAGCTGTCTATACCCCTTCTGTTGCATATCCATCTTTGTACTATTAGTTATCTTTTAATGTATGTCCTGTTTCTCCAATCCAATTTATAATACAAACAAGAGAAAATGACGTGGTATCTGCCCTTGAAGGTTTTATAGTGTTCTAGAACTAGGACTAGACTATAACTAGGAGACTCTTGAAGGCAAAGACTATGTCCTGTCCATCCTTGTACCCTTCCCAGTCTCAGCATAGGGTCATTAAATATTTTTTGATTGACTATCATAGCATAAAAGTCAGAATAAAACTAGCTCTATCTCTATCCAGTGTTTCTGGAAAGTTAGAGAACAGTTTGAATTCACTCCCCAAGGCAACCCATAAAGCTGGTGGATGGTGTTTCAGCAAGAGCACCCATTATAGAACCATTTATCATTGCTAGGCATACTGGTTTTGGCTTACTCTTCACTTGGGGAAGGAAAAATAAAACTTTTGGCTTTCCGGTCCCTCTTCCCAGTTTGTTGGCATAAGTTTGAGCACATTGGGTAACAGGAAGGGGGTTATCTAAAAAGGAAGATTGGGAGCTGCTGTTGTTGCTTCAGCCAGCCATGAGAAACCACCAGATGGATGGGGCAGGAGCAACAAAAAAACTCATTTCCCCTCCATCTCTCACCTTTCCCTCCCCCTAATCTTGACACTTCTCAAGATGTGACTTCCTAGGAAACAGAATGCTTCCCACTTCTCTCAAGGTCAAAGTTGGTGGGAGTGGGGAGGAATAGGTGGGATTGGAGCAAAAGATTCCTCTTTGGATCTGGGAAGAAATATGACTTTAAAGGTTTTTTTTGGGATACATAAGTCAAAGAGTTTAACCACTATGATTGAACCTCAATTACTTTGGATGCTGACCATCCAAAGAGGGTGTGATGGGAAAGTGGGAGGGGGGAACTAAAACTGTCTTTTCTAATTAAGTAGGGGCTAACCCTCCCTCCCCAAGTACTAGAAGACTCTTGCCATGTTCCCCCTCCCAATGGAGTCTTCTCCAAGCTAAATACCCCCAGTTTCTTCACCTGTTCCTATTATGACACTGATAGACAAGAGTCTTCTTGTTTGCCTTCATCTGGATTCACTTTGACAATATCTTTCCTGAGACAAGGGACCCAGAGCTGAACAGAATACTTGAGATGTGGTGTGTCCCACATGTTGTCGCCTCACTTGTCCTGTATACTCTGCCTCTCTTTAAGGAAGCCTAAGATCCTGAAGGTTCCATCTTTACTACCTTCACTCATCTGAAACAGAAGGTGAGCAGGGAAGCACAGTGGAAGATGATCAGGGTTTAGAGCAAGCCCCTTCACTTCTCTGGCCTTCAGTGATTTGTTAAGTTTTATTATTGACTTTTGTCTTTCACATTCTAACCACTTCCTCTTATCCATCCCTTTCTTAGAACCCCTTATTATCAGAACAATAATAAAAAACTGTTCCTTTCCCCATCAATCAATAGACACCCAATCTGCTTCCATTTTGTTTTTTATTACTAGAATGCTGCTCTGAATATTTTGTTAAATATATGACCTTTCTTTGTGTTGTTTCATGGGTGTGGGGTATGTTGAGACTCACTTTTCTCCTCTGGAAAGTGAGGGAGTTGCACTAGATGCCAAGACTGTGCTAATAAATAAATAAATAATAGATAAATCGGCTCTCCTCCTAAAAACATACCCAGGGCACACTTTTAAGTTTAGTTTACATTATTCACATTTTCTCTATCACTTTCTTTTTAAAAATTTAAATAAAATTATTGTTTATTTTTAACATTCATTTAAAAAAATTGAGTTCTGAATTCTCTCCCTCCCTTCTGCCCCTTTCCCACCCACTGAGAAGGCAAGCAATGTGAAATCATGCAAAACCTATTTCCATATTAACCAAGTTGCAAAAAAAAAAAAGCAAGAACAATAGAAAAAGTAAAAAAGTGTGCTTCAATATGCAGTCCATCAGTTCTCTCTCTGGAGGTGGATAGCATTTTCCATCAAGAATCCCTTGGAATTATCTCTCCATCACTTTCTTAAGTCTAGACAATCAAAAAAAGAATTATATCAAACCTTAATTTGCAGAGAGTGGGATTTCTGAAGTATGAGTGCTCACACTAAAAATTTAACAATTAGCTTTTCTCAACTATGTGAACTGACTCCAGCACTTGGAAAATGCTCTCTAAGGTTCTTTTAATCTCTGAATTTATGATTTTATGTAACACAGCACAGAAACAGGTGATAAGCAAAAAAGAGGCCCTCAAAGTTAAACAAGAGATCACAAAATTCATCCACCTTATTCAGAAATGACTCAGAGGGCGTGCAGATTCATGAAATCCATTACTACTATGTAACCAGCTTAAAGCTATGCTCCACATTCCTTCCAGCCAGCCATACCCAGCCACATATCTTGCCATCTGCCCCTTTACTGCATGTATACTCACCCTGTGCTCCTCTTGTCCTATCCTATCCCTCGTATTCCACTTCCCTCCCCTCCAACCCCGACAATTTTCGCCTTTGTCTTTGTGATCTGTGAATCAAATCAAGACTAGCATAGCTACTGGAAAGGGTAAAACAGTCAGCTGCCCTTTGGCTCCACTCAAGACCAAATCCTTGGCCACCATTCCCCTTTATATACTGTCTCTCCTTTTACTTTGAGAGCAGGGACTTTTGTATTTGTTTCCCACCAAAAGTGGCAGTGGGCAACTTAACAGAAAATCCATGAAAAATTGATGTACAAACTGAGTTTAGTGGTATGGGTCTATTCAGTTTAGGAGCAAACTTTACACCTCAGTTGACCTAAGGACTTCAAGGTATTATAGAATAGGGTAAAAATATAACTTTACAATGATGACCTGGAGTTGTTAAGATGTAGAGCCAAGCACGAGCAGCTTTCCAGAGGACTGTTGCTATGAACAGCTTCAAGGTTCTGATTACCTAGTATAGTGAACTCTCTATTTATTCAGCAGTAAATTAAAGCAAAACATTCATAGAAATCAAAGTACAGCATTCACAATATTATGACATAGCAACTTATCACTAAAATGACCACATAGTTTTAAACAAAATACAATAATTTAGTAACTAAATCATTTAGTAGCTCATTTAGTAAGTCCTGAATTCAATCATCCTTAAGGAGGCTTGTCTCCTTAATGGATACAAAGTACAAAGGTCAAAGTTCTCCACCCCTAGGTCACAATAAGTCATAATATTCTCAGTCAGCATCAGGTACCCAAGAAGAGGTCTTTTCATCTTGACTGTAAGCTGACTCTCAGCTTCTAGGGTTCCTCTTCCATGGTCCCAGCTCCAATTGTCACCTGGGTTCAAAGGCAGGCAGCTCCCAGTTCCTTGTCCAGCTCCTTGTCCAGTTCTTCATCCAGTTCCATATTGAAGCTCAAAATGTCCAGTCTACCTCAAGTCCTTCACAGTTCCTGTTTCTAGGAAGATAAAGCTTAACAGAACCACAATAATATTCATGCACATTGCTGGCACCATCATCAATTTATTATCTGCCTGTGAAATCAACTCAGACCTACCAATAAGGTCTGAGACCTCAATATAAATCATTAGTATAGAAATCAACATGGACCCACAAACAAGGTCCAAGAGGTCAATACAAATCATCAACATAGAAATCAACAAAGACCCACAAACAAGGTCCAAGAGGTCAACACAAATCATCAGTAAAGTCCCAGGACCTCCAAAATGCTCCTCCAGGACTTCTGTAAACAGACAACCAGAAAATCCTCTTTTAGGGCTTCCAGTAAGGTCCCAGGGCTTCTGTAGGAAGTATCACAGACAAACATCGACACAGACAGAACAGATAGAGGGCCGGGATACCACAAGTTTTCTCCTCTACCACAAGAGCTCCCTTCTCAGTTCTGCTCTCTCTAGCCTGGGCCTCTCTTTATATATGGCCATTAGCTCCTCTCATTCCTGTTATAGGAGTTCACAAATTCTAGGGTTCACAAGTTGTGGGATTCACAAGTTCTGGATCTTATAACTTGATACAATCATGAACTGAAACAAGGTGCTAACTACTTCTTTGCTTGCCATTATATAAGAAAACATTTAGGTATGAAATAATTCAAGATATTCCATGTGGAACATGTAATACATTTTAGAAAGACTATCATAAAAATTATAACTAGTGGTGAGGGCCCTGGGTATGCCCAAGTGAAGAAATATCCCTAAATATGTCAGTGTGTCTAATTCCCATTCACATCTCTTTATACAACCATCATCTAACTTGGTACCCTATAAACAAATTTGAGACACTAACTATGTCTGTTTCCAAAGTATGATATAGAAGACTAGCTTGGAGGTTAGAGAACCTGTGTTCAAATCTTGCCTTTGATTATTACCTGTGTAACCTTGGATGGGGCTGGCTAGGTGGTAGATAGAGCACTGGGTTTGGAATCTGGAAGGCTCATCTTCCTGAGTTCAAATCAGCCTTAGATACTTCCTATCTATGTGACCCTGGGCAAGTCACTTAACTTTGTTAGCCTCAGTTCCTCATCTGTAAAATGAGCTGGAGAAGGAAATAGCAAACCACTCCAGTATCTCTGCCAAGAAAACCCCAAATGGGGTCATGAAGAATGGGACATGACTGGAAAATGACTGAACAAAGATCTTGGCTGAATCACTTAATATACCTGGATCTCAGTTTCCTTATCTGTAAAATGAGGGATCTGGACTACATGGCTTCTGAGGTCCCTTACGATTCTAGATCAATAACCCAGGGACCTGGGCAATACCCATTATCTTTGTCCTTTTCTGGCGGGGGAGGGGAAGAAAGTTCACAGTAAAGCCATTGCCAAATAGCCTGGCCACCCTAAGAACATGCTCAGATAGCTGGGGAGTAAGTGTCCTGCTCTAACAGAGCTTTCTGGCTTCTCCAGTAGTTTCCCTCTTTCCCCCAGAAAGAGTTTCAGGTCCAAGGGAGCCATCTTCTTGAGACATGGAAGGGAAGCTCTCTCCGTTTGTGTCAGGCTGTGTTGTGAGCCTGATTTCCATTCCTGGCAGGAGCCAATTGTTCCAAGTGTCCCAGAAGTAGCAGGAAGTCATAAAAGACTGGCTGGTGCCTTTGGAGAAATTTTATTTTAATCACATTTTTTAAGCTATCCCATATGTTGATGGCTCCATTTTGTATCTTCTCTCTCCTCCTTTTTGCAAAAAAAAAACAAAAAAAACCCAACAAAACAAAACAAAACCCAACAAAAAAAGTGACAAGCAGTTCATCAGTGTGAGCTTCATCAGATCTTCCTTTTGCCCCAGAATCCCTTCCCCCATCCAGGGTTCTGTTGGAGACAGCTTGTACAGACTCTTGAGAGCTGGTTGTTAAATTTTTAGTGTGAGAATTTTTACCTCAGAAATTCTAACTGCTACAAACCAGAGCTCGATTGATTCTTTTGTTTATCATCTAGACTTAAGAAAGTGATGGAAAAATGTAAATGATACAGATTAAACTTCAGATTGTCTTATATGCATTCCCTACCCCAATACCCCCCCCCACCCCAGAATTAAACATTTACCGGTATACTTCTGCTTCCAAGCCACCTGGAGCAGCTGAGTTATAACTTCAGATCCCGAGGCCTTTCTTTTTTTTTTTTTTTTTGGAGGGCAATTGGGGTTAAGTGACTTGCCCAAGGTCACAAGGCTAGTTTTTGTGTTAAGTGTCTGAGGCTGGATTTGAACTCAGGTCCTCCTGACTCTGTGGCCGGTGCTCTATTCACTGAGCCACCTAGCCACCCCCCGAGGCCTTTCTTCAATGAGCTGAACATAATGATAAAGCTAAACCTTGGGATGTGCCCCTCGATGAAGGAGAAAGGAGTTAGCTCTTGTTCTGATTGCAGAGCAGCCCTCTGAGAACTCTGGGCCCTGTTTGGGGACTTACCTGACACTTCACGTTCTTATGAGACAATAGGGAAATGCCACCTTCTTTACCCAGCAAACTCCTAATTCCATCTGACTATCCCCATAAGGGCATTTAGAATATGAGGTACAATATCATCCCCCATAACAATATATGATGTATCCTAATACCTGCTCTTCCACAGCCTCTGTCTGGGAGAACTGTCATTGAGGATCTGAAAACATTTCTAAAGGCTCAGGAATAGAATTCCCATTTTTCAGTTAGACCTGCTGAGGCAGGAAGAAGACAACTTGGTCTTGCTGGAATGGTGAATCCTTGGAATCAAATAGGATTATCTTGCTTCTTTATCTACACTGTAGACTCCCAAGGGATAGTGACTAAGTCCTGCACATCTTTGTATTCTTCTCAATGTTTAGCACATAGTAGACTTTCTTTTTGCAAAAAAAAAAAATTATGAACTTGACAAACATTAATACACATTAATACCTATATATACAAAGAAGCACAGAAAAAGAGAATTATATTAAAAAAAAAAACTGGGTTTCATTGTGCTGATTTCTAGGTGGTACAATTGGATAGAGCACTGGACTTGGATTCAGGAGAGACCTGAGTTCAAATCCAACCTTAGACACTTAATAACAGTGTAACCCTGGGCAAATCACTTAATCTCTTTCTACCTCAGTTCCTTTATCTAGAAAATAGGGACAATAATAACACCTACTTCCTAGAACTGTAAGGAGAAAATGAGTTAATATTTGTAAAGTGTGTCACAAACCTTAAAGTGCTGTGGAAAAAGTTAGCGATTATTGGACTTGCTAGGTGGCACAAGCGGATAGAGAGCTGGGCCCCATCTTCCTGAGTTCAAATCTGGCCTCAGACACTAGCTGTGTGACCCTGCGTAAGTCACTTAACCCTGTATCTCTCAGGGAGAAGGAAATGGCAAACCACTCCAGTACCTTTGCCAAGAAAACTCCAAATGGGCCCAAAGAGTCAGATAAGATTGAAACAACCAAATAAGATCAGCAACAACAACAAATTATTAAGTTTAACAAGGCGATGTTAATATTGCATCTGTGTTAGTTTCAAAATTTCCTTCTCCTCTCTTCTGTGTATTTTTGGTGCATTTTAAAATGTTTCATTGCTGCTCTTTTCCTTATTTTGGAGGAGTATCATAATTCTTAACATCCCCCCACACTGGGGCGTCCTCTCCCCCCAAAACAAAGCTCTCTCTTGTAACAAGTATAATCAATTAAAACAAACCCACACTTAGTAAGCTGTCACTTAGTAGGTTTTCAAGTGAAGTGTTTGTTGATTGCTTAAGTTAAAGCAAGGAATTGGAATTTTGCCTCTTCCTTTGTCTCAGGAGAGGGAATGGGAGGAGGAGGGGGGACCCTGGTAGCAACAACACAGAAAAACAATTCAGGCAAAACATTAGTGGTCGTAGTCTGTGACCCACAGCTGGATGACCTCTACAAAAAAGGTCCAATCCCCAGGCCCTGGACTCCTCCCCCAAGAGCACATCTGGACTCTTGGCAGAGAGAGCTTTCCCAGGGCCCCCAGGAAGGCCCTAGACTTTCAGGACTGGAAGTCCCACTCTTTACCACCATCAATCATATTGTTTGGGCCTTGTTATGAAATTCAACAAATTAGAAGTCTGAAACAGCTAGAAGGCATGGAAATATCTTCTGGTTTAATTAGCAGGGGGAAAGTAGTTCTGAGCAACCCCAGGAGTATTTCATCATTAGGTGTGATTTAGGTTTTAGGCTAGACTTGGGGACCCTGTTATCGGTTACCTATGTGGCTTTTCATAGATGTGTGTGCCTTAGTACTAATGTATGAAAGTGTTTATGTTTGTGTATATGTGAGTATAGGTACATTACATAATGGCTTGGTGAACTTGAGGCAGTCATTTTCCTTACCTATAAAAGTCTCTTTCATCTCTAGTCAAGGCAAAAAATCAGCAAACATTCATCTTACTATGTCAGGGACAGTGCTAAATGCTGGAATAAAAATAATAGTAGAAAGAAAGACAGAGTGCCTCTCCTCAAGGAGCTTACATTCTATTGAGGGAAGACAAAAAAAGAAGCTGAAAAGAGGGCAGCACAAAGAAAGGGAGAAAGATTAAGGTAGAGAGTCAGGAGAGTCAGGAGAACAATTTGGACAGGAATGAAGACATAACTGGCCTGGACCTCCTTAAAATAAGGTTCTGGGAGGAACCAGCCAATCAGAGATAGAGGCTATAAGGTGTGTGTGTGTGTGTGTGTGTGTGTGTGTGTGTGTGTGTGTGTGTGTGTGAGAGAGAGAGAGAGAGAGAGAGAGAGAGAGAGAGACAGAGGCTGTTTAATATAAATAAGACCATATGGAATATTTAATAATTTATATTTTTATTTTCAGGTTGGTTGAAAGAATTCAACATGATATAAATATGCCAAGAATTAATTAATTCATTGAAGAAACACTTCTTTAGCATTGACCATGTATTGGGAACTGAGAATTCAAGGATAAAAATGAAATGATTCCTGTCATCAAGGAGTTTATAGAATAAAAAATTTAAATTTAACAAACTTAAATAATAAAATTTAAAATTTAATAAAAATTTATTCCATTAAATTTATTAACTCCTCAAGGAGTTTGTGAAATATGATGCCTTTTCTCCAATTTGTAATGGGCAAACCTAGAATCTGTGCATTGGAAGGCACCTTAGCATTCCTTCTGGGTAACCCCTAGCAGAAGTACCAATCTCTTGTTCAACATCCCTGTTGTATATATGTTGTATAGTAGAAAGAGCCCTGGACTTAAGGTCAAAAGATTGTTGTTCTACCAATAGCTTTGTGGAAGCTAGGTGGTGCAGTCAATAAAGTCAGGAAAACCTGAGTTCAAATCTGGCTTCAGACACTTATTAGTTATATGTTATAATATTAATATATATTATTAGTTATGTGATCTTGGCCAAGTCGCTTAATCTCTGCCTTAGTTTCCCCATCTGTAAAGTGGAGATAATCATAGCACCTACCTCCCATGGTTGTTGTGAGGATCAAATGAGATAATAATTGTAAAATGTCTAGCATAATATCTGGCATGTAGACACTATATTTAACTATTATTATTATTAATTGTAAAGCCCTTAGCACAGTGCATACAGTAAGTGCTATATAAATGTTAGCTATTTTATTGTTATCATCATTCTGTTTCCTGATGATTTCCTACTCCCTTGAATTCACCTTTGCTATATTAAAAAAAGACAACCAAGCAAAACTAAATAATACAATGACCACATCAATGAATCAACAAGTATTTATTAAATTCCTAGTAGGTGCCAGGCACTGGACAAGGACTATGGATAAAAATAGGAAATGGAGATTGACTGTGACCTCAAGGTGTTTACATTCTAGAAAACACAGTATCTGCAGACAAATCAATACAGGATCTATACAATAAATTACAAAGCAATGACGCACTAACAGCTAGGAAAATTAGGAAAAGGATATTGCAGCAGCCTCCTAGTCCAGGCATTTGAGCTAAGCCTCCAATAGTTAGGGATTCCAAGAGGCAGAGGATGAGGAAGGAGAGTATATTGTACTGTGAGTTGGCTGTAGACTATGTGAAGAAAAGCAATCTGTAATCATATTGGAAAGAGAAGCTGCAACCAGATTGTGGAGGGCTTTTAATAAAAACCAGAGCTTTGGGGAGCTACTGAAGCTTCCTTTTTGAGGAGAGAGTAGTGATATGGTCAGAACTATGCTTTTGGTAACTGTTTGGGGGATGAATTGGAGAGGGGAGAGACTGGATGTACAGAGTAATCAATGGGGAAAGCGTTGCAACATCCCGGGTGAAAGGAGTGAGTACCTGGACCCGGGTAGTGTGGTGTGAGTAGAGAAACTGGCACAGATAGGAAGCAGAGTGAGGAAATGGAATTGGTCAGATCTGGCAACTGACTGGATGGAAAGGATGAGGGATAGAGAAGAGTCAAGAAGGATTGTGAGGTCATAACCCAGGCAAGTAGAAGAATGATGGTGCCCTCCACAGTAATAGGGACGTAAGATGGAGGGATGAGTTTCTGCTTCTGGAAGTGAATTTGAGATGGTTATGGCACAATCAAATGAAGATGTCCTACAGGTGTCTGTAGATGCAATCAGGAGAGGTACAAGGTCTAGACGTGTCATCTGGGGGGTCAGCTACATAAATATGAAAACTGAATCCATGAGAGCTGATAAAAATCACCCAGAGAGAGTTCAAAGAGAGCAGAGAGACCAGGGAGAGGACACTGGGAAGCACCCATCCAAGGACATAAATAGTGGAATTGCAAAGAAGACTGAGAAGATCCACTCAAGAGGTGGGAAGAGAACTGTGAAGGAATAATCCCATGCAAACCTAGGGAGGAAAGGGTGTCCAGAAGGAGGAGGTGGCTAACTGTGGCAGACTGCAGGGACTTCAAGAAGGATGGATTTAGCAATAAAGACTGAAGAATGACCTTGCAGAGAGCAGAGCGCTGAAGTGAGGCAAATGTGCTTCATCATCTGGAGCCAGGAATAAGCATCACAAGTAATTAGAGCTCAGCTGCCTCCCAGAATTGTTTTCACTTCCGTTACTATAGGCATTGTCAATCTCTCTTTTGGTTTTGTTTGCTTCCTTCCACTGGCTTAATCCAGATCTTCCCACTCGCTAACCAGTATAACCGTGGGCAAGTCATTTTTACCAGGCTAAGTTTCTATTTCTTTATCTACAAAACAGAGATAATGATACTTTTACTAACTAGCTTATAGAGCAACTTTGATGCAAATGAAATAGTGTAGGTAAAGAATTTTATGAACCTTCAAGTACTGCATAAATATCATCTATTATCATATCTGTCTGAATGCATCTGGTGTTTCTATTTGCATGTTTATGTATGAGCATGAATTAAGATAGTTAATGAAGGTAAGCAATGATGCTGACCTTAGAGTCAGGAAGACCTGAGTTCAAATCCTGCCTTAAACACTTATGTGTGATACACTGGGCAAGTGTGATACCTGGGCAAGTCACTTAATCATTCTCAGCCTGTTTACTTATCTACAAAATGGGCACAATAATAGCACCCACCTCCCAGGGTTGTTGTGAAGATCAAATGAGCTAACATGTAAAGTACTATGTCAATGCCAACTGTTATTATTATTAATAATTTGATTAATATTTGCCAAGTGGATAGATATGTAAGTAGGTTCACAAAATTCTAGACCTCTAAAGGATCTAAGAGACCACATGTCATTTATATGTGTCATAGAATCATAATATCTTAAAGCTAAATGTGTATATAGATGAACATGTGGCATATTTTATTTTTACACAACCTCCATACCAAACAAACTCCATCCCCCCTACCCAGCAAGACATCCCTCATAGCAAAGATTAAAGAAAGAGAAAAAAGCAGTTTAACAAAATCAACAAATGCATCAACTGTATATAGTGGTATTTGCAATATTCTACACTCATCCTCCCCCATCTCTGTAAAAAGAAGGGTAGAGCGACGCATCTTCTCACCTATTCTCTGGGGTCAAGTTTGGTCATTATAATTTAACTTTCTCTTTTTTTCATTTACATTGTTATAGGCATTGTGCTTTATTGTTTTCCTCATTCTGCTTCATTCAATCATTATGAGTTCATATAAACCTTCCCGTGCTTCTCTGAATTATTTTTTTTTCTTTTTGGAGGGTAGAGGGCAGGGCAATTGGGGTTAAGTGACTTGTCCAAGGTCACACAGCTAGTTTTTATGTTAAGTGTCTGAGCTCAAATTTGAACTCAGGTCCTCCTGACTCCAGGGCCAGTGCTCTATTCACTGCACCATCTAGCAGCCCCTCTGAATTCTTTATATGATTTCTCACAGCATAGTAAAATTTCATTATAAGAAACTATTACATGTTTAGCCATTCTGCAAATGATGGGCATTTACTTTGTTTCCAGATCTTTGCAACCCCAAAGATTGCTCCATGAATATGTTGGTGGATATAAAATCTTTCTATCTTTGGGGTATATACCTAGTAATTGAATTTTTGGATGAGAGGGTGTGGAAATATTTATCACTTTAAAAAAAGTTTTTACAAAAGGATGTTTACTTCAAAGCTATCGCAAGAATAAAAGTATAATCATTCCCTCTTTCCAATATCTGGGAGGTGGGGGATACTCTCCATCACTTTTTGAATATAATTCCAAATTGCTATCCGAGAGTGGTTGAGTGGTTGAGCCAATTCACAGCTCCCAACAGTATATCAGTGTGGCAGATTAACTTTTTTGTTATTCTGGTACTTTAAAAGATTTGGGATTTTATCAGCATGGATACTCCCCAGACCGATGTCAGTCACAAGCCTTTTATATTTTGATAGGTTACTGTGAACCAAACTGACTTCCCCTGGTGGATGATTTTCTGGTAATGAGCCTGTTCACACTCGGCTAGGCTTAGCTAGGCCCCTTTTGGATGATGATCCATTACTCAGTGAATAGTCAAATTCTTTTCAGTTGCTCATGTTGACCAGAGATTGTGCACTTGTGGTATATAGCCTGAGAAAATCCAGGGTCACCTCCATGACAGGTTGAAGTATTCAAGAAGGATTTCAGAGGATGATCTTTGCTCATGATTTAATGCAGTCAGATTATTAATTTCCTTGCTTTCTGCTCAGTATTCATTATAAAAGGTGAGAAGGTTTAGGAAGGGTGCAAGGATTCCAAGTAGGCAATGACACGGACAAAATCAGCTAATGGACCTCTCTACTCTGCTCTGACTCCAGGGGAAATGAATTCACATCTAACAGACACTTCCAAGTCTGAGGTCAAATAGTTCTGCCATCTGTGAAAGAGACAGAGGAGCCCCTATTGGAATGCTCTTGAATTCTTCCAACAGCAAGGAATTTCAACAAGTCAATCAATCAACAAACATTTATTTATTGTCTACTATGTGCCAGGTGCTATACTAAGGTTTGGAAATATAAAGACAAAAGATAAATAGTTCTTACCCTCAAGGAGCATATGGTCTTACAGAAGAAATAGGATTTATATATATCAGTAATACGGAATATATAAAAAGTGAATTTAAGATACTTTCTGACTGACTGATACCATTACTAGTTCTGTATCCTAAAGAGGTAAAAAAAACAACAACAACAACAAAATATATATACAAAAATACTTGTACCAGTTCTTTTTGTGGTGGGAAAGAATTAGAATTCAGTTGGGGAATGGTTGAACAAATTGTGGTATATGATTGTGATAGAATACTATTGTACTATAAGAAATGATGAGAGAGATGAGATAATTGTATACAGTAATAGCAGTATTGTAATGATGACCAACTATTGTATACAGTAATAGCAGTATTGTAATGATGACCAACTATGAAAGACTTATCCACAACAATTCCAAAGCACTCATGATGAAAAATGTTGTTCACCTCTAACAAGAGAACTAATGAACTCCGAGTGCAAACTGAAGTATAATTTTTTTACACTTTCGTTATTTTTCTTGCTTCTTATGGCAACATAGCTAATATGGTAATATATTTTGCATGTATAATTGATATCATATTGCTTGCTTTCTCAATGAGTGGGGGAGGGGCAGACAGTATTGAGAGAATTTAGAACTCAAAATTTAAAAAAAGAATGCTAAAAATAAATAAGTAATAAATTTAATTTTTTCTTTTGGTCTGTTTCTTCTTTCAAAGCATGACTAATATGGAAATATGTTTTACATGATTATACATATATAACCTATATCAGATTGCTTACTGTCTTAGGGAGGAGAATGAAGGGAGAAAAATTAGAACTCAAATTTTTAAAAAATGAATGTTAAAAATTATCTTTACAAGTAATAAATAAAAAAACCCAAAGTAAATGGCCAGGTAATTTTGGAAGGGAGGGCACTAGCAGCCAGAAGGATTGGAAAAGGCCTCATGTACAAGGTAGCACTTGATTTTCTTTAAAAATATTATTTTTGAAATTTTTTTTTTTTGCTTTTTGTAGGGGGGAGAGCAGGGCAATTGGGGTTAAGTGACTTGCCCAAAGTCACATGGCTAGTTAAGTGGATGAGGCTGGATTTGAACTCAGGTCCTCCTGACTCCAGAGCTGGTGTTCTATTCACTGTGCCACCTAGCCACCCCTAAAATTTTTTTTAATCAACAAAAATTTACCTTTTCTCCTTCCCACCTTCTTCTCTTCCTCCTCATCCCACCCCCAAAGTGGTTCTTAAGTTGAGTCTTGAAGGAAAACAAAGATTCCAAGAGGCAGAGCTGAGGAGGGAGTACATTCCAGGCATAGTATACAGCCAATGCAAAGACATAGGGATAGGAGATGGAGCATTGTATGTATTGAGCAGCAAGTACTTTTTATCACATCCCAACTATGTTTAAGGACCTGTCTTCAGTGATGGGGAATACAAAGAAAAAAATGAATCCCAACCCCAAGGAGCCTACATTCTACCAGCACATGTATTTGGCTAATTATAATATAAAGCAGAGAAAGATAGGGGAAAGAAGATATCCAGATAAGTTGCCCGAGGAAACTTAGGAGAAAGAACACTTTTGGTTGGGGTTAGTAGGAGGAAGTAGTACCTGATTTGAGCCCTAAAGAAAGATTATGAAAGGTGGAAATGAAGATGAAGTGTGTTACAGGCATGAGGTGATAGCCAGAGGTAAGAAATGGAACGATAAATTCAGGAACCATCCAGCAGACTAGTTTGATTGGGACATGGAGTGAATAAAAGGGAATAATGAGAGATTAAAATTAGATGGTGGAAGGCCTTAAATGTCAGGCTCTCAAGCCTTTCTTTTATCCTAGAGGCAATAGAGAGCCAGTAAAAGATTTTAAGCAGGAATGCATGCTCAGACCTGTGACTCATGAATATTATTTTATATTTAATTTATATTTTTTATTTACATGCAAACAAAAAAATTTAACATTCACTTTTTAAAATTTTGAGTTCCAAATTCTTTCCCTCCCTCCACTCCCACCTCCCTTGAGAAGGCAAGCAATTTAATATACATTATACATGTGCAGTCATGCAAAACACTTCCAATATTAGCCATGTTGCAAAAGAAAACACAAATTAAAAAAAAGAATAATAAAGAAAGTTTAAGAAAAAGTATGTTTCAATTTGCATCATGAATATTATCTTGGCAGTTGTGTGAAAGAGAGATTAGAAAAGGGAGGGACTGTAAGTGAGACCAGTTAAGAGGCTGTAAGAAGGGAGAGGTTTTGAGGGCCTGGCATTTGTGAAGATGAGGTCTGAGGATGGGATTTGAGTTTCTGGATTATAGCCTAAAATGTAAGAATGATGGACTTGGGTAGGGACGGAGCACATTTACAGAGGAATAGAAAAAAAGTGAGGATTTTAGATTACAAAGAAAGAGAGAAGAGAGAAAACTGTGTATGTTCATCTACTAAGATTGATAATAGAGAATGGCTTTTTGTAGGAGGAATAAGAACAGTAATGAATCCCAGTAAGTCATAGAAGACAACATCCAAGAAGGATCCAGGATTAAAAATCATGGCTTCAAATGTCTTTAATAGACAAATGTACAAAGTATAGGCAATAGGCAAAGAGAGCCTAATGCAATCATTTGAGTTTGATCTGATAGGTATCAGGGGGCCCAGAGCTAGAACATGGTTCTAGAAGGGTACATTCTTTCAAAAGGAAGAGGACAGATAGAAGGGGAGGTAGAGTGGCATTGTATACTGAGAAGGTATATTTATGTGAGAAAATTCAGAAAGTGTCATATGGAGCATTTGCATGAAGATTAATGGGGGGAAGAAACAAGGGGTATTGTCACAGAAGTTCATACAGACCACCTGTACAGAATGAGGAAATGGATGAAGAGCCTAGAATTATCTTGTTAGACAACAAACCTGAATTAAAGTTTGATATGACAGTGATAGGAGACTTCAATTATATGAGCTTGCTGTCTGCCAAAGAAGAGAAACTAATAATTTCTTGGCTTTGTTAATGACAATTTCATCTGTTAAGGCAAGTGTTCTTAACTTAGTGTCCATGGATCTGTTTTGGGATCCTTTCTTTTTTTTAAGTTTATTTATTTTTCATAATTAATTAATTTATTTTTAGTTTTCAATATTCACTTCCATAAGATTTTGAGTTTTAAATTTTCTTCTTCTTCCTTTCCCCATCCCCAAGATGGCATGCAATCTGATATAGGTTCTATTTATACATTCATAACAAACACTTTTCACATTAGTCATGATGTAAAGAATTAGAACTAATAGAAGGAACCACGAGAAAGAAGAAACAAAGCAAAACAACAAAAGAAAAGGAGACAAATAGTCTGCTTCCATCTGCATTCAGACTCCAAAGTTCTTTCTCTGGATGTGGATAGCACTTTCCATCATGAGTCTTTTGGAGCTGTCTTAGATCCTTGCATTGCTGAGAAGAGCTAAATCTATCGAAGTCAGTCATCACACAAAGTGGCTGTTACTATGTACAATGTCCTCCAGGTTCTGCTCATTTCACTCAGGATCAGTTCATGTAAATCTTTCCAGGTTTTTCTGAAGTCCACTTGCTCATCATTTCTTATAGCACAATACTATTTCATTACATTTATATGCCACAACTTGTTCAGCCATTCCCCAATTAATGGGTATCCCCATAACTTCCAATTCTTTGCTACCACAAAAGGAGCTACTATAAATATTTTTGTATATGTGGGTCCTTTTCCTGTTTTATTATCTCTTTAGGATACAGACCTAGAAATGGTATTGCTGGGTCCAAGGGTATACACAGTTTTCTAATCCTTTGGGCATAGTTCCAAATTGCTTTCCAGAATGGTTGGATCAGTTCACAACTCCACCAACAATGCATTAGTATTCCAATTTTCCCACATCTTCTCCAACATTTATAATTTTCCTGTTTTGTTAGCCAGTCTGATAAATGTGATATGGTATCTCAGAATTGCTTTGATTTCCATTTCTCTAATCAATATTGATTTAGAGCTGTTTCAGGATTCTTAACTAGGCAACTAGATGTCATAGTACTGAACTTGGAGTCAGAACACATGAATTCGAATCTTTTCTCAGACACTAATTAGTATAACTCTGGGAAAGTGACTTAATCTAGCTGCCTCAAATTTCCTCACCTACAAAATGGGGATAATGATCATGCCTACCTCCTTTAATTACTGAGAAGATGCAATGAGATAATATATAGAAAGTACTTTGGAAACCTTAAAGCTATATACAAATACTAGCGATTATTACTTTAAAATATTTTGATAACTTTACTTCAATATAATTGGTTTTCTTTGAAATCCTATTATCTTATTTTATGCACTTAAAATATTATTCTGAGCTGGGGCTAGGTGGCGCAGTGAATATAGCACCAGCCCTGGAGTCAGGAGTACCTGAGTTCAAATCTGACCTCAGACATTTAACACTTACTAGCTGTGTGACCTTGGGCAAGTCACTTAACCCCAATTGCCCCTCCAAAAAAAAAGCTGAAAAGAAGAAAAACATTATTCTGAGAAGGGATCCACAGACTTCAATAGACTGCTGAATGGGTCCATAACACAAATAAGGTTAAGAACTCTTGCTTTCAAGGGTGTAGGAAGCAATAGGGTGGAAATGAATATATCTACTCAAGAACTGATGATGATTAACAAGGAAGAAATTATAAGAACTTTGGTGGGGACATGGACCATTGCATCACAGAATTGATGATGCAGAAGAAAAGGGAATATACACATAGTTTGTCATACCCAAAAGATTTTGGAGGCACCATTTCCAAAAGGCTAAAAAATAGGATAGAGAGGACAAGATAACTTAAAATTCCAGCAGCAAGGGTGGCAAGTTCTTAAGAATAAAGCTCTGAAGACACAAAGGAAAAACAATTCCTGTGAAGGTGATATGGGGGACTTGTCTAAAGAAATTGATATGGATATCCAAGGAGTTTAATGACCATTTTAGATGGAAATGTAGACAAGTAATGGAGCATTCATACAAAAGTGTTGGATAGTTCTGTTAGGACAGTGTACAGATGGTAAAGCTTAGAAAGGGCTGAGGATGGATGGCTAGGTGGCGCCATGAGTAGAGCGTCAGCCCTGGAATCAGAAGGACCTGAGTTCGGATCCAGCCTCAGACACTTAACATACACACACAAAAACAAACAAACAAAAAAACCTAGCCGTGTGACCTTGAGCAAGTTACTTAACCCCAATTGCCCTCCAAAAAGGAAAAAAAAGGGGTGAGGGTGTTAAGAAATCCTAAGTGGGAGAAATTAGTTTGCTGGTTGCTGTTTTATTGTTAGGCCCACTCTGGACTACTCTCCCAATTTGCCCTCATGTGCATATTGGGTCCCTAGAGGGGTAAGTGCTGCTTCAACTAGTGGGGGTAACTCTGTGGGTAGTAAGATCAGTTGGTATAAAATATCATCTACCCCAAATCATGAAACATACTCTTGAAAATACAAAAAGCATCCATAGGAAAAATAAAATTTGGAGTACAGTGGTGGTAAGGCATATCTGTAGTATACATATGGCACAAAAGATAACTCACAAACTCCTTTAACTTAAGGACTTAGAAGTTCTTTTTCTCTTTGCAGAGCCTTTGTGAAATTCACTGCTAAGCATATCTTTGCTGGGCAAGTCAATCTGTTGATCTTCCTGGGCTTATTCTTTGATGGGTGGTTGGTTGTAGGTCCCACTATTTTGGGGTGGGTGGGTGGTTGTTATGTTCTTTAAGAAAGGGCAAATATCCTTAACCTAGAGTAGACAGAAACCTTTCCAGGTCTGCCCGCTCAAGGACTTTGCCCTGAGACTTGACATCTTTCAGGTAGGAAGTGAGAGAAGAGGTGGTGGCCTCTCTTTTTGACAACTCTTCTGGATTCAAGACTGAGGCACCATTTGAAAGACTTTGCCTTAAATTATAGTGGCCATTTAGGACATTTCCCAAATCTTAATTTCTGTAGACTAGACCATAATCAGGCAATGATCATTTACCTAATAATCACTAGTTAGTTGGTCATTCAACAGGTATTGATTATATTCTGTATACTGTGGCTGGGGTTCAGGGTTCCTCAGTATTTTTACCCTCTTTGGTAGGTCTATGGAAATTAATGGCTAGGAATAAGGTAGAAAGCAGTCTCTGCTCTGGGGATTTATTAATTCTCTGGGTTGGTCTTTTCATAGGAGAGTCACTCAAAGCTACAAGATGTGAAATGATTCAACTATATCTGAAAGGTCCTCCCTTATATTTCATCACCTCTGTCCTTGCCCATTATGGCCTAAAGGATTTGTTTTGTGAAGTTTGGATTCAGTCAAAGGGCTGCCCTTGAGGATGTTGAGAGCTACATGCGGCCTCGAGGCTGCAGGTTCCCCACCCTTTGTCTGCACATTTACTGAAGTCCAAAAGAGGGACACTCTTATACTTGCATATTGGGCATCACTGTAGTTGGCCTTGATGATTTCAGTTCACCAGGTCCACCTGAATTCAATATCGGGATAGGGAAATAACTGCAAGATATTATTGCAAGCCACTATCAATGATCTCTGAAAGATCAGGAAGGGCAAGAAGGGTATTGCAGAATTGGAAAAGGAGAGATGTCCTAATTTTCTTTTTAAAATAGATTTTTATTGATATTTTATGTTTTTACACTTCCTATAATTTCCTATTTGTCTCCCTTTCCTCCCTCTCAGAGAGTCATTCCTTATAACAAGGATTTTTTAATGAAAGAAAAAGAAGGAAAAAAACCCAAACCTTAGTCAAAACAATCAATGCATCCAAAAGGTGTGACATTACGTCAAATGTTCCTAAACCTTAACCTCTGCAAAAAAGCAAATTAGGACCCCAGAGTCAATATGGGTAACATATGAAAGAATAAAAAAGAAAAAAAAACAAGTTCAGCAAAACTAATAAATACACCAATGGAGTCTAACATATGCAATGTTCAACACCTATAATCTCCCACCTTTGAAAAGAAAGGAAGTAGATTATATTCTCATATCTCTCCTTGGGGGCCAAGTTTGATCATTATTGCTTCGTAATATTTAGTTTAATTTTAGTTATTGTTATTCTTTCCATTAACTTATTGTAGTCATCGTATACAGGTTTTCTTGGTTTTGCATACTTTACTTTGCATCAGGTCATATAAGTCTTCCCAAGGGCAAAAGTATTCTATTACAACTATGTTTGAAAGTTTGTGTAGCCATTCCCCAATCAGCTGGTGTTTGCTTTGTTTCCAATTTTTGCTTACATAAGGAGGGCTGGTATGAGTACATTGGTATATATGGGACTATTCTTTCTGTTTTTGACCTCCTTCATTTATGTATTCAGAGTGGGACTCAAGATATATTCAGCCAAGATGTGAACCCATCCTTCTCCTTACTCTAAGTCCCCACTTGATCCACTTCTGATTGAATGAGCCAGAGTGACAGAGAGGAGCAGGAGAGGACTGGGGGATTCCAGCCCAGAAAGGGATTGGCCCTTTGCCATTCTTGCTCAGTGACGATCGGAGCCCTTCCAAAAGCTCAACAGAAACAGCTTGTTCCCATAAAACCTGAGCCAGCAGAGGAGGGGCTATGGCAGAGGGGGACGATCCCTAAACCCCATCTGCCCCATCTGCTTGAGGCTCTAATCCAGATTTGATGCTTCCTGGCTGCCCTTTGTTGTTTTTGCAAATGAAAACTTCTCTCTCGTGGCCAAATTTAATCATCATGAAAGCCCAGAGCTTTCTCTAGGTCAGGGAGGTGACTCCCAGTCACTCCCTAAACCGTAATTCTCTACCCCTCCCACTCCGACTCAACCCAAACCCCAGCCAAAAACCCTAAAGTATGAAGTGCCAGTTTCCTTTATGCCTTGGGTTTGTATATCATCACCTCCACAGGAGCAGGAGGCCCAAGTGTATGACAAGTGAGGCTGCCAAGGCAGCTTGTGGATGTAACCGGAGCTTTTCATGGTGTCTCTGCATCCTCCTTAAGCCTTTCATGCTGCACAAAACAGTTCTTTGCCCTTTGGCCTCTACCCTCTGCCCTTCACCCAGAGACCTTGCTTTCCTCATTTTTTAAAAAAATAAGGCATTTGGCCTAGGTGATCACTCACTCTCACATTCTTTCACCTAAGCTCCTTTCCATCTCCATCTGTCTGGGTTCTAAGGTGTCATCGTCTCCAGCATTCTACCATATGGTTCCATGATTTCTCTAAGACATCAGATTGAGAGATCACAGGATTTTTCTTGTGCCAAAGAGCCCATCTTGCTGACCAGGAGCAGAGGGATGTCTGGCCTGCTCACTGTACCAGGGACAGGCTAAAGGCTTCCCCATGGTTATAAACGTCTGGCATCTCTCCCTGTGGAGAACCAGGGAATCCTGTTTCTGAGAGAACTGTGCCTTGTAGAGACTGGAACATGCTGTGAGTGGCTCTGATTGGTTAATCGTGTGTTGAAGAGAAGGCTCTTTGATTGGCTATGGAAACATGAAAAAAGGCCTGTCAATTTCAGTTATTTCCCTTCGTCTCATCTTCTTTCAGCTTTATTCAGTGGTTCGTGGGGCCTGATGAGAGATCATGCTAATGTTATGGGTTTTGAGATGTTGGGAGAATGAGCCTCAGGAATCCAGGAGTCAGAGTTCAGACCAGGGTTTGAAGCTAATATATCACTTAGGTTCCAAGAAACAAGGAGTGACCTTTGGGAGTGCCTCTTAGGACCTCGGGCCAGCAAGAAACTCAGTTGAGAACTCTGAAATATGAGCTTAGTCAGGCAGTCAGTCAATAAGCTTGTCTTAAGGACCTACTACAAGCCAGGCATTATGCTAAGTGCTGAGGATACAAGTACAAAAAAGGAAGACAGTCCCTGCCCTCAAGGAACTTACAATTTAAAGGGGAGGAGGAAGAGAACACACAAAAGGAAGAGAAAAGTAGGAGTTAAGGGAGGGAGAGGGTACCTAGTGCGGTAGCATGATAACATAGTGGAGATTCCCAGAATGCAGCCAGGGAAATGAAAAGAGGGCTGGCCTGGGTGCCCTCCTAACATGGAGGCTTTGGTGGGACTGATGATATGTAGGAACAGAGCTAAATTATATATAAACCCAGTCTCTCCTACCCCAAAGACTGAGGTAGCATAGAGAAAGTTTGCCCTGAGGTATTGGGGGGGAAGGATGTTTGTACATTTGCTCTTGATATACCCTTGAAGTAAATATTTGATGTTAAGTGGTTAAATGGAACTGAAGTGTCAGTCACTTGTCCCTCCAATGGTGAGGATTAGGAGTCAGTGGGCGCTTGAGGTAGTGCCATTAGAGGAAGAGCTACCCCAACCCCACAGGTTACCCTAAAACACCGAGGGAAAGGTGTAGCAATCCTAGCTCTGGGAGAGAGAACCAGAAGGGACTCATCACACTATCTAGGGTCCATTTAAGCTAATTGTTTTGTGAGTTAAGGGAGGAAAAGTTTGGGGACCTGTGTAAGGGAAATTAAAAAAGAATCCAGGCTGGAGGAGAGCAAGTTCTACCAGTCATCCAGGGGCTGGAGCCCCACACTGGGCCAGTCCATCCTCTGCCAGTTGCCATTCCCTTAGACCAGGGGTGGGGAGCCTGCAGCCTTGAGGCTGAAGGTTCCCCACCCCTGTCTGAGACATTCCAATATTTTCCAGCTGCAAATTAGGGGCAGCTGGATACAGTGCATAGAGAGCTGACCTTGAAATCAGGAAGATGCAGATTCAAGCCTCGTGCCTGTCACATATTGGCCCCTCTCATGGCCCCCAGACAACTTTCCATACATTGTAGAGCAGTGACAGATCTGCCTGGGTAGAATACTTCTCTACCTAAACTATGGAAATCACAAATCAAGCTCAAAAGGCAGGAAGGGGGTAGGAGAGGGGAGAAAGGATATTGGATGAAATCGATGGAGGTCTAGAACTGGCTCTCCTCCTAATTTCCTTATAGTTTTATTGAGCAACAATTTCCTCATCCATAAAGTCTTTCCAAGCTGAAATCCCGGGTTTTTTCACCTATTTAGACAGTATTTGCCCACCTAGCTATCTCCTCTAAGTGCTCCTTCTGTCTTTGGGCTCCATCCTCTCTTGCCTTTGCTCCTCCAGCCACATCTTCACCAGGATGACCTAAGGACTCCTTGGAACATGGTTCTTCTCCACTGATCTCAACTGAGTCTCAGTACCAGGTCTGTTTCCCAGGTTCCATCTTGCTTCTGGGCACCACAATGTGGGGATAGAAGAAGGCCCAGGTAGAAGGGCCCACAGATAGCTACAAGACTGTCTCATTTCTGCCTGCTTTATTTCCTCATAAACCTTCCCACCAGATGAGTCTCCTCATTGTCCTTAAAATAGGTTAGATGTATTTTTATTGTAGGAAAGAAGTGGAAACAAAATAAATGAGGTTGGATTAGTTGGTCTCTAAGGCCCCATCCAGCTCAGATCTATGAGTCTATAGAGGTCTATTGATTGGGGAATAGTTAAACAAATTGTGGTACATGAATGTAATGGAATATTACTGTGCCATAAGAAATAATAAATGAAAAGAATTTGGAGAGGCATGGAAAGACCTATGTGAATTTCAGGAAGTAAACAGAACCAGAAAAATAATCTACACAATGACAACAACAAAGTAAATTTTAAAAAATTTAAATGAAAATTAATTTAATTAATTTAAAAAACCTGATATATAGTTACCATTACCAAATTTTAACCCAGAGAAGAGATGAGAAAATGTACTGCTCTCCCCTTCTGCATAGAGGTAGGGAATGATGAGTATGGGGTACTGCATTTAATGTTGCACTCTGTTGATGTCTTGGTTAAATTTGCTGAACTGATTTCTTTCTGTCTGTCTGTCTGTCTCTCACACACACATTCCCTCTCTCTCTGTCTCCTTTCCCCTCCCCTCCGTCTCCCCCTCTGTCTCTTTCTTTTCTTCCACCTCTCCCCATCCGTTTTGCCCCTAAAAATTCTTTGTTTAAGGGATGGCTCTTTGTGTAGAGGAAGAAGAAAAGAAATATGTTTGGAAATGAAGGTGACATAAGAACAGAAGATATCAATGAAAAAATGTAAAATGTATTAGGTACATTTCTGTCCAAGACCTTGCTTACCCTCCTTTTTTCAGGAATGCTTTTCTCACTTCTGCAAATCCTATTCATCTCCAAGCCCCACCTCCTCCATGATGGAGACTTAAAAACATGAAAATAAAGATGACATAAAACAAAAGATGGGGACTTTTGCATTTTGATAGAGGAGATAGTCCCTTGACTTGAATAAAGCTTTCAGGGCAGAACTTCAGGCGTCTTCAAAGAGCTACTAGGGAAGAAAGCAAAGTGGCAGGGTCTTCCTGGTAAACCTTAAATGTCATATATAAGACTGGTTCTGAGACCATACAGTGTTTTGTTTATTTGTTGTTGTTGGTTTTTTTTGCTTTGTTTTTTTTTTTTTTGGAGGGGGAAGGCAGGGCAATTGAGGTTAAGTGACTTGCCCAAAGTAACATAGTATGTGTTAAGTGTCTGAGGCCAAATTTGAACTCAGGTCCTCCTGACTCCATGGCTGGTGCTCTATTCACTGTGCCACCTAGCTGCCCTCACATAGTGTTTCTTTACCCTCCACTCCTAAACCTGTAGCTTTTCCCTTTAGAATGCTGTCCTCCCCACTCCCCACTTCTCCTGAGCCCAGGAGAGAGGTATTCACCATAACTTAGTGAAAGAAGAAAGTGGGTGAAAGACTGTTGGGAGAAATGGAAGACCAGGAAGTTACTGTAACCTTAACTTGAAGACTGATGACCTAGTACCAGTCAAGGCATGGTTAACTCCAACTCTACAAGGTTTCCTTCCTCAGGAGTCATCCCTTCTATATGCCTTCAGTGGTGTGGAAAGGAAAGGTTAGGCAGGCTGGACTCTGGGCAGCTTCTTTTGACACAGTTCGCCAGGAGGTTGGGCTAGAATCCATGGGACTCTTGTGCCCTTTCTTCTCCTCATTCCTCAAAGTTTCCAGCAATAGCTACTATTAAAACAGCCCCATAAAGACCACACCCATCAATCTTTTCTTAGCTGGTGCTAAGCAGCAACAGGGGCAGGTTAGGGACCAGGATGTAAAAGAGCACAGAAGGGCCTATTCTCAAAGTGGGCATCCTTCTCAAAGGCTGAAAGATGGGAGGGAGAGAGGCAGAGAGAGGGTAAGCTGAAAGGATATCCCCTGGCAGCTGAACCATGATGACCAAAGGCCTCCTGCCAGCCCCTCAGGGTTACCATGGAGACAGAGGCAGTTTTCTCTCATTTAGAGGAGGCAGGTAGGATTGGAATATGCATCTCTGCTAGAAAGCAGCTGAACACAAATCATTGCATTTACAGCCTAGAGCACACTCATGGGCTCTAAGAAAAGCCTGATTAGAAAGACAAAGGTGGGAGCTAAGGGAGATAGGGCTGGGATGACAGATTTTTCCTACAAAAATGATAGTATTCACATTACAGGATGTGCCATCATATTATAGTGGCTAGAGTGCTGGGTATGGAGTCAGGAGCACCAGGGTTCAAACACTGTTGCTGAGGTCACTGAGGTCATATGATGCTGGGTTTACCTTAACTTCTCAATGCCCCTTGCAATCCTTTAATAATGTAAGTGATGGAGCATGTGCTGATTAGCATCAGTAGAGAGAAGTTCCCTATACAAGCTCAGGTCCAAACATATATGTGTATTCACTTATAAGCACGTACATGTAACATATGTATGTACAGATGGAAGGGACCTTAGAGGTCATCTAGTCCAACCCTCTCACTTGACAAATGAAGGAACTGAGGCCCAGAGAGGGGAAGTGACTTAGAGTTTTTCTGAGTCCAAATCCAGTGCTCTTTCCTCTATGCTCTGTATTCGTTGAATGACTGAATGGGGCAGGTTAGCACGTGGAGGAAGTGTGGATGGCACTCTGGTGGATGCCAGACTGGCTGCCACACATTGTGACACATGAATAGTCTAAGACCCTGGCATGATGCAATGCCATTCTTGAACACTGAAGACTGCGATATTTTTACTTAGCATATCCTTCCAACCTGTCTCAGATCCTCCTTATGAAATACATAGATTCACCACACACTGTCTTTCATAGTATGGGTTCCAGCTCCAGCGGCAATGCTCTGTCCCCTGGAGATGACTTGTCTGTAGGTGAATAGAATGACAGCATTCTAGATTTAGAGCTAGAAGAGATTTTGGAGACAAACCAGGCCAATGGCCCCTCTCGTTTTATAGAATCTAGCTCACCTGGATTTTAGTGACATTCTTGATTAAGTATTTCACACAGTCCTTGTGGAGAAGGTGGGGAGATATAGATTCAATAATAATACAATCAGAGGGATTTCGAGTTGGTTGGATGGCCAGACTCAAAGGGTCATTGTGAATAGTTCAGTGTCAAAGTGGCAGGAGGTCTCCAGTGGAAGTACCCCAAGGGATCTGTCCTTGGCTTTGTGCTGTATATTATTTTTATCAATGACTTGGATAAGGACACAGTATATTAATAGTAACAATATATTAATAGTATATTATATTATATACTAATATACTAATAAATAGTATGTTAATCATTTCTGCAGATGACACTGAGCTTAGAGTGATTTAGCAATCACAAACACATTGGATTACAGAGTCAGATCTCGACAGGTTAGATTATTTGGCTAAGTCTAATAAGGTGAAATTCAATAGGGATAAATGCAAAATCTTGCACTTGGGGATAAAAAAAATAAATTTCAGAAGATGGAAAAGGAATGGTTAGACTAGTTGTTTTGAAAATGTGGGGGGGCGTGGCTAGGTGGTGCAGTGAATAGAGCATGGGCCCTAGAGTCAGGAGGACCTGAGTTCAAATCTGGCCTCGGACACTTAACACAAAAACTAGCTGTGTGACCTTGGGCAAGTCACTTAACCCCAACTGCCCTACAAAAAGGAAAAAAAGAAAAGGATCTGGGGGTTTTAGTGTACTGCAAGCTCAATTTGAATCACAAGTGTGATTTGGCAACCAAAAAGCCAAATCAATCTTAGAGAGTCAGAGCTTCTAGAAAATAAAGGAGTGAAAGTCAAAGTCCCACTGTACTCTGTCCTATTTCAACCTCATTTGGAGTATTCTGTTCAGTTCTATTCACTATGGTTTAAGAAGACCATTAACAAACTGGAGAGTGCTTGAAGGAAGGCAACCAGGACCTGAGTCCAAGACATATAACGATTCAGTGAAGGAATGAGGCATGTATAATTCAGAGAATAGAAGACTCAGAGAGAACTATTTTCAAATATTTGAAGAACTAGCATATGGAGGAAGAATCAGACTTAGTCTGAATGGCCCCAGAAGACCAGGAGAGAGACAGAGAGAGAGACAGAGAGAGAGAGAGAGAGAGAGAGAGAGAGAGAGAGAGAGAGAGAGAGAGAGAAGGAGAAGGAGAAGGAAAAGGAGGAAGAAGAGGAAGAGAAAGAAGGAGGAGGAGGAGAAGAGAGGAGAGAGAAGAGAAGAAGGAACAGAAGAGGGGGGAGGGAAGGAACAGAAGAGGGGGGAGGGAAGGAGAGAGAGAAAAAAAGGAAGGGAGGGAGGGAGAGAGAGAACACAAGTACAAGCAAGATAGTTACTCCCTTCAAGGAGCTTACATTCTAAAGGAGTAAGACAACACAGAAAGAGGAGCTCCAAAGCTGGGGGGAAGGTACATGCCTTGGGGTGAGGTGGGTGGTGAGGATTCAGAGAAGTTCAGAGAGTGAGTTGGGACCAAACTAGGGCCAAAGTGAACCTGGCTGGAGCCCCTCAAAAAGTGGTGGCCACATGAGAGAGACAACAGTCTGGGGAGTGGGGCTCAAGATAAAGGTTTCTCCAGAGTAGAAAGGAAGGTGACTGGTGAGGAGGCAGAGAAGGCCAGAGAGTGAGCAATGGGTGAAGGCTGACACTTGGGAAAAATTGCCTGATTAGATCTTTTCAAAGTGGAATGCTCTAGCTCCATACGTGGCAGCTTCTTCCTCCTCAAAGGTCTTCAAGAAGGGGCAGATGATTTGCTGTTAGTACAGTATAGTGACCTCCCTTTTGGTGTATGGGGTGGACTAGCTGTCTACTGAGTTCCTTTCCAACTCTCAACTTCTGAGGTTCTGTGACTCTGTCTGTGCCAAGTTTAAATGACTTGTCTCCAGGGTCCTAAAGCTAGTAGCAACTGAAACAGAATTAGAACCCAGGTCACTCTAAATTTAATACCCTATTCCATACTGCCTCTAAACAGAAATCACAAGGTCATGGATTTAGAGGTAAAAGGGACCTTATACACACAGAGACGCACAGACGCCCACACAAACTATCTATACTAAAACAAATATACAGACACAAACACACATAGACCTGCTCACTGATGTATATAGGATCATATATAGTACTAAATTTAGAAGTGGAAGATACCTTAGAGGTCATCTAATACAACCCCTTTGCTTAACAAATGAGGAAACTGAAGTCCAAGGAGGTTAAGTGACTTGTCCAAGGTCACATAGGTAACCAGTGACAGAGGCAGGAAGTTAGGCATCCTTTTGAAGGATGGGATCTCTGTCTTGGAAGTATTCTATTTTGGGGGAGGAAGACCCTAAAGATCCCAGAAACCCAGGTTCATTTAGCACTAGAGGTTGAGCACCTGGATGAAAGTAAAGAAAAGAATCAGATAAAGAAAAGGGTGCCAATGGAATGAGAGAAGTTCTTTGAGAAAAAGTGAAAGGAGTTGGGATGGTTTAACCTAGGAAATAAAAGACTGGTTTAATAAGTTATTTCTGTGAAGGATTTTTATGAGGACTCTGGCCAAAAACAAAAGGGGCAAGGGAAATTAGGGAGCTTCCTGATCCTCTGGGCTGAAGCACATGAGAATGCCCCCAGAGCTAGAGTCCACAAGCCCAGCTAATGATGGACCTAAATTGAAGCAAAAGAGTGTTCAATTACCCACCTAAAAAAACAACCTCCCCCCACCCCCAAACTAGAAACCAAGCTTATTTCACAGCAATATGGCATGCAATTGGAAGAACATGAACGAAAAGCAAACCCCGGCTCCGGCATGGTCACTATTGTGACTTTGTGAAAGCATTGACCTCAGCTTCCTCTTCTGTAAAACAAGGTTAGATTTGATGATAGCTGAGGTTCTCTGCAATGCTGGTGTTCTGTGATTCTGGAATCAGGGGAGGCTTTCTGCAGAAGTGCTGTTGAGTGGGGTATGGAAGGAAGGATGAGCCATGAATTAGTAATAATCCCTAACACCTACACAGCTCCTTATACTTTTCTGAAGTCTTTTCACGTGATTATCCAGTTTAATCATTACATTACTCCTGCCAGGGACATACAATGAGTATTATTATCATCACCTCAGTTTTACAGATGAGAAGCCTGATGCTCAGATAGATTAAAAGCAAGGGAGAGGCAGAGCTTGGCCTAGGAAGCAGGTCTGCCAGGCCCTACTCTAGGGCTACTTTCATTAGTTACTGCGCTCTTACTTTATATCATGCTGGAGTGATGTAAAGGTTGGAGTTTGCTACATGGGGTGGAAAGAGGTAGGTGCAGGTTCATTTGACTAGAATGAAGAAATGAATGGGGGAGGAGGTCGACTATTCCCTTTTTGCTCAAAAAAAATAAAAAAGAGGCATCTAACTCTTCCATCTTTTTCACCCTGGGCATCAGTTTCAACTATAAAATAAGGGACTAGACTGGATAGGGGGTTGGGTGGCCAGTTAACAAGCATTTATTAAGCACCAATTCTGCATCAGGCATGGTGTTAAGCTCTAGAGATACAAAGAGAGGCAAAAGACGGCCCTTGCTCTCAGAGAGCTCACAGTCTAATGAGGGAGGCCACATGCAAATGACCATGTAGAAACAAGACGAATGCAGGGCAAGCTGGAGATGTGAAGGGAGGGAAGATACTAGCAATGATGGGAACTGGGACCAGCTTCTTCTAGGAGGTGGGATGTAGCCAAGGAGTCTGAGAGAAAGGGATGGGAAGGGGAATAATCCCTGGCATGGGAGATGGTCACTGAAAACTCCTGGAATCAGGAGATGGAGGGCCTTGTTGGAGGCCAGTGTCACTGGGCTGAAGAGTATGTGGATGGAAATAAGGTGTAAGGAAACTGGGGGTGGGGGGTGGGAAAGGGCTTTGACCACCAAGCAAAGCATTTTATATTTCAGGAGCCACTGGAGTTTATTGAATGGGACAGGGGGAGGTGGCATGGTCAGACCTGTGCTTTAGAAAGATCATTTTGATAGCTGAGTGGAGAAGGGGTTGGAGAGAGGAGAGACGAGGCAGAGACACAAGCCAGAATGTTATTGCAGTAGTCCAGGTGTGAGGTAATGGGGGTCTGGACCAAGATAGTGGCAGTATTAGAGGAGAGAAGGGGGCATATAGGAGAGTTGTAACAAATATAGAATTGATGGGATGTGGCAACAGATTGGAAAAAAGGGGTGGTGGTGGTCAGAGACAGTGAGGAGCTTAGGATGACATTAAAGTTATGGACCTAGGTGACTGGGAAGATGGTGGTGTCCTCCACAGTAGTAAGAAAGTTAGGAAGAAGGGAGGCCTTGATGGGGAAAAAAGATAAGTTTGGTTTTGAACATATTGAGTTTAAGTTGTCTACAGGACGAAAGTTTGAGATATCCTGTGGGAATTTGGAGCTGCAAGACTAGATGGAGGTCAGGAGAAAGGTTAGGCCAAGGTAAAGAGATCTAGGAATCATCATGGAAGTGATTGCTGATAAGATCACCAAATAGTACAGAGGGAGAAGAGAAGAGGCCCAACACAGAGCCATCAGGGATATCCACAGTTAGTAGATTAAGTAAATGGATGAATCAATTGTAAACTGGATGAAGATCCAGCAAAGGAGAAAGAGGAATGTTCAGACAGGTGGGAGGAGAATCAGGTGAGAAGAATGTCATGAAAACCTAGGGGGAAGAAACTACCTAGAAAAGAGTGATTGGGACATCTACGTGGTGCAGTGAATAGAGCACTGGCCCTGGAGTCAGGAGGACCTGAGTTCAAATCCAACCTCAGACACTTAACACTTACTAGCTGTGTGACCTTGGGCAAGTCACTTTACCCCAATTGTCATGCCTTCCCCCCTCCAAAAAAGCAACAAAAAAGAGTGATCAACAGTGTCAAAGGCTGCAGAGAGGTCAAGGAGGATAAGTTTTAAGAAGAGGCAATTAATTAGATTAGATTTGGCAATTAAGAAATCATTGGCAACTTTGGAGAGTCTGGTAGAGCCTATGGATCCTTTCTCAGAATAATGTTTTAAATAATTGAAAGAAATGCAAAATTTCAATGTGAGGTTAGTGAAAGATCTTTTCTCAGAATAATGTTTTTAAATAATTGAAAGAAATGCAAAATTTCAATGTGAGGTTAGTGAAAATAAAGATGTACTCTTTTCCTGATCTTGACCTCTTGCTCCTCAAGTTAACCAGCATCTGCCTATTTCTATCACAGTTCAACGCTCCCACCCCCAACTTTGCTCCCTGTCTTTGCCCAAAGGAGGTTTAAAAGCTTAAGCATCTGTGGGGTTCACTCCAAAGGAGGTAAAGATGAGGAATTTTCCTTTGATGTAGTCATAAATCAAGCCCTTCCTCTCCCCTCCCCCCCCACCTGTCACAATCCCATTGGAGATGCCATGGAATCCATGTATTTCAGAAGGGTTGTTAGTGACTTTGAAACACAGAATGTCAGAACTTGAAGGGACCTTAGAACATTGAATGTTGGAGCTGCAAGGAATTCTAAAATATCAACTGTTAGAGTTGGGAAGAACCTTAGAAAAGTCACAATATGTCAAAGCTGACATGAGATCAGAGGTCTAGTGCTAGGAGGGAACCTTGTACATCATGGAACCCAATCTCCTCACTTTACAGATGAGCAAACTGAGGCCCAGAGAGGTTAAGTGTCTGAAGTAAAAGGGACCCTGGAAGACAGAGGAGCCCAAAGGGACCTTAAAATCAAGATTGTTGGAGCTGGGAAGGACCTTGGGGATTTTGTAGTTCATTCATTTCTTTTGACAACAGAGGGCTAGCCTTATCTAAGGTCACAAGTTTGTGGATGATACAACAAGGATAAAAGCCTGACTCCAGGGCTGGTGACCACTGCCATGAGCAATGCCATCACGTAGCAATCACCAGATCTCTTAAATGTGTTTGACGAGTCAGAGGATTCAAATTCCTGAAGGCCACCACCTGTCACAGAACAGCTGCCCCAAGACCTCTCTTGTATTTGGGCTACCCCTTTCCCAGGGTCCTCCAAGGAGCCTCTGAGCAGGAGACATTGGAAGTTTGGGATGAAGGACTGGAATACAGATGCCCTTGTTCTCATCTACAGGCCCCAACCTGCAGCAGGTAGTCAGAGATGAACCAACAGCATGCACCAGTCCCAACAGGAAACCCGAAATGTGATTTGTATGGAAGGAACAGATTCCTTGTTAGAGCCAGATGGAAGGGGTGGGAAGGGGAAGAAGCCTTGCCATAGATCTCTTCTGCCTGGGGCACTTTAAATGGAAACATCTCATAGCATATGTAAAATGTATTTATAATGCTTCCAAAAGATCCAGTTTTAAAGATGGAGAACAGAGGGAAGGGAGGGGATTTTCCATGCTAGGAGAAATGGCTGATCTGGGGCTTGCAACTTAAGACCAAAGTATCCCTCATCAATTGATCTGTCCTAGTGTTTGACTGATTGACCTGGGTCCTGGAGTCTCAGGTCAGCAGCCATCCAGGATTTCACTGCTGTTCTATTTATAGGAAGACTGACAAATTTGGTAGTGACACAAGAGGGGTGACCAGCATAAGGAGGGCTCTGGAAACCCTGTCAAATGAGGAAAGGTTGAAGGAGAAGGGGAAGTAGAATTACTATTTTCAGATATCTAACAGGAGGTTGAGTGGAAGAATGATTCAACTTATTTATTCTGTGTAGCTTCAGCAGTAGGACCAGTGGGTGGAAATTATAGGAAAGTATATTTCAGATCAACCTGAGGAAGAACTTTTTAACAGCTAACAACTGTCTAATCACAGAATCAGCCACTTTGAAAGGTAGTGAACACCCTATCACTAGAAGTGTGTAAGTAGAGACTGGAAGGACCACTTGTCAAGGATACTGTAGAGAGGTGTAGGTGTATGTAGGAGCCAGTTCCAACTGGCTTGTGAGACAAAATTGTTACATTTTTCATTCCATCAACACCTCAGAAATAATCTATACAAATCATGAATTAATTTATTGTTTTATTGGTTGTCTGGGCTTAAGAAACTATTAATAATGTAGATTAAATTTGAAAGTGTTTGCACCCTTTCCCACCCCAAAAGCCCAATTATTAAACATTTATCAGCATACTTCTATATTGCTTTACATCAGGAATGCAGTAGAAGGGTCAGGGACTGAGTCGTTCCCAGATTGGAGGTGTGGTGATTATAGGGTAATATTAATAATAACTGGCATTGATATAGTGCTTTGAGGTTCACAAAGTACTTTACATCTATTCTCTCATTTGAGTCTCACAACACCCTGGGTAGGAGGCTGCAAAATAAAGTTTCTACAATTATAAAGGACAAGTTGATTAAATGAATTCCCTTTCCGGCTTTTGCTGCTATGATTCCCTCCCTTTCTGAACCCAGGGAGTCCAGGGCAGGGCAGGCAAAGAAATCTAGCCTGGAGTCAGTGGATCATGGGTAATGCTGAAGATCCACTAGGCCACAAAAAGAAGTGAGGTTTTCTGGGACCATTCCCCAAGTCTTTTGATGGAACCAAACTAATGAGGTCACTATATACCACAGGGCTGGGCTGAGTTCCAGCACAGGACACTAACCATGTGGGAGCTAGTGAAAAAGGGAACTGAAAATACTACATTTTGCAAGTCATCTTCTGGTAAACACATACCTAACTGAGGCAGGTTTGAAAATGGTCTGCCTAAAGAAGGCAGAAGACTTAGGGACCTTCCTGAATCCCCTGAGTGTTCCAGC
Organism: Gymnobelideus leadbeateri; assembly: GCA_011680675.1. Taxonomy (NCBI): domain Eukaryota; kingdom Metazoa; phylum Chordata; class Mammalia; order Diprotodontia; family Petauridae; genus Gymnobelideus; species Gymnobelideus leadbeateri. Next base: position 94,822 of record WOXC01009426.1, on the reverse strand, counting down.
CCCTACTCTTAAAGCAATTTATGTTTCTCCAAGTATCTGTGTTTTAATAAGCCGGCAACAGAAGTGCTGAGTCATGAAAAGTGATTCTTCCACTAGGGAAAATAAAAACCACCCCCAATGGCTCATTTGCATATTGTATATATTGTCACATGAAATACAGAACTATACAAGTTTGACTTGGAAAAGACCTATTAGGTCACACAGAGTCCGGCCCCTGGGGGCCAAAGCAGCGCTGGATGCTACTGGATGCTAGCCAGTGCTTTGTCTAGTCTAGCTTTCTGAGTATGGCAGGATGGGCTAGCACTGGATTTTCCAAATGCCAGGATGCAGAAGTGCCCTGGGAAAAGCCTGCTGGAGACAAGACTTGCAGAAAAGAGCTGGTTCACCACATGCCTGAGCTCCGATGCTGGCTTGAGCATCCATCTATGGTGAGTGCTGACAGGCCCACACTTCAAAAGCAGATGATGGGGCATTTCTTGGAGGAATGGAGCCTGGGATTTACAGGCACCTGCCAAAAAAACTTAACAACAGTAACAACAAAAGGTGAATACCAGAAACCACCCACTTTTCCCAGCTTGACTTTGACTCTGACATCTCTATAAGCAGGAGCTTAGCAATATTGCTTCTGAAATGCTGAGACTCCACTGGGTTTGAGATGATGAGGGAAAGTCAAAGTAACCCTAGGTGTTTTGGGGAAGGATGGGGAAATTGGTGTTTTTCAAGAACCATGGCCCCTCATATTATGACTGGGATAACTTGTGGATACTGGCCACCAAACATGATAGGGAAATAAAATGAGAGTCTAAGAACATATTCAAGGGGGAATGATTCCAACTTCCTTCTGCTGGAGGGTTGTTTTCTATTTTTCATCTCCCTTCTCTTGAAAAGGTCAAGCTGCAACAGTGCTGTTCACCAGATGGATATCAACATCTGGCAGGTGTTGGAGGACATCCAGACCAGTTCCACCAGTTTGAATTGGAAGTAGCCAATAACGAAGCCAGAGACCACATCAGTGATGTGATGCCGCCCAATCATAACCCTTGACAAGCCCACACAGAAGGCCCAGAGCACCAGAAGGATCCGCAAGGGGACAGCCAGCACAAGGTGGTTGAGGAAGAACTTGGATATCATGGCGGCTCGGCTGGCATGGCCAGCTGGGAAGGCATAGATGTCCATGGTGAGGTAGTCCAGGAGGCCTGGGCTCATGTCATAAGGGCCTCGTCGTTTGATGAGCTTCTGCACTCCAGCCACAGTCATGATATCCAAGAGCAGAGCTGCACAGGGAGAAAGATAACATCATCAGAGATGTGGGGAGCTGCTGTTGCTCAGCTGAACTGGGTAGGGCACCATGCTGATGAAGGATCCCCGCATTAGACCAGTTAACTTTACGCTGTTCTCTGGCCACAGACTCTACCCCCTAATTCTAGACGTCCACGGAGAAGACAGAGGGCCTAGTTCCTATTCTATCTTAACTATATAACCATGGGCAAGTCCCTCTGCTCTCTGAGACGCATAGTGAGGGATGAGGGGAAGAAGGGAGGGAGGGAACGATCACTATGTGCCAGGCACTGTGCCAAGCCTTTCACAAATATCTTCTCATTTGATCCTCACAGTAACCCTGTGAGGTAGGTGCTATTATCATCCCCATTTTACAGAGGAGGAAATTGAGGAAAGTAGAGGTTAAATTACTCGCCCAGGGTCACACCACTAATAGTGTCTGAGGCCAGATTTGAATTTAAGTCTTTTCTCTGGCTGTCCTCCATGCCTGGAATGCTCTCCCTCCTCATCTCTGCCTACTGGCTTTCCCTGCTTCCTTCAAGTTCAAATCCCATCTTCTATGGGAAGTTTTTCCCAAACCCTCTTAATTCTAGTTCCTTTCCTTTTAACATTGTTTCCTATTTTTCCTGTGCAGAGCTTGTTTGTACATATTTGTTTGCTTGATTGTGAGTTCTTCGAGGGCAGAGACTATCTTTTGCCTCCCCCCACCCCATCGTCAGTGCTTAGCATAGTGCCTGGTACATAGCAGGCCTTTATTAAATATTTATTGACTGACTCTAGACCTTACTTCTTCTATAATCATAGGATAATAGCATCATAGACACAGAGTTGGAAAGACTCTCAGGGGCTCTCTAACCCATCCCTCTCCTCTACAGATATGGACTTTAGGGTCATGTGATCATAAAGACGGCAGATTAGTCACTTTTCCAAACCATTTCAACCCTCATATTATACATGAGGAAACTGTGACTCAAGGAGATTAAGTGATTTGCCCACAGTCACACAGTTGGCAAGTGTATGACGTGGGATTCGAACCCAGGTCCTCTGATACCAAATCCAGCTCTTTCGACAATAAACTGCCTCAGCTCCCCTTTTTTCTAACATGTAAGGAGAGTGGACTAGATGAGGTTAATTACATTTCTAAATCCCATGATCCCATGATCTCTAGCTCTAACATGTTCTGAGATCCCTTCCAGCTCTAAAATTCCGTGTTCCAAGGTCCTTTCCAGTTGCAGTATTCCATGCCTAAACCATTCATCATAAGAGGGAGCCAAGAGAGTAAATACAGCTCAGGGTAAATCCATAGCTGCTGTTAGAAAAGCAACTCAAGGAACATGCACCCCTGTTAGGCAGCATGGTGGGGTTTTTAGTGTTTCCCCTGGAGTCAGGAATACCTGGGATTCATTCTATCTCTGCCATTTTTTTTTTTGGAGGGCAATTGGGGTTAAGTAACTTGCCCAAGGTCACACGGCTAGGTTTTTGTCTGTGTGTGCATTAAGTGTCTGAGGCCGGATCAGAACTCAGGTCCTCCTGACTCCAGGGCTGACGCTCTACTCACTGCGCCACCTAGCCGCCCCTCTGCCATTTCTTAACTGTGTGATTATGGGTCATCAAATCAACTCCCTAACCTCAGTTTCCTCATCTGTAACATGAAGATAATAATAGCTGGAGGATTAACCTCAGAGGGTTATGAAGATCAAAAGAGATTATGGATATAAAACGTGCTGTTGAAAAATCACTTGGTATTCTCAGTAGAGTGTAAGCTTCTTGAGGACAGAGACTGATTATTGTCTATATATCCTAATGGAATGGAATTGATGTGGGAGAGCCATTCATAGACTGGAAGGATGACTCCTTTTTGTTCACTTGGGCTAATCCCCAGAACAATCACCCTTAGGGAGCATAGAGTCAGGAAAGGAGAAGTTGGTGGGTTGAGAGGGAGGAATGGCACCAGGTATAAGCCCTGAAATTCTGTGTCTCAGGAACTTCCCATCTTTAGCTTGGGCCCTCAGCCTGAAGCAGCAGGCTGGGCCACAACACAAGCCAACCCATCTGTAGGCAACAGCAGAGGCCAAAAGGCACTCTGGTTTTTCAAACTTGTCTGGAATTTTCCATCAACATTCCTTACTTGTTCATTCCTCGTGTTCCTGCCTACAAATAATTTCTAATGGAGCCTTTACCTAGTTTTCCTTAGTTTTTTGCCCTGGCAGACCAAAGTGGTGGATTCAGTACTTGACTGTTGGCTTGTGGTTTGAAGCCCCTCATCTTTCTTGCTCCCCTCTTGCTAATTAGTCAGTTCCTTTTCAGCACCTCCCCCAGGGCAGGCAGGGTGTGGCTACCCAGGGAATGAGGCCATGTAGAAGACTAGCTGCCCAGCTGGGGAGTGTCTGTCAATAGGTCTGAGTTTTGGATAGGGATTGGAAGACAGTCAAGAATGCTTGCCAAGATTGAGGGAAGATGAGGTGGGAGAATCCTCTCTCTACTGAAGGCCTTCAATTCCCCTAGCAACTCATAGCCAGGGGCTATGATCAGATCCACACAACCCAAAAGCCCACAAAGGAGGCCTGTGGCTAGCCTGGATCCTTGCATGTTGGGGCATGAATCACTAGGTTCTAAGGAAGGCATGATTCTACAGGAGTAGAAGCATGCTTGGGGATTGGAGTTAGAGAATGTAGGGAAATTTAAGAGTGGAGAAAGGCTTTCAACAAAATCGGGGTACGGTGGAGGCAGGGATAGAATGAATTGAAACATTAGATCTCATGGGTAGTCTGGGGACAGTGTCTGGAAGACTGTTCCAGCTCTATGCAGGGACCCAGGGAGGAGATGCTGGTGGGAATCTGAACAGTAGCATATCTTCCAAATAACTAGTTTAGAGTCTCCCAAACCACTGCCAACCACTTCTCCTCCCCACAACTGTGGCCTCCTCCCGCTCTGCTTCTACAGGAAGTTTTCCATGGAGGCAATGCTACCCTTGGGTAAGCCAGCATGCAGTATTCTTGGCCTGTCAGCAATAGATGTAGATGCAAATGCTGCTGTCACTCAATGCTCACTGAATCTAGCTGTGATACCTCTCCCCTCCCCTCCCCTCCAAATCTATTTAGATTTAGGTGAGGAGAAAAGGTTTCCCTCCAGTCCAGTGTCTGTCTGAGAGGCATTACTGTGTTGTATAGAAGGAGGCATGGTGGTGAGTGGACTGGGGATGGAAAGGGGATCATCATTTCTTAATGGCCTTCTGTGTGCCAGGCACTGTGCCAAATGCTTTTCAAATATTAGCTTGTTCAGTCCTCATAGAAACTCTGGGAGGTGGGTGTTTTTGTTATCCTCATTTCACAGTTGAGGAAATGGAGGCAAACAGAGGTTAGACAACTTGCTCAGAGTTACGCTGTTGGCCAGTTTCTGAGGTCACATTGGAGCTCAGGGTTTCCTGCCTCCAGACCCAGCTCTCTGCCCACTGTGCCACCTAGCTGCCTCAGTTTCCTCCTCTATAAAATGAGTTGCATTAATTCCTTTCTGAAGTCTCTTCTATGTTTATCATTCTATGTTTCAGGCTCTGCCACCAATCTATATTACTTTTGGCAAAGCATTTTACTTATTTGGTCCTCAGTTCCTTTGACTGTAAGTTGAGGGAGCTAGATTAGAGAAAATCTAAAGTTCCTTCCAACTCTATATCCTATGATTCTATGATCTGTAAAATGAAGGAAATGACTCACCAATAGCCTCAGAATTTCAGAGTTGTTAGGAATCCCCGAGAATTTAAATTCCTTGAAGGTAAAAACTATCTCAGAACCCAGAAGAGGGCCTGGACTATAGGAGGCACTTAATTGCTTGTGATTTAGTCCAATCTGTGTCTACAACATCTCAAACAATTCATCATTCAGTCTCTGTTGGCATATCCACAGTGATAGAGAACTCACCACCTATAGCACCTTTTCGCTCTACTATTTTTATTTTTTTCTTAGTTTATATAGGTATCATTTCTGTATCATCTTCGTAAATAAACATATTTCTCTCCTCTCCCCAGAGAGCCATGCCTTATAAAAGAGACTAAGAAAGAATGAGAAAGAGAAGAATCTGGTAAAATCAACCAAGACATCAACTAACAGCATAAGAAAGGTTTCGTCATCATAGTATTTCCCCTCTACAGCAAAGGGACAGAGATACATGTTCTCAACTTCTCCTGAGTCAAGCTTGGTCCTTATAATTACACAGTGGTCAATTTGGTCTTACTGTTTTCAGCATAGTTTAGTTTCTTATGGTCGTCACTGTGCACTCTGTTTTCCTGGTTCCCTTTACTGTGTATCAGGTTTTGTTTTGTTTTGTTTTTACTTTGTGTCAGTTCTTGAAAGTCTTCTCATGATTCTCTGAATTCTTCATACTTGTCATTCCTTATGATGCAATAATATTTTGCAACATTTTAACATACTACAATTTATTAGTTCAATCACCAAACTATGGCGATATACTTTGTATAGGATTCTTTGCTATAATATAAGAGCAAAATATCTGGTGTACATGGGACCTTTCTTTTTATCATTGACCTCCATAGAGTATATCCCTAGCAGTGGCATCTCTTGAGTCAAAAGGTATGGACCTGGGATGGCTAGGTGGTGCAGTGAATAGAGCACTGGCCCTAGAGTCAGGAGGTCTTGAGTTCAAATCCGGCCTCTGACCCTTAACACTTTACTAGCCATGTGACCTTGGGCAAGTCACTTAACCCCAGTTGCCCTGCCTTCGGACATGGTAGTCACTTTTTCACCATAATTCTAAATTGCTTTCCAGAATGATTGGACCAATTCATACTCTACCAACAATGTAGCTCCAAATCAATAGCCCCCAAATTTTAGTATTAGAATTGAAAAGCCCTGCAAGCATTTTACTAGGGCCTGGTTACCTGAAAGTCACATGAAACACAATCAATCAAGGACTGTCAGAATCCCAGAGAAATTTCCGCTTATCAGAAGGCTGCAAGGACCTTCCATGAACCACTATTCTATTTTTTTTCTTTTTGGAGGGCAATTGGGGTTAAGTAACTTGCCCAAAGTCACACGGCTAGGTTTTTGTTTGTGTGTGCGTTAAGTGTCTGAGGCTGGATCCAAACTCGGGTCCTTCTGACTCCAGGGCTGACGCTCTACTCACTGCGCCACCTAGCCGCCCCTAAACCCCACTTTTTAAACGACCCACATGCTAATTGAAGAGCAATAGCTAAATAAACTGTGACATATGAACATAATATTCTTTGGCCTTGTTACTATATTGTCCATTAGCTCTACTTAGATCTGACCTTCTCTTGGACACTCTCTCCTCCTCTCAATTCTGTTCCACTACTGGATCCCTTCTCTTCCCTATCTATTGGCTCTTTTGATTGGACATCACCCACCTCCTGCCCACTAAATGCCTCAAGTCTGTGTTCTGGGTCCCTTTTAAAATTTTTCCCCTATACTCTCCATCCATCATTGTGGGTTCAAGTATCAGCTCCATTCAAAAGACTCCCAGATCTATATATCCAGCTGAAATCTTTCTCCTACCATCTCTAACTACCTGCTAGATATTTCCAGAAGGATGTTCTAACATCACCTCAAACTCAACATGTCCAAACTCCAATTATTCGTCTTCCTTTTTAAACCTGATCCTCCTCCAAACTTCCCTATTTCCATCAAGGGAACTACTATGCTCCCAGTCAACAGGCTTCATAACCTTAAGGTCATCCTTGATTCTTTCTCCTCCATTACTAATACCCTATGCATTGCCAAATCTTGCTGATTCCCCCTCCAGAACATCTCAAGAATACATCTTCTCTTCTGCACACTATTCCTAGCCCTCATCACCTTTCATCTGGACTATTGTAATAGTCTTTTAATTCAGTTTTTCTTTCTAATCTCTCTCACACAGTTACCAGAATCATTTTCCTAAAGCACAGTTTTGATCATGTTATTCCCCTACTCAAAATCCTTCCGTGCTTCCTAAATATCTCTAGGACGAGAGTATTTCATCTTTTTTTTTTTTTAGTGAACCCCTTGTGAATTTTTGATGAAGCCCATGGACCCCTTCTTAGAATAATGTGGAGTTTTTGCCTGTATTTGTAACTGAAGGAAATGCTAATTTTCTATAAGAAATTAGTGAAGGGGCAGCTAGGTGGCGCTGTGAATAGAACACCAGTCCTGGAGTCAGAAGGTCCTGAGTTCAAATCCGACCTCAGACACTTGACACACTTAACTACCCCTGTGACTTTGGGCGAGTCACTTAACCCCAATTGCCCCCCAAACAAACAAAAAAAAGAAATTAGTGAAAATAAAGGTGTATTTTTTCTTGTCTAAATTCAAGGACCCCCTAAAGCTCGACCCCCACAGTCCACAGACTCCAGATTAAGAAATTCTTCTGTAAGATATAAATTCATTAGTCTGGCATTTAGAGTTTTCTACAGTTTGGTTCTAACAGAATTTTCTAACTTTATTTCATGGTATTCCCTTTTCACACTTATTGTATTTGAGCCAAACTCTCTTAGTTTTTCTCAAACTGTCATTCCATCTCCTAATCTCCATGCCAGAACTCCCTTTTCATCTCTGCCTTTCAGAATTCCAATCTTTCTTCAAGGCACAGTTTCTACCTTCTGTATTAAACCTTCCTCAGTTCCTCCAGTCTCCTCCCCACCATGACCAGTTCTTAGAGTTCTCTCCTCAAATTACCATGTACATATTATATCTTCTCCTAATAGAATGTAAACTCATTGAAGACAGAAACTGTTTTGATTTTATATCTCCAGCACTTAGCACCTTAACTTGAACATAGTAGGACCTTGATAAATGATTATTGAATTAGAACTGGAACTGTGTAATAAGAAATGACAAATAATCAGAATATAAACAAATATAAAACAAGAATATTAGAATACAGGAAAATTTATACAAAGCAGTATGTATTATAGATACCAGAATCAGAACAACAATATACATGCTGATACTACTACATAAAAATGATAGGAGAAGAACTTGAAAAAGTAAGCAGAAGTAAGTGATCAGAAGGGTAAGAAAACAAGATATTATTATTTATTAAAAGTAATATAAATATACACACTTGGAGTTTATGGGGTTTTTTATTTTTTGTTTTTCTGAATGTTTTTGTTAATGACTAAATTTAGAATATATGTAACATATTTGTTATTTTTTCAATTGTTCCAGTCATGTCCAAATCTTTGTGTCTCCATTTGGGGTTTTCTTGGTAAAGATACTGGAGCAGTTTGCCATTTTCTTATCCAGCTCATTTCATAGATGAGGAAACTAAGGTAAATAGGGTTAACAACGTGTCCAGGGTCACACAGCTAGTTAATGCCTGAGGCTAGATAGGAACTCAGGAAGATGAATCTTCCTGACTCCAGGAACAGCACTCTATCCATTGTGCTACTTAGCTGCCCTAATGTATAATGTATATACATACAAACATATTATTAGTTGGTTCCCACGGTAATGGAGGGGGAAGGAAGTGAGGGAGGGAATTTTATATGTGTATATATGCATGCTTGTATGTATATGTGCACATATACATGCATATGTATATACATATATACACATGAATGTTGTACACAAGTATGTGTACATACATATATACATACATACAGAGAGACAAAGAGAGATGAAGACATGGAGACACAGAGAGATATGGGGAATTTGGAATCTCTAAGGGTTGGTAAAAATAAGATTGCCTCTCATTGCTAGCAAAGTCCAGGTATGGTTCTCTCCAAAGGGAGGGGGATGGAAGTGAAGACCTCTTACTTTCCCTTCTAGCTCTGTTCCTTTTCAGGATAGGCTTTACACTGGCTATAGTATGCTGATTAATAAGGGCTCATCGGTGTCTCTGAGTAGGCAGGGCTTCAACTGATGGGAAGAGTTGCCTGAAAGGCTTGGTTGTTTGCAAAAAAATTCCCTCTAGATGCAGTAGATTTCTCCAGGGACTTGAGAATGGATTGCTTGGCCTGGGTCAGTTTGATTCAAGAAACATTTACTAAATGTCTGTTATATGCCAAATATATATTGCTAAGTGTAGGGGGGAGGTATAAAGATGGAGAATAGCACAACCCTGCCCTCAAAGAACTTACAATCAAATAAGGGGAATATAATATGCCCAAATAAGTGTGATACAAAGCAGACTGTAACACAAAACAGAGAAGAGGGAAGTTCAGGAGTAGAGAGCCAAACAGGTTAGTATTGGGATTACTATGTTAAATTTGAAGTGGGTTAAAAAAAATCCTCACCAAGATGCATATAGTAGATTCATATTTTCACTGGCAGTTATCTTTCTCTCTTCTTTATTAGGGAAATGTCTGTATTTATTGATGTTTGTCAAGTTCATAATAATAAAAAGGGGAAATAGCAGCAAAGGAGAACAGTACAGGAGCAAAGGAAGGCACCTAAGTGCTCTGGGAAAATTTTAGGAGAAGCTTGCCGGTCCCCAGCCTAAGCTGCCCCTGAAATCTAGGAAAATACCCCAAGACAGTAGGAGAAGGACTCAAGAGAGCAAAAGCTCAGCCTAGACCTTTTCTGCAGAAGTGTGCTGAGCCTGGCTTTAACATCATGTCTGAAAGTCAGGAAGTAACGCTGGAAGAATGAAGCAAACAAAGAGCCATTATAGTGACAGGGACCTCAAGACACAAACCTAAAAAAAGAGAAAACTTCAAAATATCTACAAGCAAAGTCTCAAAGAATAACACAGCTTGAGCACAAGTCTAACCAGAAGTCTTGGAGAAGATGAAGCAAGAGTTGTTTTTTTTTAAAGAGCTAAAAATCATTTTAGAAAATCAGATTATTGTATTAAAAGAAAAGAATGGGAAAATAAATTAGAGCTATTTAAGACATAAGAGCCAAATGAGAAAGATTTGGAAAGAGAATTAATAGCTTGCAACAAAAAATAGAAAAACTTCCCCAAAGTAAAAATAAAAACTCTCTGAAAATTAGAAGGGACCAGATAGAAGCTGATGACTTAAGGAGACAACAAGAAATATTAAAATAAAGTCAAAAGACCCCCCAAAATTGAAGAAAAATGTAAGATATCTCATAGGAGAATTTTTGGAGGGAAATATAAATTTTAGGTTGAAGAGGTGTGGTTAGAGGGAGAGAATCAAAGGAGACTTCCTGGTGGGGGTGGCACCTAAGCTGGAAGAAGGAGAAGGCTTTCAACAGGCTGAGAAAAATCACAGAATGTTGTAGTTATATGGGATCTTGGAGATTCTTTAGCCCAACCTCTTTGTTTTAATGAAAGAAGAAATGAATCACAGGGAGAAGTGACTTGACTAAGGTCACACATTTAATTAGTGCCACATAGCTAAAACTTGAAATCAGGTTTCATACCTTCTAGCACACTACTCTAACATGAGGTAGTGTGGAAAGAACCCTGGTTCCAAGAGCATTCACTTAGGTTTAAATCCTAATCTGACACAAACTGTGTGATCTGGGCAAATCAATTAACTTCCCTGGCCTCAGTTTCCTCATCTTAAAATGAAGATGTTAGACTAAATAGTTTGGGATTTGTTTTCACTTTACCTTTATTTCTGAATATTTTTCTCCTCTCTCCCTATCTAGAGAGTCATTCCATGTAACAAAGAATAAAAAAAGGATGACATAGAAAGCAGTTTGTTGAAACCAACCATCAACAGGGTCTGACAGTGTGTACAGTAGTCTATAGCCATAGTCTCCCACCTCTGCAAAGAAGTGAGTAGCTTCCAGCTGTAGAACCCTGATCCCATAATTGTCTTTCCTCAGGAACAAAGTTCAGAATGAGACTTGGAAACTGCTGATAATCCAATATGACTGGAACAGAATGTGCATAATGGAAGCCAGGTTCAATAAAGCTGGAGAGCTAACATAGAGTCAGAGTGAGGAGGGCTTTCAGCATCAGTTTAAGACATTTGTATCTAGCCCCTAAGCAATAAAGGTTACACAAAAGTCTTTTTCCAATGAACTTGACAAATCTTCCAAGCCACATCAACATGTGCCTTGGTGACTTCAATATAAGGATGGACATAGGTAAAAACAATGAAAATGATACTGGGAAATTTGGTTTAGGATTAAGAAATGGAAAAGGACAAAAGCTTACTGACAGGGGAAACCTCAGGCCTATTCATCACAAATACTTTCTTCAAGAAATGAGTCAGAAGGTGCTGGATACGGTGACCACTGAACAATATCACTCCCCAAAAGGAAATGCATTCCATTTTAGCAGACAAGACATGAAGGACTGGTTGTCCCTGTGGAAATCACTTTAGAATCAACAGGGCATACTCAGACTGTTGACTAATTAGAAAAAAGCTGAAATCGATACCAAATTAGAAGTATAAGAACAAGAAGATATTGAGGACAGTTACATCAGATCCAACCTGACTTTTTCAAGCAAGCTGTGGATGACCCAAAAGGGAGGTAAATAAGGTCATTACTTCCAATTATCATCATTTCTTTTTTATCTCTAAAAATATTTCTGAGAATGAGTTGCATACAGGAGAATTTTTGAAGTTTTTTTTTACAGTGTTTTCAAAAAATTGGCAATAATTTATTTTCTTTCCATCTTACCTCCCCTACTACTACTAATTTAAAAAAGAAAACCTCATACAATAAAAAAGTTTTTTTTAATGTTTTGTTGCTTTTTGTTTTTGACACCATAATCACTTCCCAATAAACCTGATAGCAGCTGGTAACAGAGTGGATAGAAAACTGTATATGGAGCCAGAAAGAATTGAGGTCACATCCTGACTCAGACATTTACTGTGTGACCTTGAGCAAGTCATTTAACCTATGTTTTAACCTCAGTTTCCTCAACTGTAAAAGGGAATACTAATAGCACCTAACCTGAAGGGTTGTTGTGAGGATTAAATGAGGTATTTGTAAAAAGTGCTTAGCACCGTCCCTGGCACATTGTAGGCACTATATAAATGCTTATTCCCTTCCATCCTCTATATCCCCCCAAACCTTCCCTTATAGCAAAAAACAATCAAGCAAAACCAACTGGCAAGCAAGCCAAATCCTGCACTCATAGTCCACCACTTCTACCAGGAAGAGGGAAATAAATTTTGTCAAAGATTCTCTGGGATAAAAATTTGTTAGTCTGAGTTCTGATGTCTTTTGTTATTTTTTGTTTTGGGGTTTTCTTTTTGAGGGGGGAAGACAAGGCAGTTGGGGTTAGGTGACTTGCCCAAGGTCACACAGTAAGTGTATCAAGTGTCTGGTCCTCCTGACTCCAGGATGGGTGCTCTATTCACTGTGCCACCTAGCAGTCCTTTTGTTGTTATTTTCATTTATATTATTGTAGCTAATGGGTGGATTGTTCTTCTGGTTTTGCTTTGTTCTCTATCAATTTATGTAAGATTATAGATTAGAGCTAGAAGGGACATTAAAGGTTATCTTGTCCACCTCCTCTCCTTTTTCAGAGACTCAGAATGTCTCATAACCATACTTCCTTGTGTCTCAGTGTTCTATTATTGACATATCACAATTAGTCCAGACATTTTTTTAATCACTGGGCACCCACTTTGCCTCTTATTTTTTTATTACAATAAAAAGTATTGTTATCAATATTTTGACATATATGGGACCTTTCTTTCTGTCATTGATGTCCTTAGGGTATATGCTCATAGTGGGATCACTAAATGAATACTTTGTGGACTTTTTGCACATCATTCAAAATTGCTTTTCAGACTCAGATAAAATCAGAGCTGAATTAGTGTGTCTGCCTTCCCACAGCTTCTCCAACATAGACTGTTTCCATATTTTATCATCTTCTCCAGTTTGATGGACATGAGGTGGGTGGTACTTTGGAATTGTTTTAACTTGCCTTTCTATAGTGATCTGGAGGATTTTTACCCCAAAGTTGATTTCTTATTTTGAAAATCTCTTTTGGAGGATGATTTAACAGTCTTATATATGCACCAGTTCTCCATATATCATGGATAACAGATTTTTACCAGAGCTGTTTGCTGCTAAGATTATTTTCCTATTTGGCAGAGACTCTTCTTATGCTAATTGCATTGATTTTGTTTGTGTAAAACCTTTTACATTTAGTATAATAAAAATTGTCTATTTTGTATTTTGTGATCTTCTCTATCTTTTATTTGTTTATGAATCCTACCTCTCATTATAGTTGTGAAAGGTACCTCCTTTTGTTAAACTCTATTTTTAAAAATAATGTAATTTTTTACATATGGATCATTTGGATAAATGTATTATGTTTTATTAGTAGTAGTATTATAATGTAGTATGTTGTATAAAATCAAGTAATACTTTATGTCAAACTGCTTTTCAATTTTTCTATCAGTTTCTTATTAAATAAAGAGCCCTACTCTTATTGTTTGTTTATTTTTTTGAGGGAGTTATTGAACAGTGTACTAGTATATTCATCTGCTTTTATGCCTTGGCTTGAATGGTCTGTTCCATTGATCTACTTAAAAAAAAAGAGTACAACTTTTTTTCAAATGAATATCTGTCCTCTTCCACTCAACTTTTTCCCTACCCCACACTGAGAAAGCAAGAAAAGCAACTCCCCAATTACAAACATGCATAGTCAAGTAATAAATTCCTACATTGGCAATATCCAGAAAAAGTATGTCTCATTCTGCATTCTGAGTCCATTGTCTCTCTGTCATGAGATTGGTAGCATGTTTCATCATGAATCTTCTGGAATTGTGGTTGAGTACCAAATAGTTTTGATGATTAATGTTTTATAATATAATTTGAGCTCTGGTAATACTAGGCTCCCTAATTTCTCCTTTTTTCATTATCATTTTCATCATTGGTACAACCCTAAACTATGTAAACTAATTTGGGCAGTAATGCAATTTTTAAAATATTGACTTAGCTTTAATATAAATGAGGAGTATCCCTCCAATTATTTATCTTCCTTTATTTCTATAAAGCATTTTGTAGTTGTATCTATATAAGTCTTGAGAGTGTCTTGTTAGGTTAACTCCCAGATATTTTGCAGTTAATTTGAATAGATTTTTCTCTATCATTTCCTCCTACTTTTTGTCAGTACTGCACAGAATTACTGATGATTACTATGGACTTAATTTTGCATCATGTCACTTTACTGGAGCTATTCATCATCTTCATTAATTTCTTAGCTAATTCTCTGGGGTTTTCTAAATAAACAAGTGTATTCTTTGCCAAAAAGGAATAATTGTGCTTCTCTTTAATGAGGTATATATCTTTAATTTCTCAGTCTTTTGTTTAACTGCCATTGCTAGCATTGCTAGTGCTGTCCAATAATAGTGACATTCCCAATCTAATGGGAAAAGTTTCTAGTGTTCTTTCTCCTCAAAAATAGTGTTATTTTGGGGTGGCTAGGTGGCGCAGTGAGTAGAGCGTCGGCCCTGGAGTCAGAAGGACCTGAGTTCGGATCCGGCCTCAGACACTTAACACACACAAACAAACAAACAAAAAAAAAACTTAGCCGTGTGACCTTGGGCAAGTTACTTAACCCCAATTGTCCTCCAAAATGAAAAAAAAATAGTGTTATTTCCTAGTTTTAGGAATATATTTTTGTCCACATTAAATAAATTAAAATTTCTCTTCTTGTTAGTTTTTAACAGAAATGAGAGCTATATTTTGGGGAAAGGTTTTTTAAAATAAATTTTGGGGGAAGCTTTTTTTAAAGATAATTATGTGGTTTTGTTTTTCACATGATTAATTAAAATAATTGCTTTTGAAATGTTGAATTGTCCTTGCACAACTAGCATATATACACAATTAACATATATACAACATAAGGAATAATTGATATTTTTAGATATATTTCTGTATTCCCTTTGCTAATATTTTATTTTTAAATGTTTCTATTAATATTTATTAGTAAAATTGATCTACAGTTCTCTTTCTCTGCTTTATTTCCCCCCGATTTAAATATTAGGATCATATTTAAATGAAAAAGGAGTTTGGTAGAGTGCTTTCTTCTCTATAGTAGGTGGAATGCTCTTTTTTGGTGTTTAAGTTCACAATAAAAAAATTAAACCATATATTATATATATAATGATATATAATATTATTTATAAAATATAATCTATAGAATATAATTAAGTAAAGAGTCCTACTCTTAGTTGGTTTTTTATAATATATTTTAAATAAAATAAATATATTTTAAATATATATAATATTATATATAAAATATAAAATAATAAAGGTCACATCATAAAAAACAATCAGAAGAGAGCTATATGTGGTGCCTTTTAAAGTTAAGGCCAAGGGGATAATTCTTAACCAAACAAGGGATAGAAACAATCATAAACAGTAAAATAGATGACCTCAATTACGTGAAATTGAAGACCTGAACAATATCAGTTCAATTGGAATTCAATTGGAATAAAAAAAGCAGTAAATTGGGGGAAAAAATCTCTGCATCAAATATTTCTTATAAGAGACTGATATCTAAGACATTTGGAGAACTAATATATATGACCAAAAAGCATCCCCCAGTGGACAAATTATCAAAGGATATGAATAGCTCCTAAGAGAAGAATAGCAAATTATTAAAAACCATATGAAAGATTGCTCCAAATCATGAATAATAAGAGAAATGCAAATGAAAGCAACTCTGACTTCTAATTTCATACTAAGCAAATTGTCAGAGATGTTAAAAGGTGGGAATAGTCAATGTAGGAGAGGCTGTGAAAAGACAGGTACAGCAGTACACTATTACTGGAGCTGTGAATTGGTTTAACCTTTCTGGAAAGCAATTTGGAATTAGCCTTAGGATGTACTTAAAATATCTATAACCACTGATCTAGAGATTCCATTGTGTATACCACGAGGAGAGCATAGAAAAAAGAAAGGTGTTATATGTACCATAATGTTTATTCCCATTTATTTTTTAAATTAAATTTTATTTTTAAAAATAAAAACCCAAATTCTTTTCTTCTGATCTCCCTGTCCCCATCCTCTACCAAGAAAGCAAGAAAAACAAAACCCCTATTACAAACATGCATGATCAATCAAAACAAATTTCTATATGGCCATGTCAAAAAAAGGTATATCTCAGTCTGCATTCTAAGTCCATTATCTATCAAAAGGTGAATGGCGTGTTCCATCACAATTTTTCTGGAATTAGAGTTGCTCATTGTGTTGATCAGAGTTCTAAGTCTTTCAAAGTTGTTTGCAGTATTGTTGTTTTAGTATAAATTGTTCTTCTGGTTTTGCTCACTTCACTCTGCATCAATTAATATTTCTTCCCAAGTTTCTCTGAAACCATCCCCATCATCATGTCTTAATGCACAATAGTATTTCATCATATTTATATACCACAATTTGTTAAGCCGTTTCCCAATTGATGGGCATCCCTTCAATTTCTAATTCATTGCTACCACAAAAGTTGCCAAAATATCTTTGTACATATGAGTTCTTTTGCTATTTCTTTGATTTTGGGGGGGCGGATATCTACCTCTAGTGGTATCCTGGGTCAAAGGTATACACAGTATAGTAGTTTTTTGAACATCATTCCAAACTGTTTCCCAAATGGGAGGACTAATTCATAGCTTCACCCACATTGTATTAAAGTGACAGACTGTGGTCTATGATGACAGACAAGTGACATAGTAGCATGTGTGGTTACACTGGGTCTGTAGTTATAACCCTGCACATAGGTGGGAAGCAGCAGTGGGATTCGGCATCCCCCCAGGTGTTTGAGCAACCTTTTAAGGATTACACTGCTCACCTCCTGGTGTGAGGAAGGATCTAGAAAAACGGCCCTCAACATTGTCTGCTTACTCGATCCTGGTCTGATTACCATGGCAGGGTGGGAATCCCACCCTGCAGTTGAAACACACAAAAAATATACAAGAACTTCTGCAAAGATGATTCCACTGACCCTCGGTACATGAAATGTGTGCACATTTATAGACAACACAAAATCCAGTGGGCCTGAAAGATGAATAGCTCTTGTTGCAAAAGAACTCAGTAGGTATTGCATCCAAATAGCAGCCCTGAGTAAAACAAGGCTGGCAAATGAAGGTCAGCTTACTGAAGTCGGAGCTGGATACGCGTTTTTTCTGGAATGTCTACAGTGAAGGGGAGCACAGTGAAACTGGTGTAGGTTTTACAATAAAAACTAATCTAGTCAACAAGCTTATATGCCTACCAAAAAGAATGAACGACAGGCCCATGACAGTGCGATTGTCATTTACGGGAAAGTGCTCTGTCACCATCATCAGTGCCTATGGAGTGCTCCTACCATTACAAACCCTAATGAGGTCAAAGAAAATTTTCTGAGGACCTGGAGACCCTTATCATCAATGTGCCAAAAGAGGATAAGCTTATAATTCTAGGTGGGTTTTTTTTTTTACTTTTTGGAGGGCAATTGGGGTTAAGTAACTTGCCCAAGGTCACACGGCTAGGTTTTTGTTTGTGTGGGTTAAGTGTCTGAGGCCGGATCCGAACTCAGGTCCTTCTGACTCCAGGGCCGACGCTCTACTCACTGCACCACCCAGCTGCCCTCTAGGTGGTTTTAATGCTAGAGTAGTGTCAGACTTCCAGTGAAGTTGGAAGCAGCTTGTGTATCTCTTGACCTTCTCATCACCAATGCTATCTTTCATTTACCTAAATACAATCAAACTTCATTTTTGCACCCTTGCAGCAAACACTGGCATTTAATAGACCAAGTGATTAGAAGGAGAAGAGACAGACAGGATGTGAGAGTGACAAAGGCAACGTGTGGTGCAGAGTGCTGGACTGTTCACAGACTTCAAGCTAAAGTTTTCATTCAACAAAAGTGGTGGCCCCAAGACTAAAGGACCATCAGAAGAATTAATGTCAACAGATTAGAATACTCTGAGCAGCAGAAACAGTTTGCTGCTAACTTGAAGAGAAAGTTGAGCCAACACACAGCTGGCAACAGTGTAGAAGAAAAGCAGTGGGTAGGGGTGGCTAGGTGGCACAGTGAAAAGAGCATTGGCCCTGGAGTCAGGAGGACTTGAGTTCAAATCTGGCCTCAGACACAATTAAAAAAAAAAAACAACCTAGCCGTGTGACATTGGGCAAGTCACTTAACCCCAGTTGCCCTCCAAAAAGCAAAAAAAGAAAGAAAAAAAGAAAAAAAAAGCAGTGGGCAGTTTTCAGAGATTTGGTATATAGCACTGCATTTGCTCATCTGAGTCAAAACATTCACAAACATCAAGACTGACTTGACAAAAATGATGGGGAAACTCAAAAACTGATCAATGAAAAATGAGAACTCCACAGGATTTATCATCCATCTTTAAGAAGGCAGCCTTTAGGGCAGCTAGGTGGCGCAGTGAATGGAACACCGGCCCTGGTGTTCTATAAATTGGTCTCAGACACTTAACACAAAAACTAGCCATGGGCAAGTCACTTAACCTCAATTGCCCTCGAAAGAAAGAAAGAAAGAAAGAAAGAAAGAAAGAAAGAAAGAAAGAAAGAAAGAAAGAAAGAAAGAAAGAAAAGAAGAAGAAGAAGAAGAAGAAGAAGAAGAAGAAGAAGAAGAAGAAGAAGACAGCCTTTAATTTCATCAAAAGTAAAGTACAAGTGAAACTTAGAGAGGTGCAGGACTCTTGGCTCAGTAAGAAGGCAGATGAAATTTAATTATATACTGATAGTAACAATTCCAAGAGCTTTTAGGACACCCTGAAGGCTATTTATGGGCCACAGACCTATGGTCATCTCAATTACTCAGTGCTGATGGAGCCACACTGATTAGTGATATGACACAATCCTAGAGGTTTGGGCTGAACACTTCCATAGTGTTCTCAACAGACCATCATCAATCAAGGCTGAAGCCACTGACCAAACTTTTACCTCAGGTTGAAGTCAATCCCTCCCTAGCTGAAGCTCCAACTGAAGAGGTTTTGAACGCCATTAGGCTCCGTTTATGTGGCAAAGCACGTGGTGCTGATTCTATTCCAGCTGAGATTTACAAGGTGGGGTGGGTCAATTGTTCATACAAAAGCTGAGTGAAATTTTCTGGGTTATATGGGAAGAGGAGGTTATCCCTCAGGAGTTCAAAGTTGTCTCTATGGCCCATCTCTATAAAGGTTAAGGAAATAGTTTGTCTTGTGACACTCACAAGGTGGGGGGGGGGGGCAGGGTGTCTCTCTCTTAGTCATTGCTGGCAAGATTCTTGCCAGAGTCCTCCTTAATAGGCTGATCCTTCACCCGGGAGATGGTCATCTATCTGAGAGCCAGTGTGGCTTCAATAAGGCTTGAGGAACAGTTGATATGGTGTTTGCTGCCTGACAACTCCAGGAGAAATGCCAGGAACAGAACAGAGGTCTGTCTACAATGTAGATTTAACCAAGGCCTTTGATACTGTTAGGTGTTAGGGCTTATGGAAAGTTATATCAAAATTTGGTTGCCCAGAGAAGTTCATCAGTATTGTATGTCAATTTCACAACGGCAACCTTGCCCAGGTAATGGATAATGGACAAAGCTCTCGTGCTTTTCCAATCACCAATGGAGTGAAACAAGGCTGTGTGCTTGTTCCTATACTTTTTTTTTTTGCTTTTTGGAGGGCAATTGGGGTTAAGTAACTTGCCCAAGGCCACATGGCTAGGTTTTTGTTTGCATGTGCATTGTGTCTGAGGTCGGATCCGAACTCAGGTCCTTCTGACTCCAGGGCCAACCCTCTACTCACTGCGCCACCTAGCCGCCCCCCCCCCTTTTTTTTTAATTTTTTTTTTTGTTCCTATACTTCTTAACATGATGTTTTCAGCCATATTGTCAAACACCTTCAATGTATGAAAACAGCATCAAGGTCAGTTACCACATTGATGGTAAATTCTTCAACTTGAAAAGGCTACAAGCCAAGATTAAAGTGGACAGAGTGTTGGTACACAATTTTCTGTTTGCAGTTGATTGTGCACTCAGTGCAGCTTCTGGGGCTGAGATACAACAAAGCATGGATCAATTCTCTGCTGCTTATGATTATTTTGGCCTAACAATTAACACCAAGAAAACACAGGTGCTCCATCAGCCACCACCATACTATCCATATGGAGAACCATCAGTTACAGCAAATGGAGAAGTTTTGAATGTTGAGGACAAGTTCACTTACCTTGGCAGTATACTTTCCAGGGATGTACACATTGATAATGAGGTTGGCACACACATTGAAAGAGCTAGCTTAGTGTTTGGGAGGCTCCAAAGGAAAGTATGAGAGAGAAGAGGTATTAGACTGACTACTGAAGGTATACAGAGCCATCGTGCTGACCTCATTGCTGTATGCCTATGACACCTGGACAGAATAACAGTGTCATGCCAGGAAACTGAATCTCCTCCATTTGAAGATTCTGAAAATCATCTGGCAGAACAAGGTACCAGATGCTGAGGTCCTTATTTGAACTAAACTGCCAAGCATTCAAACTCTACTGCAGAGAGCACAACTCCAATGGGCTGGCCACGTTCAAATGCCAAACATATGCTTGCCAAAAAGACTATTTTATGGAGAACTCACACAGGGTAGGTGTTCACATGGTGGTCAGAAGAAGTAATACAAGGACTCTCTCAAGGTCTCTCTGAAGTACTTTGCAACTGATTGTGTGACATGGGAGACACTGGCATAGGACTGCCCAGCATAGCGAGCTCACATCAGAGAAGGTGCTGTGCTCTATGAGCAAAGCAGAATTTGAAGTAGCTAGGAAAAATGAGAGATACTCAAATTTAAAGTTTCCACCCCAGATGTTTGCAGGGGCTATTTGTGCCTGACCCGTGGTGGAGCATTCTGAGCCCATATTGGTCTGATCAGACACAGCTGAGAACACCGTTACTTGACTCCAACATAGTGATGTCATTTTAGTCCTCTTTGAGAATGAAAGTCAACAACCAACCAACCAATGTGCTAGTTTTTTCATAGTTTCTCCAGCATTTGTTATTTTCCCTTTTTTCTGTCACCTTCGGCAATCTGATGGATATGAGGCAGAATGGGCCATAAAAAGTGTAGTATTTTTTATAGTAGCAAAGAAGTGCAAACAAAGTAAGTGCCAATCAATTGGGAATGGAGAAACAAATTGTGGCCTGTGATTATAAAGGACTACTATTGTGCTGTAAGAAATTATGAACATAAAGAATACAGGAAAGTATGGCAAGATATGTGAATTGATGCAAAGTGAAGTAAGCAAAACCAGGATAACAAGTTATACAATTATTTATAATAATGTAAATACCAATAAAACCAAACACCTGAATGTTCTGTGATCATAATGAACAATTTTGAACTTAAAGAAAAAAAAATATGAGAATGTGTTTCCTTCCCCACTTATCAGAAGTGGGTGTATGGGTGGGGAATACCACATATAATATTGTACTTGGTTGATATTTTGGTTACTTTGGGGGAACTACTTTTTTCTTTCTTTTTCTTTTTTATTCTTTGTTATAACGCAAGGCTCTTGGAAGGGTAGGGAAAGGGATATATTGGAAAATTATAGACAAAAAAACCCAAAATATTATATATTGTTAATTTGGTTCTATTTATTTCATACTTAGATCATTACAAATTTGCCCATATTTCTCTGAATCCCTTATAATTATTTCATGTATATATTTTGCTTTTTGGAGGGGGGCAGGGCAATTTGGGTTAAGTGACTTGCCTAAGGTCACACAGCTAGTTTTGTTTTAAGTGTCTGAGGCTGAATTTGAACTCAGGTCTTCCTGACTCCAGCGCCAGTGCTCTATTCACTGCGCCACCTAGCCACCACTAATCATTTCTTTTAAAATTTAAACAAGGGGCGGCTAGGTGGCGCAGTGAATAGAGCGCCGGCCCTGGAATCAGAAGGACCTGAGTTCGGAGCTGGCCTCTGACACTTAATCCGCACAAACAAAAACCTAGCCGTGTAACCTTGGGCAAGTTACTTAACCCCAATTGCCCTAAAGGGGCGGCTAGGTGGCACAGTGAGTAAGAGTGCCGGCCTCGTAGTTGGGATGACCCGAGATCAGATCCGCCTCAGAAAATGAGCACCCACACATAAATAATGACTAGCCGTGTAACCTTGAGCAAGTTACTTAACCCCAATTGCTTTAAAAAAAAAAAAAATTTAAACAAGTTTTATTGATGTCTTTTTTTATATCACCAATGTTTTCCCCACATTCTCTCCTGTTCGTCTCAGAGAGCCATTCTATAACAAATAGTATTTTTAGACAAAAGAAAAAAAATCAAAAAAGCTGATCAATACACTGAAAAAGCCTGAAAATATGTGCAACGCCCCCCACTCATGGGCCCATCACTTTTACAAACAAAGGAGGGGTGTTATGTCTCTTCTTTAGGGCCATGCTTGCTCTTTATAATTTTGCAGCATTTGCTTATTTTTTTGAGATTGTTTTTCCATATACATTGTTGTAGTCATTGTGTATATTGTTTTCTTGGCTCTGCTTACTTCACTCTGCATTAATTCATGTAGATCTTTCCATTCTTTCCTGGATTCATCACATTTGTTAATCCTTACAACACAGTAATATTCCATTACATTCATGTATCAGTTTGTTTTGCTATGCTCTCATGTAGGGGCATCTCCTTTGTTTCCATGTTTTTGCTGTCACAAGAAAAGTATGCTATTGGGGGTGGCTAGGTGGTGCAGTGAATAGAGTACCGGCCCTGGAGTCAGGAGGACCTGAGTTCAAATTTGGCCTCAGATACTTAACATAAAACTATCTGTGTGACCTTGGGCAAATCACTTAACCCCAATTGCCCTACCTTCCCCTCTACAAAAAGCACAAAATAAACCAAAAAAAAGTGTGTTATCAATATTTTGGTGTATACAGAGGTAAGCCTCAGTGCTATCCAGTATTATCCCATTACAGTCAGGTCCCAATTAGGGCAGATAAGGAATTCCTTTAAGGGGTCACATTATTCATTTGCATTTGGCTGGAACCAATCACCAAATTTTACATAATTATAACTTCAAATAGTGTTAATTTGAATACATGCAAACACTTCAGATAGTATAGTATTTTCAGTCATTCTTTAATGGAAAGCACTTTTTTAAAACCTAGATTTTAACTAAACATTTGACAAGATCTCTCTGTCATTCTTACAGAAAAGATGGAAAAATATATCCTGATAATATAGTTATATGGATTTGGGACTAGATAAATGATTAGATCCCCAAAGATCTAATTAATAGTTCAATATCAGCTCAAAAAGAGGTCTCTTATGGAGAGCTTCCAGAGCTCTGAATTTTCTGTCAAACACTTGAAGGAGGCCAATGTGGTATGTTTATCAAATTTACAGATGGCGCAAAGCTAGGAGAGATGACTAATACTGGATGACAGAGTGCAGAATCCAAAAAGGAACCACAACACTCAGAATGCTGGACCAAATCTAATAAAGATTAGGGACTGGACCTGTGATGCTGTTAGTACAGGACACTCCCAGTTAGGATACTTCCTCTACAAATGCACTTTACAGCACCTTTTGTATAGCTTTTAGTCTTAGAAAGTCACCCAGAGCACTGAAGGGGTTAAGTGCCCAAGGTTACCCAGCCAATATATATGGCTTCTTGACTTCCAGACCAACTCTCTACCCCCTCTACCCACTCTTCCTGCCTCAAGTCTCTCCCTGTCTTCCATTCAGCTATCAAAATGGTCTTATTAAAGCAAAGATCTGATCTTGTTATCCTCTATTCAATAAGCTCCAATGGCTGTCACCTCCAAGATCAACTCTAAAATCTCCTTGGTGACAAAGGCCTTCATAATCTGCCCCTCCTCCCCTACCTTTCCAGGCTTCTTACATATCATACCCAACCATGTACTCTGTGATTCGGTGACACTGGTCTTCTTGCTGTTCTTCACACAAAAATATTCCTCACTCTAGTCATTTCCACTAACTCTTTCCCATGACTGAAATTCTTCAACCCTCCTCATCTCTGTCTTCTAGATTTCTTGGCTTCCTTCAATTCCAACCTAAAACCCACTTTCTACAAGAAATCTTTCCCACTCCTCTTAATCTTAGTGCCTTCCCTCTGAGATCATCTCTAATTCATCCTGTATAGATCTTGCTCAAACATAATTGTTTCTATGTTGGCTCCTCCATTAGACTATGAGTTCCTTGAGGGCAGGGACTGTCTTTTGCCTTTCTTCTTATTCCCAGGGTTTAGTATAGTACCTGATATATAGCAGGCACTTAGAGGATGATTATCGACTGACTAATTGATATAATATTTGGGCTTCATAACAACTCTGAGGTAGATACCAGGTAGCCCAGAGGATAGGGTATGGACCTGAAGACAGGGAGATTTGAGTTCAAATATGGCTCCAGGCCCTTCTGAGCTGCGTGACTGTCTGCCTCAGTTTTCTCAACAGTAAAATAAGGATAATAATAGCATCTATATCACAAGATTGTTAGAAGGATCAAATGAGATATTTATAAAGTACTTAGGACAGGTCCTGGAGACTTAATAAATGCTTGTTTCCTCACCTTCCCCCTTCTAATTATGACCCTCTTACAAGTGAGAGAACTGAGGCTCAGTAACTCATCCATGAGCTAAGTAAGTGTTAGATTTAGGAATTGAACACAGGTTTTCCTGAGTCCAGGTCTAATACTCTATCCACAGTAATAGGACACCTTTAAATCCATGTGATTGCTGGTATTTGCTGGCCTTTTTGAATGAGTCAACATAGCTCTCCAAACAGACAACCCCCCTCTTTAAGGCACATTCCCTAAAAATAGAAACAGTACAATAATATTTCATTATATTCATTGGCTGTAATTTGTTCCCCTATTAGTGGGCACATAGTTCATTTCTACCTGTTTGCTATCACAAGAGGCAACGTTATTAAAAGATCCTCTTATTATCTATCTCAAGCAAGGCATAAAATAGGGAGCTATGTGTTTGCCTGAGTCATTCCCCACTACCATTTAAGATGTCCCATACAGAGCCCAAATAGAAGAGCATTCCCTGGAGAGAGTAAGGTCTACCAGATTCTACTGGTCACAAATAACACTTGGCTGATTGCATTCAGCTACAGGATACTATAGGGCCTTTTCAATGATATTTCAAATCACTCAAAAGAAATTGGCCTAGTAACTCACTCAGGATAAAGCAAATGAATTAGAGAAGGCCTATTGTACAGACTCTGACATTCGGTTGAGCAGATGGCCCATTCATTGCACAACTCCATCAGTACATAGATCTCAGACAATCACTGCAGAGGTACCTTGGAGGAGCCATCACCATTATCGAATAGGAGGAAAAGAGCAAGCTTGACTTTCATTTGGGAAACTGCCCAGTGCTTTCGAGGATCCCAAGATGCTCCTTGACACCAAAACCCATCTTTTAAATAGCAAGTTTCCACATGACACTATATGGCTGTAAATCCTAGAATACCAAAATTACTGAAGAATCAAAATTGCATGTGACTCAAAGAGCAATAGAGAGAGGCACGGTGGGCATAAATTAGCTACAGCCTATCACCAGTGATGACTTGTGGGCAAGAAGTGGCATAAAGGATGTTCAGGAGATGGATGATTGGAAAAATGAGTTGGGCTGATCACTTAAAGAAGAATGTGAGATTAGTGATAGACAGCCCAAGTGCTGTATTGGACCCATTATCCCCATGTAATGGCTTTTTAAAATTTTTAAATTTTTTTGCTTTTTTTTGGAGGGCAATTGGGGTTAAGTGACTTGCCCAAGGTCACACAGCTAGTTTTGTGGTAAGTGTCTGAGGCCACATCCGAACCCAGATCCTCCTGACTCCAAGGCCAGTGCTTTATTCACCGCACTACCTAAACACCCCAATGTAATGGCTTTTAAAGAAAATGTTATCGATATCTTTGGTTTGTACATTGTCTTCATTTCATGTATATATATATATATATTTGTATATAGAAATATACATATCTTCCTCTTGCTTTTCTAGAGAGCCATCTCTTTTAACAAAGAAAAAAACCACTTCAACAAAAAAAATGATAGCTACTATTTATATAGTACTTTAAAGGTTTGCAGAGTGCTTTACAAAATTATCTCATTTGATCCTTACAACAACTCTGGGAGGTAGGTGCTATTTTTATTTCCTATTTTCAGATCAGGAAATTGAGGCAGACAATGGTTAAGTGACTTGCCCAGAGTCACATAACCAGTAAATGTCTAAGGCTAAATTTGAACTCAGGTCTTTCCAACTCCAGGGCCAATACTCTATCCACTGAGTCACGTAACCAACACATCAATCAAGAACATTAGAGGCAGGGTTCCATGCCTAAAGGTCTCCACCTCTGTAAAAGAGGGAGA
This sequence comes from Gymnobelideus leadbeateri, assembly GCA_011680675.1. Lineage (NCBI taxonomy): Eukaryota > Metazoa > Chordata > Mammalia > Diprotodontia > Petauridae > Gymnobelideus > Gymnobelideus leadbeateri. The sequence continues at coordinate 68,352 of WOXC01009426.1, read as the reverse complement.
GAGAGAGAGGTACATTCACATATCTCTTCTTCTGGGTCAAGCTTGTTAACTAACATGGTATTCAGTTTTGATTTTTGTTTGTTGTGGGTTTTTTTCCATTGACACTGCTTTATTTACTATTTATTATTTTCCTGGTTCTGCTGGCTTTATTACCTCTGTTCACATATCTTTGCAATGTTAAAAGGCCCAGAGGAAGGCACTGGGCAGATCCTTTACAGAGGATTTATGGGACGACTTGGACAAGAATTGTGATGGATGAGAAGGGGTGTGCATCAGTTGTGATCTGCAGCATCGTGACCACATTATTGAGATCCTGGCTCCACTGCGGTGTTGAAGACAAGAAACAGCCAATGAAGAGAGGTAGGTAGCATGGTGTGGTGGATAGAACACTAGATGTGCAGTTAGACAGATTAGGGGTCACATCCTCCCTCAGACACTATGTCTCAGTCTCCTTATCTGTAAAATGGAGGAGGGGTCATGGACTCTATGATCCTGCGATTCCAAGCAAGAGGATCACATGGACAGACCTGGGTGCCAGAAAAAAACTAAGTCTCTGTAGAAATGTTTATTGCCTATTCCCTTGTCAGAGATCGCAACCAGAAAAGCATCTTGAACCTAAGGAAAAATAAATCCCCTAAACCAGCAATATTTGGAGGGGGACAGATATGATTCTAGTCTCATACCCCATCTCTGAGAAGAGCAGAGCAGCTACCTTTATGGCCCCTTCTCCAACATTCCTCCAGGTAGGAAGCAAAGGTTCTTTGGAGAGAGGTGGGCAAAGATTCAGGTCTCCCCTGGAGCTGCATTTAGACAACCCACATAGACACATATAGGAGAGGCCCCCCCACACACCCTACACTTGTATTATGCTTATCTGTTTATATGTATCTTATGTATCTGTTTACATGTTTCACACTCAACTTTTTACATATATTATGCTTGTCTGTTTACCTATGTCATACATATCTTTTCTATATCTATTCCGAGAATATCCTAAGTTAATTGTAAGCTTCTTTTTGCTCAAGAGAATGTAAGCTTCTTAAAGGCAGGAACTGCAGAGTTTTTTGTAATCTTTGCATTCCCAGCACTTAGGATTGTTTTTAATAATATTTATTAACATTATTAATATTTAATATTATTTAATAACATTAAAATATTAAAGAATATTTAATAACATTTGTTCAGGTACAAATTGGCTTCTAAGACAACCAGGTGAGGTTGGTACAACTATCATGATTCCCATTTTACAGATGGGGAAACCGAGACTCTGGTTAAAGGACTTGCTAACAGTCATGTTGCTAATAAGTGCCAGAGATGGGATGTAAACCCATCTTTCATGACTTTTTCTACTATACCATCCTGTTTGTGGAATTTGATAAGTATTTCTCAAGTTGATTTTGACCTAATCCAATATAATAGGATTCCTGAGAATGCACCAAATAGAAGACAGGAGACCTGGGTTCTATCCTCAGCTTCATCACTTACTAGGTGGGTTTACCTGTGAACAAGTCAATGGATCTCTCTTGGCTTCACTTTCCTCAAGAGTAAAATGTAGAAGGGGCAGCTAGGTGGTACAGTGAATAGAGCACCAGCCCTGGAGTCAGGAAGACCTGAGTTCAAATACAGCCTCAGACACTTGACACACTTACTAGGCAAGTTGTATTACTTTGGGCAAGTCACTTAACCCCCATTACCCTCCAAAAAAAAAGTAAAATGTAGAATCATAAGTATGTCATAGAACTTTAAAAATATGTAATTAGTAACAAATTTAAGTTTAGTTAGCTTTAATCTCATAATAAATTACAAAAAATGGGAAGATCACCCCTGATCTGCCCGCCTACCAGGTATGTCAGGAAGTTTGAACGCACAGATATAAACTCCTGGAAAAAATCAAAGGGATTATAAGAGAAGCATGTTAAGCTCAGAAAAGGGGAAAAAACTTTTTATCCTGAGTTGGTTCTCTTTTCACTTCACTTTCAAAAATACTTTATTAAGTTGTAACAGCAAGTACCCTAGCATACCCAGGGTGGCTGCTAGCATAGGTTCTTAGATCTTTTTTAAAGGAAAGCAACTCAAAATGGGTTAACAATCTTACTTTAATCAATCAAACATCAGAGAATATAAACAGAAGTTACAAGCAGACAGAGAGACAGATCAGCAGACAGAGCTTCCCACTGTCTGACCATTACATCCATACCTAGTTAGTTAACAAAGAGGGAAGCACCAACATCTGGGTTTTCAAAGCTGGGCGGGGAGGGGGGGGTGGGGCGAGGGAATGGGGGGATTCAATAGCTTCCCAGAGTCTCATCTGGACACATCACACAACTCTTCCCAAAGTGAGCCCCAGAGCAAAACTTCACATCAGAGTATATATAGCCTTCTCCTGGGTTAGAGACCATCACAACCCTCGTGACCCACTGCTCAATCACAAAGTAACAAGGTGTGGGTGTTTCTGAAGAACAAGCCTCCCACCACAGGCTCCAGGTGAGCACATTCAGCCTATTAGGGGGCAGAGTATATTCTCAAATCAGGGAAGGTTCTCAGAGTCACTTAAGCCTATCAAAGGGCCAAGGGGCAGGGAAGATCTTCCGATTCTCATTCCCATAACATAAATTTAAAAAGTAAAATTAAAACTCCTTGGTTTTCTGTCCACAGTTTCGTAAATCTTTGAAACTCTTCTAGGTTCCATATCCTGGCTTCTGAAGGCCTATTAAAATCTGACTCTGTTCTTATCCCCCATTTCCCTTTCCCCAGGAATCCTCTGATGTTTCAGTCAAGCTGGTCTAACACTATCGATCCAGGAGATACCTCTTTTTAAAAATCATTTGTTTGTAATTGTATATTTATTGAAATACTTTGTTTTTAAATTATTGGAATTCATTTCCAGATCCATCCCTGCCCTATCCAGCAAGCCATGCCTTGTAACAATGATTTATAAAGAAGGAAAGAAAAAGACAATCAATACATCAGCTGTATCTGATAGTAGGTATAACCCTGCTGTAATCCACTCCTCTCCTTGGGGAAGTGCATTCAAATTATCTGGCATCTTTTCCCTTCACAATCTACTAAATCCTACTCGAAACTTCTGGCCAAGTCCTACAGTTATGGGAATGGGAATCTGAAGATCTTCCCTGCCCCTAGGCCCTTTGATAGACTTAAGTGACTCTGAAAACCTTCCTAGATTTAAAAATATACTTTGCCCCCTAATAGGCTGAATGTGGTCACCTGGAGCCTGTGGTGGGAGGCTTGTTTTTCAGGAATACCTTGTTACTTTGTGATTGGGCAATGAGGCAAGAGGGTTGTAACATTCTCTGACCCAGGAGAAGGCTATATATACCCTGATGTGACCTTTTGTTTGGGGGCTCACTTTGAGAAGAGTTGTGTGATTTGACCAGAAGAGACTCTGGGCAGCCTCTGAGCCCCCTGGCTTTGAAAACCCAGATGTTGGTGTTTCCCTCTCTGGAAACTAACTAGGTATGGATGTAATGGTCAGACAGTTGGAAGCCTGTCTGCTGATTTGTTTTCTGTCTGCTTGTAACTTCTGTTTGTACTCTCTGAAGTTCAGGGTGTTGAATTTTTCCCCTGAACTAGGTAAATGATATATGTTTGATTGAGTAAAGTAAGATTGTTAACCTGTTTTGAGCTGCTTTCCTTTAGAAAATCAGATCTAAGAACCTGTGCTAGCAGCCATCCTGGGTACGCTAGGGTGCTTGCTGCTATACCTACCTATTCCTCAAAACCTTCTCTGAGGGGCTGCTAGGTGGTACAGTGAATAGAACACCAGCCTTGGAGTCAGGAGGACCCGAGTTCAAATCTAACCTCAGACACTTAACACTTACTAGCTGTGTGACCTTGGGCAAGTGACTTAACCCCAGTTGCCCTGCCTTCTCCCCTCTAAAAAGACCAAAAAACAAACAAAAATGAACAAACCCTTCTATGATGACCTGAGCCTAGGAGATCTCTTCCATTTCATGACTCGGAACCATTCCTGGCTATACCTCTCCTTGGGCACTAACTATGTATCATCTGGAATTAGTTATGTGTTCCTGTGTAAATCCTGTATCTTCTAATCAATTATAAATTTGGCACTTAAAGCCCTTCACAACCTGGTCCCAACTTACCTTTCCAGTCTTATCACTCCCCCTCACATACTTTACATTCCTTCCATATTGCCTTTTTTTTGCTGTTCTTGCCCATAACACACCATGTCCTATTACCATGCCAATGCACATGCTCTTCCTGATATCTACAATTCCTTCCTTCCCCCCACCCTTTAGAATTCCTAGTTTCTTTCAGGACACAGCTAAAGGGCTACTTTCTGCAAGAAGTCTTTCCTGCTATCCCCTGGTTGCTAGTGTCTCCTCCCACCCAAATTATGTTGTATTTTTCTTGTCTATATTTTGTATACACCTACGTGTTGGACACAAGCTCCATAAGAGAAGGACTGTCTCATTTTTGTCTTTATATGTGCAAAACAACACAATGTCTAGCAAAGAATTGGCCCTTAATAAATGCTTATTGATTGATGGATGGCTAAGTTGAAAATGTCTTGTGCTTGCATCAAAGACACTGGCCTAGACCATGCTAAATTCTCTCCCAAGGCTACTTCCAGTGACAGAATTTCAAATATCACTCCACTACCACTGGTGGAGAGAGAAGCAGCTGAAGAGCTGAGGGGCCATATTTCACCTGGTGTCATTCAGGTGCAAAATATCAAATGTCTATTATGCAACGGGAGGGGCAGAGGGGGAGGAGGGAGAGGGAGGGAGAGGGAGGGAGGGAGAGATAGAGTCACATTTCTGTGTATCTTAGAACCCTTTAAGGCTCTTCTCATGTACCAGCTAAAGTCTCACCTTCTCCAAGCAGCCTTTCATGATCCTTTTAATACTAGTGCCTTCCTGCTGTTGATTGTGTACAATTTATCTTGTTTGCATATTGTTGTTTGTATGTTGTCTCCCCATTAGACTTTGAACTACTTGAGAGCAGAAACTGGGTTTTGTTTTTGTTTTTTTGCCTTTCTTTATATCCTCAGCACTTAGCACAGTGCTTGGCACATAGTGGGTACCTAATGCTGATTGACATGACTTCTTAATCTTCCTCTAAAGTATTCATCTTCCTGACTTCAAATCTGATCTCAGACATTAACTAGCTGTGTGACCCTAGACAAGTCACTTAATTATGTTTGCCTCCATTTCCTCATCTGTAAAATGAGCTGGAGAAGAAAATGGCAAATTGCTCCAGTATCCTTGCCAAGAAAACCCTAAATGGGATAATGAAAAGTTAGACACAACTGAAAAAATGACTGACCAACAACAAAATATTTATCACAGTATCATGGACATGGTACAGGGATCTGTGAATTCATAATCACTGTTACTTGCTCATGTGGGAACTCCCTTGACCAATACCACCATCTAGTAGGTATGCAAGTGGGGGGCTGAGGTGTGGGGTTTCCTGAGGTATCCAAAGATTAAGTGACTTTCCCAGGGTCACACTCAGCAGACCAGAACTTTGCCTTTAGGTCTTGATGAGTCAAGCAAGAGTGCTCAGACCAGTACTCTATTCTCTATGGCATGATACATCTATGGATGGTGGTATGCGATCAACAAATGTTTGATTGATTGAAAATGGGCATCATTTTTTTCCAAAATGCTTTATTGACTTTTGGTTTACATCATTCATTTCTGCCAGATTTTGAGTTACAATTTTTTCCCCGTTTTTCCCCTACCCACCCTCCCAGAATAGCAGTCCCACAGGATATCCTCTCATCCAATCTGCTCTCTCCCATATCTTCTCCCATACCTCCTTCGACTTTTGCATTAGGGCAAGGTGAATCCCTGTGCCCCAATGTCTGCACATCTTATCTCTCAGTTACATGCAAAATAGTATTAATAATAGTATATATATATATATATATATATATATATATATATATATATATATATATATATGAAACATTTAATTTTAAAACCTCGAACTTCAAGATCCATTCCCTTCCTCCTTGTCACCCACTCCCACTGGGAAGATAAGCAATTCAGTATATGTTGTACATGTATAGCTATGCAAAACATTACCATAGTAGATATATTGTAAAAGACTGACTATATTTCCCTCCCACCCATCCCACCCCCCACCTGGTCCACTCCCTACTTTGATCCTGTCCCTCTTCAAAAGTGGGTGCCTCCAACCTCCCCTCCCCTCAGCATGCCCTCCCCTCCATCCTCCCTCCTACTCTTCTGCAGGGTGAGATATCCCATTTAATATGTATGTCATTCTCTCCCTGAGCCAAATTCAATGAGAATATGGTTTTGCCTTTTTTCCTTCCTGTTCTTCCCCTCCCTTGTAAACATTTCCCCTTGCCTCTTCTCTATGAGAGAGTTTTCCCCATTCTGTCTCTCCCCATCTCCTCTTGCCACATTCCTCTCTCACCTCTTAACTTCATACCTTAAGTATCATCCCTTCCCACCAAATTCAACCTGTGTCCTCTATCCATGTATAGCTGTAAACATATATAAACACATTCGCATATGTATTCATATGCCCATATACCCTTCTTCAATTATTTTCATGCTGAGAAAGGTTTCATCAGTCACAGTTATTGTTTTTCCATGTAGGAATGTAAATAGTTCAACTTTGATAAGTTCCTTTTGATTTCTTTTCCTTGATTACCTTCTCAAGTATCTCTTGCTTCTTGTGTCTGAATGTCAAATTTTCTATTCAACTCTGGTTTTTTCCTCAAGAATGCTTGAAAGTCCTCTATCCCACTGAATGACCATATTTTCCCCTAAAACAAGATACTCAGTTTTGCTGGGTAGGTAATTCTTGGTTTTAATCCCAGCTCCTTTGCCCTCTGGAATATCATATTCCATGCCCTTTGATCCCTCAGCGTAGAAGCTGCCAGGTCCTGTGCTCTTCTGATTGTGTTTCCACAATATTGAAATTGTTTCTTCCTGGCTGGTTGTAGCATTTTCTCCTTGATCTGGGAATTCTGGAACCTGGCTATAATGTTCCTAGGAGTTTTCTTTTGGGGATCTTTTTCAGGAGGTGATCTCTGGATTCTTTCAGCCTCTATTTTGCCCTCTGGTTCTGGCAATTTTCCTTGAGAATTTCTTGAAGGATGATTTCTAGGTTCTTTCTTTGATCATGGCTTTCAGGTAGTCCAATAATTTTTAAATTATCTCTCCTGGATCTATTTTCTAGGTCAGTGGTTTTTCCCATGAGATATTTCACATTGCCTTCTATTCTTCCAATTGCTTGGATCTATTTAACAGCATCTTGATTTCTCATAAAGTCACTAGCTTCCATTTGCTCCAGTCTAATTCTGGAGTAATGAATCTCCTCAGTGAGCTTTTGAGATTCTTTTTCCATTTGGCAAAGTTGGATTTTTAAGGCATTCTTCTCCTCATTGCCTTTTTGAGTCTCTTTTGCCATTTGAGTTAGTCTATTTTTAAGGTGTTATTTTCCTCAGTCAGGCTGTTAACTCTCATTTTATACTTTCCTGCATCCTTCTCATTTCTCTTCCCAATTTTTCCTCCATTTATCTTATTTGGTTTTTAAAATCCTTCTTAAGGTCCTCTATGGCCTGTAACCCGCTTGTATTTTCATTTGGGGCTTTTGGTGCAGGATTTCTGACCTCACAGTCCTCCTCCTGTTCCATGCTTCAATCCTCTTTATCCCCCAAATAGGAGTCTAATGTTGAATTTTTCTGTTTATTTTGTTTCCTTTGCCTAGGCATGTTGCCACTTAATTACTTGACTTTTGGGCTTATTGACACAGTGGGACTCTGCCACCAGACAGGGGAGCTTCTGTCCCAAACATTGGAGTCTTCTCAACTGCCTGAGGTATTAGTTGGGTGCCCCCCCTAAAGCCTCCACACACTTTGGCAAGCTGGACACACACCCTAAGACCTCCACCAGAGACCGCAATCCAGATGCAGGGAGGTTAAAGCAATAGCGATTATGCCCCAGACTGATTGTTGGATTCCCCTACAGTTCGCAGGCCAGGAACTGAAGCTGCAAAATGGCATCTGTGCCACGTTTCCTCAGCCACTTCTAACCCCCAGGGGAAGAAGTTGATGCACTCCCAAATACTGGTCCCAAAGTCCATAGGGCACTAACCTCTCACTTTGTGTTGAAAATTCTGGAAAAGCCACAGCAGCTGGTGTTCTGGGGTCCCTCCAGCTGGCTGCTGATCCAGTTGCCCTGGGGCTGAAACCGCGACTCATGTGGTCTGGGGCTCAGCTCCCAGAGTGCTGCAGTGGCCACTCCCTGCCAGGCTGTCCTCAGTGGGAGGTTAGCTTCTCTGTGTCATTCTGTGGGTGCTGGAGCTCCAAAGGTTGTTCAGAGTCCCCCTTTTACATGATTTTGAACTGGCGTGGGCTGGAGCGCCATGGAAGTGCTGTTTCTACTCCACCATCTTGGCTCCGCACCCCGAAAATGGGTACAATTTATAATGTTTTGGTTGCTTGTCTTTTGCTCCATAGTTTTATCCTAGTCATTCGTCCCCCCTTCCAAAACAATAGTATCTAACCAGAGATCTTTGCCAGAAGATCTGAGGTGGAAATTCAGATCTCTAAACCACTAAATTTGCCCTAGCTAACTATAAAAACGTAGAAACAACCCAAGGTTTGTTCTCTAGGTGAACATCACTTTTAGTGGTGCCCTAATTCTACCTGTACCCAGGGGCTATTGGTTGGTGTAGCACCAATGCATTATTTACAGAACCCACAATCACAATAAAGATCGTGACTGTATCACATGACCTTTGATCGCAATATACTAAACTATCCATATAGAGGACAGAACTGAAACATTTATTTAGACACCACGATACCCAATCCCAAAACCAGTAAGCCGATTCCATCATAGTGCCAAAGATATTCAGAAGCATAATAATGCTGAGACCCACAGCATCCTTCAGCCTTCCCACAAACCAATACAAGATCAATATTTACTCACAAACCTCTCTCTTTACTTGCCCGAGCACCTCTCTCTCCCACTGTCTCTCTGGCTCTGATTCCCAGCTTCCTGTGGGCTTGCTTCCCTTCAGCAGACTCCTCCCACCACAGGTTCCTTGTGACTACATTCAGTCTATTAGGGGGCAGAATTGATCTTCAAAGCAGGGAAGCTTCCTGTGGACTCTGCTATACTCCTCAGCAAATTCCCTCCATCACAGGTTCCATGTGATCCCATTCAGCCTATTAGGGGGCAGAGTTTACTTTCAAAGCAGGGGAAGTCTTCAAATTCCCTCATAGGCCTATTAAGGGGCAAGGAAGTTCTTCATATTCCCATTCCCCTTACAATTGAGATGAGACTAGCATGCTAATAGAGCAGATCCTAAAGAAAGTATAGTGTAGTGGTGAGAGTATTGGGCCAGGACTCAGGATGATCTGAATTCAAATCCAGCCTCAGACATTTACTAGCTGTGTGATCCTGTACAAGTCATTTAATCTCTGTTAGCCTCAGTTTCCTTAGCTGTAAAATGACATCATATAAGGACATCTACCTCTCAGGGGTTTCTGTGAAGATCAAATGAGATAATTTTTGTAAAAAGCACTTAGTATGGTGCTTGGCATATAGTAGGCACTTAATAAAAGCCTCTTTTCTCTCCCCCACTCTACCACTTCCTTTGGTTTTCTCAACCATGAAATGAGAATGTTGGATACAATTACTTCTTTTTTTTAATTTTTTGAGGAGGGGAAGCAAGGCAATTGGGCTCAAGTGGCTTGCCCAAGGTCCCACAGCTAGTACATGTGTCAGGTGTTGGAGGCCAGATATGAATTCAGGTCCTCCTGACTCCAGGGCCAGAGCTCTATTCACTAGGTCACCCAGCTTCCCCAGATACAATTAGTTCTAAGTTCCCTTCTAGTTCTATTATTTTTTGATCCTATGACTTGGAGAACCAAGTTCAAGAATATGCAAACACTAAGTAATACACCTTAGATTCAGGTCTTCAGGCCCAAGTTCAGTGCCTTTTGTTCTATAAAACACCGCCTCTTGGTCTGGTCTGTTTCCTCTTTCCCATATTTTCAGGGTAGACTGATCCTGACTTGATAATTAGCAATTATTGGTACTCCAATTGGGTCAAAGGGTATCTAGTCTTCTAAAAGAGATAAAGCATAGGCTCTTATATTAATGTAAAAGCTGACAGGAAGAGGTAGTAAGTCAGTCAAGGATTCCAGTGAAAGGTCAGGAGAGAAAGGTAAGGAATAGTAGAGATAAGATGTCACACCCAGATAGGGGTAGCCCCAGCAGAGAACAGTTCCTGCTGGGCAATAGGCCCAGAGAGAGAGGCTGAATCTATCACCAAGAGTTTACCCAAGCCATTCTAGAAAGCAATTTGGTACTGTGCCCCCAAAGTCACTAAAGTGTGCATACCCTTTGACCCAACAATACTATTGCTGGACTTTTGTCCCAAAGAGATCAAAGAAAGAGGAAAAAGACCCATATGTGCCAAAAATATGTAAAGCAGATCTTTTTATAGTGGTAAAGAACTGGAAACTAAGGGGGTACCCATCACTTTGGGGATGGCTAAACAAATTATGATATATGAATATAATTATACTAACGATATTATGCTATTATGTCACAAGAAATGAAAGACTCTAAAGAAACCTGAGTAGACTTGTATGAAATGATCCTGAGTGAACAGAACCAGGAGAACAATTTCTATAATAACATTACAAAGGCAAACAAATTTGAAAGACTTAAGAACTCTGGATAATGCCATGACCAACCATGGATCCAGAAGACTGATAAGATAGCTATAGGGATCTGGGTCTGATTTTCCTACTCCAGATTCCTGGTTCATTTTTTAAAATCACTGACTTTTCTTTAACAGGCCAATGTTAGGGGTGCTCTGGAGGATAAATGACTTGGCTTCCTGCTCAAAGGCCCGAAAGAGAAACTCTGCTTGATACAGATTGAATGGTGAAGAATGTTGGTGGGCCTTGGGCAAGGGGAGTTGTTAAAAGGAAGCATAGGGGGGCAGCAAGGCGGTGTGTTGAACCACCTCCAATACCTGGCTCTGGTGTCAGGAGGACTTGAGTTCAAATCCAACCTCAGACACTTAATCCTTACTGGGTTGTACACACTTACTGAAGTGTACACACCAGCTGTGTGACCTTGGGCAAGTCACTTAACCCCAATTGCCCTGCCTTCCCCCCTCCAAAAAGAAAAAAAAAGAAAAAAAAAGGAAGTATGAGGGGCTTAATTGTTACAAATATCCCTTCCTTAAAGTCAGGGTCCAGTCATAGAATCATGTTTCAGAATTGGAGGAGACTTTTAGATCAATCCACATTTCAGCAAGAATCCTCCTCTATAATGTTTCCAGCAAGGAGGCTCCTGTCTGAAGACCTTCAGAGAGAGGAAGTACATCATTTTCCCAGGCTTTCCCTTAGGCTTTTTCAGTAAACCCTAATTGTTAGGAAGTTTTTTTTTTGGGGGGGGGGGTTGAAATTTGCCTCTCCAACAAAATTCATCCACTGATCCTATTTCTGCCTTCTGTGGTCAAGTAGAATATGTCTAATCCCTTACTCATCACCCTGGTTGTCCAGGTAGACACCTCAAAGATGAAACAATCAAAATGGAACTCACCTAATTCATCCTTTTTCTAAACTTCCCTATTTCAGTCGAAGGCATCCTGATACTTCCAGTGACCCAAGTTCACGACCTCAGAATCATACTTGATTCTTTAACCCTCACTCACTCCATATATCCCATTAATTGTCAAATCTCACCTTTCTTAGCCCTCCTTAACCTTAGAGCCTTCCCTCTAGTTCGTTATTTCCCATTTGTCCTGTGTTTAGCTTATTTGTACATACTTGTTTGCTTCTTGTCTCCCCCATTAGATTGTTAGCTCCTCAAGGGAAAGGACTATGTTTTACCTTTTTAGGGGATATCCCCAGTGTTTACCACAATGCCTGGCACTGTCCTTAATAAATGTAAGTGCTTGTTAGTTTGCCTTCCCTCCATAATAATCCTGAATATTTCTCTTTCTCTTCACGGGGCCACCACTCCAGTTATTGCCTCCTTCCTCTTGCCTGTTCTATTGCAATAACATCCCATTGGGTCTCTCTTCCTCCATTGTCTCCCCTCACCTAGTTATACTCTACACAGCTACTAAAGTTAGATTCCAAAAAACGAAAAACCCAGATCTGATCGTGTCATGTGCTTATTCAAGACCCTCCTGTGGCCCCTGACTCTCTCTAGGATCAAATGCAAGCTCGTTTGTTTTGGTATTCGGTATTTGGCCCTAGCCTACATGTTAATTCCCCATTGCTCCCCTTCACACATCAGCGCACTCAGACTGGACTATTTGTTGTCCATGTCTTACCTGTGCTTTTACACATTTATTAAGTTGACTGTGAATACACAAATACACATGACCGTAATACTTATAATATCCTCTTTCCTTGTGGCCAGAACTCTAGTCTCCTTCAAAACTCAGCTAAAGAAAAAAAGTGGGGGTGGAGCCAAGATGGCAGAGGAGAAGCAGGGAATTGCATGAGCTCCCCCCAACAACCACCTCCAATACCTGTAAAATATGACTCTAAACAAACGTTAGAGCTATGGAACCCACAAAGCAACAGAGAGAAACAAATCTCCCGCTGAAGGTAGCCCGGCAGGCTGACAAGAAGGGTCTATCACACCAGACTGGGAACTGGGTGCAGTCTCCTGTGAACTGCCTGTGACCAGACCTGGGATGGCCCTGACCAGCCCCACAGACCAGCTGGAGCAGACTTAAAGAGAGTGAATCATTAGAAACTGTGGTGGTTTCCAGACTTCTCAACCCATAAACACCAAAGAGAAAGTAAGAGGTCAGTGGGGAACTTTGTTGGAACTGGGTGACAAAAGAGTGTGTGGTCCAGCCCCTGCCCTTGGGGCAAGAGGTGGAAGAGGTGCTGTGGCTGCAGCTGCTGCCACATGGCTGCCTCCAGGGCTCCTGGTCTGCAGATCATAGGGGGAGTAAACTACCATTCAGAGGGTAATTGCTCTTGCTTTGACCTGATTGGATCTGGGCCACTGTCTTGTGTGGTGGTCCTGGGGTGAGAAACACCAGTGTGCCAGAGCTTGTGGTGGCTGGAGAGAGGGTGCCCTCCTCAGACCTCTAACAACATTTGCAAAAAGCCGAAGTGATTTGTGACAAAGCTCCCTTCATTCTGGAAGCAGGGTTCTACTGTGCAAAGAGCTCAAAAAATCAAGTAATTGGCTGGCAAGATGAGCAAGCAGAGGAAGTACAATCAGACCATAGAATCCTTTTTTGGGGACAAAAAAGATCAAAACATGGAACCAGAAGAAGTCAACAAAGGCAAAACTCCTGTATCAAAAGCTTCCAAGAAAAATATGAACTGGTTACAGGCCATGGAGGAGCTGAAGAAGGATTTTGAAAATCAAGTAAGAAAAGTGGAGGAAAAATTAGGAAGAGAAATGAGAATGATGCAAGAAAATCATGAAAAGAGAGTCAACAGCCTGCTAAAGGAGACCCCCCCCCAAATACTGAAGAAAATAACGCCGAAAATCGACTAATTCAAATGGCAAAAGACACCCCAAAAGCCAATGAGGAGAAGAATTCCTTAAAAAGCCAAATTTGCCAGATGGAAAAAGAATTTCAAAAACTCACTGAAGAGAATAATTCCTTCAAAATTAGATTGGAGCAAATGGAAGATAATGGCTTTATGAGAAATCAAGATACTATAAAACAGATCCAAACAAATGAAAAAAATAGAAGGCAATGTGAAATATCTCATTGGAAAAACTATTGACCTGGAAAATAGATCCAGGAGAGATAATCTAAAAATTATTGAACTACCTGAAAGCCATGATCAAAAAAAGAACCTAGAAATCATCATTCAATAAATTCTCGAGGAAAATTTCCCTGATGTTTTAGAACCAGAGGGCAAAATAGAGGTTGAAAGAATCCACTGATCACCTCTTGAAAAAGATCCCCAAAAGAAAACTCCTAGGAATATCATGGCCAGATTCCAGAGCTCCCAGGTCAAGGAGAAAATATTACAAGCTCTCAGGAAAAAACAATTTGAGTATTGTGGAAACACAATCAGGATAATAGAAGATCTAGCAGTTTCTACATTAAGGGATCGAAGGGTTTGGAATATAATATTCTGGAGGTCAAAAAAGTGAAGATTAAAACCAAGAATCACCTACCAGCAAATGCTTGAGACACCAATGCTTCAGGGGAAAATATGGTAATTCAGTGAAATAGAGGACTTTCAAGTATTCTTGATGAAAAGACCAGAGCTGAACAGAAAATCTGGCTTTCAAATACAGGAAGCAAGAGAAGCATGAGAAGGTAAACAGGAAAAAGAAATCATAAGGAACTTATTAAAGCTGAACTATTTACATTCCTACTTGGAAAAATGATAATTGTAACTCATGAAACTTTTCTCAGTATGAGAATAGTTAAAGGGAATATATATGTATATGCATGTATACATACATATGTGTATATAGGAGGGTGTATGTGTATATAAATACACATGTGAGTGTGTATACGTGTGTACATGTGTGCATAGACAGAGGGCACAGGATTAGTTGAATATGAAGGGATGATATCTAAAAAATAAAATTAAGAGGTAAGAAAGGAATATAATGAGAGAAAGAGAAAGGGAGAGATAGAATAGGGTAAATTATTTCATATAAAAGAGATAAGAGAAAACTTACAATGGAGGGGAAGAAGAGGAAGGTGAAAGGGAATGGGACCACCTTACTCTCATTGAATTTGGATTAAGGAGGGAATAACATACACACTCAATTGAGCATCTTACCCTACAGTAAAGTAGGGAGGAAGGGGAGAAGAGAGGGGGATGATAGAAGGGAGGGCAGATTGGGAAAGAGGGTAGTTAGAAGCACACACTTTTGAAAAGGGACAGGGTAAAAGTAGAAAACAGAATAAATGGGGGTGGGATTGGATGGAGGGAAATATAGTTAGTCTTTCACAATATATCTACTATGGAAACATTTTGCATAACTACACATGTACAACCTATAATGAACTGCTTATCTTCCCAGTGGGAGTCAGTGAGGAGGGAAGAAAGGAAAGAATCTGGAAATCAAAGTTTTAAAAACAAATGTTAAAAAAAATTTTTTTTACATGTAACTGGGAAATAAATTATACAGGCACTGGGGTATAGAAATCCATCTTGCCCTACTAGAAAGTTAGAGGGAGGGGGGCTAGGTGGTGCAGTGAGTAGAGCGCAGGCCCTGGAGTCAGAAGGACCTGAGTTCAGATCTGACCTCAGACACTTAACATGTACAAACAAAAACCTAGGAATGTGACTTTGGGCAAGTTACTTAACCTCAATTGCCCTCCAAAAAAGCAAAAAAAAAAAAAAGTTAGAGGGAACTGGGGGAGGATATAAGAGAGAGAAGATTGGAGAAAGAGGTATTTAGTAGGCTCACTATTTTGGGGTGAGGGGAGGGGAAAGATGGGGAGAAAATTTGTAACTCAAAATCTTGTGGAAATGAATGTTGAAAACTAAAAATAAACAAATTTTGAAATAAAAAAAAACTCAGCTAAAGAACTACTCTCTATCTCAGATGTAGCCTGATTTTTCCTTTCCTAATACACCTGTGCTGCCCCCAAACTACTTGGTATTAGCTTTTTATATTTTTGCATGTTCTTTAATGTATACATAATGTTTTCTCTCGTAGAATATAAATTTCTTGAAGACAGTGACTGCTTAATTTTTATCTGTATATCCCTGTAGCAGCAAGCACCCTAGTATACCCAGGATGGCTGCTAGCATAGGTTCTTAGATCCGCTTTTCTTTTTTTTTTTATTTAAACAAATGCTTTATTAACTCCTGTTTTACATCATTCATTTCCACCAGATTTTGAGTTACAAATTTTTTCCCCCGTTTTTCCCCTACCCACCCTGCCAGAATAGCAGTCCCACAAGATATCGCTTCCTCCATCCTGCTCTCTCCCATCTCTTCTCCCTTACCCCCTTCGACTTTTCCATTAGAGCAAGGTGAATCTCTGTGCCCCAATGCCTTCACATCTTATCTCCCAATTACATGCAAAAGAGTATTAATAATAGTATTTATATATATTTGAAACATTTAATTTTAAGACCTCGAATTTCAAATCCATTCCCTTCCTCCCTTGTCACCCATTCCCTCTGGGAAGATAAGTAATTCAGTATGTGTTGTACACGTATAGCTATGTAAAATATTACCATAGTAGATATATTGTACAAGGCTGCTTATAATTCCCTCCCACACATCCCACCCCCCACCTGGTCCATTCCCTACTTGATCCTGTCCCTCTTCTATAGTGGGTACTTCCAACCTCCCCTCCCCACAAGAATGCCCTCCCATCCATCATCCCTCCTTTCATTCCTCTTCCCCCTATTCTGCTGCAGGTTGAGATATCCCATTTAGTATGTATGTCATTCTCTCCCTGAACCAAATTCAATGAGAATGTGGTTTTGCCTTTTTGCCTTCCTATTCTTCCCCTCCTCTGCAGCTACTTTCCCTTGCTTCTTCTACATGAAATAGTTTACCTTACCCTGTCTCTCCCTGTCTCCTCTTGCCACTTTCCTTTCTCACCTCATAATTTCACCCCTTAGGTATCATCCCTTCCCAACAAATTCAACCTATGCCCTCTATCCATGTATAACTGTAAACATATATACACACACATTCACATATGTATTCATGTGACCATATACCCTTCTTCCATTATTTTCATACTGAGAAAGATTTCATCAGTCACAGTTATTGTTTTTCCATGTAGGAATGTAAATAGGTTAACTTTGATAAGTTCCTTTTGATTTCTTTTCCTTGATTACCTTCTCAGGTATCTCTTGCTTCTTGTGTCTGGATGTCAAATTTTCTATTCAACTCTGGTTTTTTTCCTCAAGAATGCTTGAAAGTCCTCTATTCCACTGAATGACCATATTTTCCCCTGAAACAAAATACTCAGTTTTGCTGTAGATCTGCTTTTCTAAAGGAAAGCAATTCAAAATGGGTTAACAATCTTACTTTAATCAAACATATATCATTTACCTAGTTCAGGGGGAAAAGTCAACACCCTGAACTTCAGAGAATACAAACAGAAGTTACAAGCAGACAGAAAAACAAATCAGCAGACAGGCTTCCAGCTGTCTGACCATTACATCCATACCTAGTCAGTTACCAGAGAGGAAAGCACCAACATCTGGGTTTTCAAAGCTGGGGGGCTCAACAGCTGCCCAGAGTCTCACCTGGCCAAATCACACAACTCTTCCCAAAGTGAGCCCCAAAACAAAACCTCACATTGGGGTTTATGTAGCCTTCTCCTGGGTCAGAGAATGTCACAACCTTCTTGTCCCACTGCCTAATCACAAAGTAACAAGGTGTGGTCATTCCTGAAAAACAAGCCTCTCACCACAGGCTCCAGGTGACCACATTTAGCGTATTAGGGGGCAGAGTGTATTTTCAAATAAGGAAAGGTTCTCAGAGTCACTTAAGCCTATCAAAGGGCCAAGGGGCAGGGAAGATCTTAGATTCCCATTCCCATAATAATCCCCAATACCCAATAGTGCCAGGATCAAAGTAGATGCTTAATAAATGTATCTTGATGAATTGATTCAAGGGTCTTTATATGCACTGCTATTGAATCTTAATTAAAGGCAGGGCTAAGAAATGAAAAAATCTTACTGTGTATTTTCAGCATCTATAGAGATGAGAATATATCTGAAAGACTTTCTCTTTCGGTAACAAATTTTAAAAAATAAGTACTGCTGAAGACAGAGTTGATTCCATTCTTTCATTTAAGTGCAAACCACAACCAGCCAATCCCAAGAGGGGAAGACATTCCCATTCTGGATGCTTACATTTGTCCAGCTCTAACCTCCCTGCTGACCCAGTCTCAGATTTCCAACTGGCTATTGGATATTTTGAACTTGATGTCTTATAGACATCTTAAATTCAGTATGTTCAAAACTGAATTTATTGTTCCCCCCTTAAACCCTACCCTCTTCCTAGCTTCCCTATTACTGTAGAGGGTATTCCCTATCTCCTAGTCACTTGGGTTCATAATTGACTCCTCACTCCCTCAGCTCCATATCCAGTTATTTGCAAAGTACTATCATTTTTACCTTCACAACATCTCTTTCTGTCCTTACTGTCATCACCCTAACAATAACCTTCTGGGCAGTCTCCCTGCCACAAGTCTCTCCCCACTCCAGTCCACCCTCCACCCAGTCTTCAAACTGATCTTCATAAAGTACAAATTTGACCATCTCTCTCTCTCTCTCTCTCTCTCTCTCTCTCTCTCTCTCTCTCTCCCTCTCACTCTCTCTCTCTTTCTCTCTCTCTCTCTCTCTCTCTCTCTCTCTCTGTCTTTCTCTCTCTCTCTCTCTCTCTCTCTCTCTCTCTCTCTCACACACACACACACACACACACACACACACTCAGTCAATTCTGCTGACTTTCTATGACTTTTGATATTCCCCTTAATGCTAATTTCTGCCTTCCATTGATTATTTCCAATTTATATTATCTTGCATGCACATAGTTGTCTCCATGTTGTCTCAACCACCAGACTGTGAGCTCCTTGAGAGCAGAGACTATCTGTTCCCTTTCTTCATATTTCCAGCATTTAACACAGTGCTTGGCACATAATAGTCACTTAATAAATGCTGGTTGACTGACCAATTACAGGAAAATGTTGCTACTGTGTGGATAAATTCACAGAGTAAATAATGCCAAAATAATTTTCATTTAGCTCCTTAATGCACATGTTTTTAAGAGGAGTACTAATTTTCCTTCTTACTGATGCCTAGTTAAAACAGGTTTGCTTACCTGAACTCGTTCTTACTGACAGAGGGAAGGGGTCCTTAGAGGCTTATTGGGGCAGGGGAAATCAGGCTAGGATTATACATATTAATATATTTGTCCACCAGTTGGTTAATTTCCATGTGGATAGTCAAGTTAGTGTTTTTGTATGGTTATCTGTTTCCTAGAGCTCACATTATTTCAGACAAGAAAAAAAGATCCAACTAATCCAATGTGATGGAATTTAATATCCCATCCTATGTCCTATAGGGCAGGAGCGCTTATTCCATTTTGCATCATGGTAAAGCCTCTGAGAATAATGTGTTTAAATGCATAAAATAAAATACATAAGATTACAAAGAAAACCAACTATTTTTTAAAAGTTCACACAGAAATTCATAAGAAAGGACATATCTCTGGTCCTTCTTAATGTTAGTGCCTTCTGTCTGAGATCATCTCCAATTTATTGTTTATATCTTGCTTGTAAGTGATTGCATGCTCTCTCTCATGAGATCATGAGCTCCTTGAGAGCAGGGGCTCTTTTTAAACTTTCTTTGTATCTCTAGCACTTAGCCTGGCACATATTAGGTGCTTGTCAACTTGAACAAATAAATAAAAGAATCCCAAAGATGACACAAATACATAGTGAATCAAATTCATAGAGCTGGAAAAGACCCTAGAGGTCATTTAGTCCAGCCCCCTTACTCTACAGAGAAGGAAACAGGTTTAGTGAGGGCCTTTGCAATGGTTCTTTGCAATGGTCCACCATATCTGAAATGTCCTCCCACTTCATTTCCATCTTTTAGGATCCCAAGCCTCCTTCAAGATTTGGCTCAAACCTGGCATGGTGTTACAAGTCTGTAATCTCAACTACCAGGGAGGCTGAGACCAGGGAGTCTGGTGGATCTTTTCAGCTTGGGAGTTTTGAGCTGCGGTAGGTCTAAAGTTGATCAGGTGTCTATACTAAGTACAGCATTAATATAATGAACCCCTTGCAGGGAGGAAGGGACAGCAGGATCCCTGAGGAAGAATAGGTCAGTTCAAGTTGGTAATGGAACAAATGAAAGCTTCTGTGACCATCAGCATTGGAATCTGGCCCAAGAGTGACTACTGAACATCTTACCTGTTCGAGATAAGAAGACCCAATCTCAAAAAAGACAACTTGAATGCCACCTTCTACAATAGAGTTTTCCTTGTCCCCCCAGCTGCTAGAATACTTTCCCCTCTAAGATTATATTACATCTATTGTGCATGTATCTTATATAAACCTATTTATTTATATGCTTTCTCTCCTAATAGAATGTAAGCTCCTTGGGGGCAGGGAGTATTTTTTTTGCTTTGTCTTCATATCCCCTTTACATATTGCTTTTTGATCACTTGCAGCTAGTAAATAGTACAGCCCAGGCAGGGTTCAAACTCACAAATGACAAGGAGCAGAGCTGGGAGTCTTCTATCTCCCAAAAGCCACTGCTCTTTCCATTTACCGCACTGCCCAAGATATCTTCTGGTTTTAACAACACACTGTATTCTATGAGTCAGAGAAGTAAGCTAACCTGATCACTTTCTAGGGAACATTGGCTAAGAAGGAGTAGTTGGGTCATCTTTTGCCCCAGGCTTCTGATGTTCACATACATCTGATTTTCCCACTGTTTAACCCCAAGATCCTGAGAACAACTTCCTGTTCTTCATTAAACTAGCTTTTCTCCTTCCTTCCCAAGGCCGTTCTCCATAACTTAACTCTCTCCAGGAAACCTTCTCTAAATAAATGAGCACATGGATCAGCTGCTCCTACTCTGTACCCCACCAACCAACCAACCAACAAACAAACAAACAAACCACCATCAACCAACCTGAGACCTTCGAGCCCCTTGAAGGATAAGGGCAAAAGGAAGAGAGAGGCAAGTAAGATGTTGAAAGGAAAGACACAGCTCTCCACATTGCCACCTTGAGAATCCTAGCTCCAACAGCTATGATCCCCAACTTTTCTAGAGTTGTGGGAAGGGAAGGGAATAAGGATTCATATAGCACATGCTATGTGCCAGGCATTGTGGCTAAGTGCTTTTTACAAATTTTTTACAAGATTTTTTTACAAATTTTTTATAAATTACAAATCTCATTTGATCCTTACAACAACCCTGGAAGGTAGGTGCTTTTATTATCACCATTTTATAAAACTGAGGCAGGGGTTGACTTGCCTGGGTTCACACAGCTAGTTAAGTGTCTAATGCTAGATTTGCCCTCAGGTCCTCCTGACTTCAGGACCCGCACTCTAACCACCGCATCACCTAGCTGCTTATGGTCTTTTTTGTTTTATTCTTTGATATTTTATTCTTTTACACCTTCTGAATGACACACATACATTAATTTCCATGTCAGAGTGGAACAAAATTAGTTTTATTTTGGGAACGTAGGCAGACATTCACAGCTCACCCCTTGACACTCTAGGGTGGCACAAAGCCAGGCCTGGGAGTAATGGTTCCAGAGGGAGGGACTTCTGTATGCTTTCTGCCCCATGCTTGGCACAGGGTGAGCCCTAGATGGATATTCACTGGTTACCGAGGCTCTGGAAAAACAAGTCAACTAGACAGAAGGGCCCTCTTCTCTAGTGTCCTCCCCTGGAAAAGGGGCACATGAGGACATTATTCCTGGTGGAAGTTATAGGTGAGGTCTTCAGACCTGACACATTCTGATCCCTCTGGAACAAAACCTTAAGCACAGTATATATCCTCCCCACACACAAAAATGTTATCAACATGGGGAGAGGTGGGTCTAGTTTCAGAGGCAAAACAAAGGACAGATTCACACAGAATCGAGGATGATGTTCTCTAGAGGGGAGGCTGGAGACCAGGGGCATTACCGAGCTCCTTGTAGTGGGAAGGAACTACTGAGCAAAGTTTTATGTTGAGAAGGAATTAGTCCAAAGTCAGCAAAATCTGACCCACATGAAAGTCTGACCCACAGCAAAGCTAATGTCCTTTCACCAGCTAGCCTGTAGTAAGTCACCATCAGACTCTCCAGATCTCTCTCCAGAGAAGTATTTTAGGTAACATTTGAGCATATTAAAATTCAGATAGTTTTTTCTAGGTCTCATCTTGCTCAGAGGCCCTGGAAAGAAAGACTAATGCTTTGTGGCAGGGTTTTTCCTTAAACTTTTAGCCTCACCTCTGACAGCACTTTCCATTCTATCTTTGCAAGGGTCCTTATTTAAAGTCCATTTCTGATCCCCTCTTTCATGTGTCTAGATACTTTCCCATTTCTAGGGCATCTCTGGCTCTGGTATGAAAATGCTTTCTTGATTAACCTCATTAAATTGTTCTATCTGGTTTCCCTGGATGGAAACCCAGGGCATAAGGTTCCAGGTTTGGGGGTGGGGACAGGAGAGACAAAAAATGGATTTCTCTCTGGTAGGACCGTAAGGACAGGGTCTCACTTACCCAGCAGCAGATTCATTAGGACCTCTTGCCCTGCAAGAGTGCTGCTCTTCACCAGGCAGATAATGGTGCCCCCAATCCAAGGGATCCCATGACCTGTGATCCCAATAAGTTTGACCATAGAGCGGGCACTGCCCCAGGAGGCAGCTCGGTTGGCACAGACACCCAGCCTTTTGGACATACAGATGTCGATAGCCAGCAAGGAGTTGAATGCGATTCCCTTGAAGGATGGGTTTAGCTGCATGCAGTCCTCTTCGGGCAGCTGCTGGGACTGCCTCCGCTCCTTGGACCCCTCATTCGGTGGCGGGGCCTGCACAGATGGGCCTGTTGTCTTCCTGCTTGAGCTCCTATTCTCCTGAGCCCCCTTTAAGGGCTGGTTCAGTGACAGGAACTCAGCCCTGTTTAGAACATTATTTCGGTCCCTTACCCGGGACCTGCTTTGAGAGGCTGGCATGACAGCCTTGGATTGGCTCACAAAGAGAAAGGCCCTCTGCCCAGGATGAGCCAGGGACACCCCACTCAGATGGCTGCTCTCTCTCCCCCAAGCCAGGAGCTTCTATAAGGCACCACAATTCCCTGCTCTTGCAGACCTCTCCTGCACAAACCGCTGTAGTTAAATATAGAGTAGAGGAATGCACATGGCTGTTTACTTCAGAGCTGCTACCAAGCTTGAAGGAAAAATTAATGCCAGCTTCAGTAGCCAATCCAGCCCTGAAAAGCAGGGATTATGTCCAATGGATGTGCAGAAGAGGAGGGAGATTCTCCCAGCTGAGGTCTGACTGCTTTGGGCCTGGGCTATTTAAATCTTCCAATTGCTTCCAGTCTTTTAAGGAACTCTGGGAAATGTAGTTTTTGTTTTTTGTTTTTTAATTTTGTGCTGTTGTTGTTGCTTCTTATGCCCAATGAAGTCTTTTTTTTTTTACAGGCCAGTACTGATGCTGCTGTAAATCAGCATTTTCTTTGAGAGCTGAGAATTACAGATAACCCAGATTATTCATGATTTCCTCAGCAGACATTCAATAAACTAGTCCAGCCTCCTTGCCTGTTTTAAGGGGGCTGTTCCAGCCCCATATAATAGACAGTGGAGCTGAGGCTAACAGCCTCGTGCTTGGCACTAGACGGAGTTAATGGGAGAGAAAGCATTGCCACTCTGGTCTTCTTGGCCCCCAGCCCTGGCCTATGTCAATTCTGCCACACCCACCCTGACAGCATTTCATTAGACTGGCAGTCAATTTTCCCCCGTTACTAGATTTGGCTTCTGTACAACACAGCCCAATCTAATTGAAATTTGTAGGATTTGATTTCCATTAGAGAGAGGTGTGATAAAATGGTCTGGGTAATAGATCTATTCCCAGGAGATTCCTGCAAAAGCACCAGAACTTTGGAAAAGTGCAGGAGCCTGGCCACCACCAGCTCAGTAACAGTCATCTGGGGATCCTGAATCTGCTTCTGGAGGAGGGCTCAACTCGGATCCATTCTTCCCTCTCCCCTCCCAGCCATGAAGTCAGAGGACCTTCAAGTATTTTATTCTTTCACAACATTGTGTTTTTTTGTTCCATTTTGGGGGTGACTGAAAGATGAAAGTTGGCTTGTTTGGGATGAGTGAAATGAGTGGCAAAGATTATTTGGGCTCCCTGACTCGGGGTCCAGGGACCTGGCTGTTCATCTGTCAGGGAGATAGCTGCTTTGACAGGTTAAGGAATTCTCTTACCTACCAATTTGCTCCCTCGGGCCTCCCAGGAATACCACCCACTATCCTTGGGAAGAAGGAAGACGGAAGCATCACGTGGTGATCGGGGGAGTGAGGAGGTGGCCTATTGCCATCTTTGCTTCTGATACGCTTTGTGGCTTTAGAATAAATTGCTTCTATCCCTGATCACCTCATTCAAAGAGTAGAGAGGAAAAGGGTTCCTCTGGTCTTTGATCATTCCAGCCCTGACGAATCTGGAGCTGTGAACAAGTCTTTAAGTCTTCACCTGCCAGGACTGATGAAGAGGGGTGGAACAGAGCCAGGCCTGTAGATACCTTTCTTCTTCCTCTTGTTGGACACTGGAATTTCAAACATACCTCAAACTATATGAGAAATGGGTTTCCTGGTGATACAAGTATGGTTTTATCTAACAATTCCCCCACCCTTTCCAGTTGATAGCAATGGATAATGTGAAGCTAATCAGGCTTTCTCAGGTGCCAGAGATGCTCCTGGACAGCCTCTTCTCAGGACTGGGCTGCAAAGCCCAGCTTTTCCATGCGGTGGCACCTCACTCTGTCCTCCCTAGCCATCCAGATACAATCATAGCCACCAAGGACCATATGACCCTGCTGGGTCTCAAAAGAACACTGAGAAACCTAGCCCTTTTGGGCTGTTGCTATTAATATCCTGATAGTGTGTGTCAGCATCTCAGGGATGCCTGGATGCTGCTCTAGATGGGGTGTGGGGACAACAGTTGTCTTGGGCCTCAGGGAGATGAACAGCTGGGGTGCAGAGAGCCAGCTCTGCCATGGACTCTGGGGGTGACTGACCTCAAGAAATGGGTTGCCCTGTGTTCTGCTGGAAAAATGGGAATGCTAATCTTGAGTTACTTCTCGCAGGGCTGGTTGCAATATGAATTCAATCAATTGATAGTTCTTCATTGAGTGCCCACTGGGTGCTAGGCACTGTGAGGGAGACAGCATAAGTTTGAGATATGGTCCCAGTTCCTAGGAACTTATAGACAAAACTCAAACATATGAGACAAAAATAATAAATGATACAAGTTTGTATGAATAAATGTTGGATTATTAGTGTTAAGTAGGTTCAATTTATCAGAGACAGAAGGGTACAGTGGGGTATAAGAGTACAGTGAAAAAAGCTTTGGATATGTTGGAGGAACCAGGGTTGAATCCCAATCTTGCCACTTACTACCTGCATGATTTGAATAAGTTACTCAACCTCTCTGGGCTTTACTTAGTTTCCCTCATCTGCAAAATGAAGTGCTAGACTAGGTGAGATTTAAATCTGTAAATTAAGATTGTTCTCTGGGATCCATATAAATAAATCACCACAACTCACATTTGCCTAGTACTTTAAGGGTTACAAAGTGTTTTCTTCACAAAAATCCAATGAGGTAGAAAGTGCAAATGTTATATCTTCCATTTTATCGATGAGAAAACTGAGGATGAAAAAAGTGAAGAGACCTGTGGCCGCCACGAATATAAATATTGGTATCCTGAGACCAGATGGGATAGACAAAATCTTACCCTGTAATTCTTGAATTCAGTCATGTCTGACTCTTTGTGACCTCATTTAGTGTTCTTTTGGCAAAGGTATTGGATCTGCCATGTCCTTCTTCAGCTTATTATTCAGATGAAGAAACTGAGGCAAACAGGGTTAAGTGACTTGCTCAGGGTCACACAGCTAGTAAGTGTCTGAGGCCAGATTTGAATTCAGGAAGATGAGTCTTCCTGTCTCTAGGGCAAGCACTCTATCCATTGGGCCACCTCGTTGCAATTCTTAGACATTAGGTGGGTTGGTATGTGGGGGACCAGAAAATCCCACTGGCAGTTGCTTATGCTTGCTATGTTGCCACCTCTGCACGTTAAGTTACAAGCTATCCCTATTGCTCCTCATCCTGCATGGTGTGGAAAAAATAAAATTTCTTTTATATTATTATGTACTTGAGAAATATAAACAATCCCACCGGAATAACACTGCCAACAAAATCCAACAGAGTCATAGAATGTTAGATATGGAAAGGATCTTGCTAGGCTCTGGTAATGGGTACCACAGAAATGAAGGAAGAGGGAGGGAGGGGAGAAGGGAGGGGAGAGATGATGCTTAGCTAGTACTGAAATCCAGTTTCATTCAATTGTGGTTCATAGGCTGAACCGAAAATAAACCATATGGAAGCAAATGCAGTTTATGGGAAAAGGAAGGAAAAGGGGAGAGACTGAGTTTGCCTTCAATCCAGGGTGGAAGTCATACAATTGCACAGCAAACAAACAAAAATGAAAAAAGAATCTATATTAAATTATTATTAATAACCATTTTCCCTTATCCCAGGGCCTTCCCATCCGGGTGTTGTTTTCTCAGTTCAGATTTCTAAGGCTGCTGCTATTGGGTTATTTCAGTCGAGAAATCTGATCCTTCCCTAGGTTTATTTTAGCACCTTGGAGAACTCCCAGTGCTGTCACGGACCTCTGGATCTGACCAGGCCTCTCTTTCTCTCTCTCTCTCTCTCTCTCTCTCTCTCTCTCTCTCTCTCTCTCTCTCTCTCTCTCACCAGCTTCCTTCCATTTCCTTTTCCTGATGTGGGTGGGGAAGGAGATCGTGATTCCTAGCAGAGCGCTACCAAGACTGCAAACCTGTCCGTCCCTTGGCACAGCTCCAAAAAACTCTGGAAACACCAGCAACCTTCCTCTTTTTTGCCTGTACCAAGATCACTGCCTAGCCATCAGTAAAACTGCCAGGAGGCAGTAAGACACTTGCATCCAACCCTCTTTCCATTGTGAATATAGCTGTTTCCTGCTGCTGATTTGAATTTGAGATGAGGAAGAAGGTGTGTATATATAGAGTGTGTGTGTGTGTGGGGGGGGGGGGATACAAGAATTAAGAGTCCAGAAATCAAAATCGAGATCTAGCTGCATTGACATCTTGCTGCATTGACATTTTGTATTTGTGCCTCAGTTTCCCCATATATAAAGTAGGTACAAAACCACCTTTCTAACAACCTCACATGCTTATTGTGTTGCTCAAAAGAAATTATGTATGTGAAAAATGCTTTATAAAAGTATAATGAGTCTCACTAACATAAGATGTTATTGTGAAGTAAGGCCTCAGTTTCCTTTTCTGTAAAATGAAGGGTTTGGATTAGGTGGCTTTTAAATTCCAGCTCTAATGCTCTAAATCTATGACCTCAGAGGTGGCTGACGGAGGAGCAGAGTGCTGGACCTGGATGAAAAGGGCCTGAATTCAAATCTGACTTCAGACATTTACTAGCTGTGTGACCTGCGCAAGTTGCTTAACCTCTGTTTGCCTCAGTTTCCTCAACTATGAAATGGAAATAATCACAGTGCCAAACTCACAGGGTTGTTGCGAGGATCAAATGAGATAATACGTAAAAGTACAGTGCCTGACACATAGTAGGTGCTATAAAACTGCCTATTCCTTTCCCCCTCTCTTCTTGTGAAGTTGAGGGAAAGAATAACACAGGCTACTTACTCCCAGTGAGAACAACCCTGAGCCTTCCACATATACCCCAAATCATCTCCACCCCGCACTCACAAACACAGGAACAGAGCTCGGGCCTATGTTTTCATTCGTGCAGGGATCTCACAGCAAAGAAATTCTCTCTATCAATGCAGGCCAGCACCTTCGCTGCAATTCCTAGTCTTAAAGAGCTGCCTGGAACACTGAGAAATTAACTGACTTGCCTAAGGTCACAGACAGGACGCGTCAGAAGTGGGACCTTCTATCCTCCGTGCTGTGCTATCTCTCCCTGTCTCTGTCCCTCTGACTCTGTGTCTCCTCCCTTCCCTCTCTTTCTCACCTTTTTCCATCTCTGCTTTTCCCCCTATTCTCCCCATCCCTCCCTCTCTTCTCAGTCTCTGTCTCTGTCTCTGTCTCTCTGTCTCTCTCTGTCTCTGTCTCTCTCCTCTCTCTCTGTCTCTCTCTCTCTCTGTCTCTCCTCTCTCTGTCTCTCTCTCTCCCTCCCTCCCTCCCTCTCTCTTTTCTCCCTCCCTCTCTCTCTCTCTCTCTCTCTCTCTCTCTTTCTCTCTCTCTCTCTCTGTCTCTCTCTCTCCTCTCTCTGTCTCTCCCTCCCCCCTCTCCTCTCTCTCTGTCTCTCTCTGTCTCTCTCTGTCTCTCTCTGTCTCTCTCTCTCTCCCTCTCTCCCTCTCTCTCTCTCTCTCTCTCTTTCTCTCTCTCTCCTCCCTCCCTCCCCCCCCCTCTGTCTCTCTCTCTCTCCTTTCTTCTCCTTCCCCCTCTCTCCTTTTCTCCCTCCTTCTGGTAGAGGTAAAGTGTGATACGTATTCAGAGACAGCCCCACACATGTGAATCACATTTACACTACCCCCCTCAACTCTTCCCCCCCCCACTCTATCCTTCCTCACCATACTCAGGATCCTCCTGTGAAGCCATCCCTTTCCTGCCCATCCCCAGTGACAACTCCCCCATTATCTAGAGATACAAGAACAGTCTATAATTTTCTTTTGGCTTCCCCTCTGGTCAGTAACTGGGGAAGAGAACAGGGTGTAAACAGAACTCTATCTCCTAGGGCAACGGCATTTCAGCTTTTAATTTTTCACTCTGGAAAAAAAGAGTAATTACCTCTGCTTTTCGGTCCTTTAGCAAAAAAATAACAGTCCATAATAACCCTGTTTATTGAAGTGGGCATTCTCTTTTTGGGGAAGGACTTAGTGTATCATAGCAGATGCTCCTGCATATTTATCTAACACTAAGGCTTCACTCCAGGTTGGTCAGGAAGACTGATTTAGCATCAAGTTGAAATGATCTCCTCAGATACCTGGAAGTAATTTTATAAAACCAAAAAGTCTCAATGACTATTCTAGCCCTAAAGCCTCATTCCATATCCCCAAAAGAAAGTTTTGCTAGGACCTTTTACCAGTTATCTCAAAAGGCTTTGCAGAGACTGGGGCTTTGGGGAGGGACAGTACCTCGCTATTTCCAAGGATTTATTTCATCAGAATAGGTATCCTTGACAGCTCTACACATTAAATCACAACCCATCCCTATTTCTCCTCATCCTTCATGGAGTTGAAAAAATAAAATTCCTTTTTTTATTATTATATACTTTAAGAGAATAAAAAAAAAACAAAAATGTTTCCCTATACAAAGAACAGAAAAAGAGGCCTTCATAGAAAACCTCAATTCTCTTATGGGACTCTTGTTCATATCTTTTCATCAATCCTTGTAGAAGATCCATCTGATGAACTGAAGAACTTTCTTTGGTTCTTTTAACGTTTAAGGGATCCCAGTGCGACATTTGGACTATCCATCTTGTTATTTTTACTCTTAAAATAAAAAGATGTACATTGCTATCTTCTGTTTTTCATTTGCCTTTATTTTCAAATATAGATATGTCTGCCTCTCCTTCACAGTAACTCATTGTAACAAAGAATTAAATAGAAAAAAATAAATAGTTTGGCAAAGTTGACCAGCACATCAACCAAGTCTGATAGCGTATCCAATTGTTTCTCACCTATAGTTCTTCACCCCTACAAACAAAGGAGAAAGGTGTATTTCCTCCTATCTTCCTGGGGGTCAAGTTTGAACATTATAATTACATAACTTTGGTTTTTTCTTTCTATTTACATCGTTGTAGTTATTATGTAGAATGTTCGCCTGTTTCTGCTTACTTTACTTCATATCAGTTGGTGGAAGACTTCCCATGCTTCTCTGTTATTATCCCTTACTTTTTTTTTCACTCTTCCCTAGAATTTATTTATTTATTTTTAGTTTTCAACATTCATTTCCACAAGATTTTAAGTTCCAAATTTTTTCCCCACTTCTCCCCTATCCACCACCCTAAGATGATAAGCATACTGATTATCCCTTCCCCCAGTCTACCCTCTTTTCTAGCCCCCCCCCCATCTCATCTCTCCCTTCCCCCCTTCCTCTTTACTTTCTAGTAGGGAAAGATACATTTCTACACTCCATTGCCTATATATTTTATTTCCTGGTTGCATGTAAAAACATTTTTTAATATTTGTTTTTAAAACTTTGAGTTCTAGATTCTTTCCCTTCTTTCTTCATCACCCACCCCCATTGAGAAGACAAGCAATTCAATATAGGTTATACATGTGTAACTATGCAAAACATTTCCATCGTAGTCATATTGTGAAAGGCTAGCTATATTTCCCTTCATCCTATCCTGCCCCCCATCTGTCCTATTTTCTTCTTTGACCCTGTCCCTTTTCAAAAGTGTTTGCTTCTGACTACCTCCTTCCACAATCTGCCCTCCCTTATATCATCTCCCCTCTTATCCCCTTCTCCCCTGCTTTTCTGTAGGTTAAGATTGAGTGTAAGTTGAGTGTGTATGTTATTCCCTCCTTAAATCAAATCCAATGAGAGTAAGTTTGACTCATTCCATTTTCACTATCCCTTACTCTTGCTAGATGAATGAACCCCCCTCCTTTCTAGTCCTTCCTTTAGGGGTCTTTCATGAAGATTCCTGTGTGCATGTAACTTGTTAGTATGCAGCAGGGTGCTTACACTGCCATTCACCTGCTCTTTGGGTCACCTGCAATTGTGATTCTTTTGAGATCATGGTGTTCCATGATGTATAGTCTTGTACCATCGCTGGCAGATTCCTGGGGTTCAGAAAATGGCTTTTCACCACAATGAAAAGCTTGGGGTTGCTAAAATCATCACATAGTTTCTCAAATCTGATCCAACTCACTTCCTTTCTGCCATTCAATTCTGGGCCCAGTTCATTGCCCACCTTCAGTGATTGTTCAAGTTATAAGGCAGATAATTGACTTGGTAGATAGAATACCACACCTGGAGTCAGGAAGATTTGAATTTATATCTGGCCCCAGATACTTACTTGCTGTGTGACCCTGGGCAAGTCACTTAGCCTCTATTTGCCTCAGTTTCCTAATCTGTAAAATGAGGATAATAATAGCACCTACCTCCCAGGGTTGTTGTGAAGGCCAAATGAGATAATAATTGTAAAGGGCTTAGCATAGTTCCTGGCACATAGTAAGCACTATATAAATGTTATTTATTATTATTATATTTATATATTATATGTAATATATTATTATATACAATAATATATAATATTTAAGTTGAAGCTTAAATACTTTGGCCACATAATAAGAAAATGAAACTCATCAAAAAAGATTGGGACAGATTCACGGCAAAAAGAAAAGGGGATGGCAGAGGCAGAGGATGAGATGGATATATGAACTTGGACAGACTTTGAGAGACAGTGGATGATAGAAAGACCTGATATGCTATGTTCCACAGGGCCATGAAGAGTTGAACATGACTGAATGACTGAACAACAACAAATTATTATTATTCATGTACTGATGAACTGAGCAGGCTGCTTTATTATCTATGCAACAAATATACTTCATCCACTTTGCTTTTTCTGTGTGGATGGCTAAATTGATCTCTTTTGAATGACCATAGATCTTATTTAAAAGACCTCTCCTATTCCAGGATAGCCCAAAGTCATCTTCAAATAGCAGCACTAAAGAACTTCTCCAGCCATAGAGAAGCTCTCTTCTATTTTCACTTACCATAGAATATCTTCTGTGCTTGTGGATATCTTTGTTAAACATGTGGATACCTTCCTCTTTGATGCCTTGTTTGAAATCCACACTTACTACTAGGTCACTAAATGTTGCCGGGCTTGGAATCAGGAAGACCTGAATTTAAATTCCACCTCTGATATTCACTTATGTGATTAGTTAGGCAGGTCATTTAAACTTCCTGAATCTCAGTTTCCTCACCTGTAAAACAGGATAGTGATATTTATGTTCATGAGGTTATTATAAGGCTTGAATGAAATAATATACATAAAGCATTTTGGCAAAGCTTATTAGTGCTATAAAAATGTCAAATATTATTACTGTCTTAAAATGACATTTTTCAAAAAGTAAGTCTGTTTTTAAAATCAACAATCAATCAGTAGAATGAGATTATTATTTTTTGTACCTCTAAGTCAAATTTTGGGATTGTGAAGATGTGGTCTGCTGTAGAAGATCATGTTTGCTGTTCCCTTTCTCATAATTTCATGAGCCTCTACTTTTATGGACTAGTCTCATAACAGGAATGTAACCATGATGCCTTTTTTTTTTTTTTTTTTTTGGAGGGTGGTCAGGGCAATTGGGGTTAAGTGACTTGCCCAAGGTCACACTGCTAGTGTTAAGTGTCTGAGGCTGTATTTGAACTCAGATCCTCCTGATTCCAGGGCTGATGCTCTATTCACTGTGACACCTAGCCATTCCCCCCCCCCCCATGATACTTTTCTTGATTGCTTTTTTTTTCTTGTTGCCAGGAGAAAATACACCTTCAAGCTGAAAGACTTAGAACATGGTTCTGGTAATAGACCCCGACAGCTATTTTAGAACTAGGTTAGGGGAGCATGTAGAGGTTGGTACAAAGGGATGGATTTTGAAATTTTACTCCTCCATGAAATAGATTAAAGAATGGGTACTACCAAAAAAAACCCAAACACATGGTCTTGGGGACCTAAAGATGTGGGTTCTAAGCTTGTTCTACCATGTTCTGGCTTGTTCTGTGATTCTGAACCAGTCTCAAGTTCTCTGGGTCTAGAGTGTCTTTAAGTTGGTCAGTATAGATGACAACATCTTCTGCTTCCCCACAGTAAGAGGTGACATGCTCCACAGGAAGCTTTCAGCTTGAAGTCTCTGGTGTGGGCTCTTCAGTGTCTGCCCCATGTGACTCACGGTTCTTTCTACATTCTTTCCTGTAGGCTGGTGACTACTTTATTAGAAAGCTCTTGTAGGAGTCTGAAAGGGTCTCAGTTTCTGGATCCTGAGAGACTGCAGACTGTGGTGTGGGAGTGTGATGCTGCTTGTGTGGAATGTCTGGAAAGGGTGGAGACCAGAGATGGGACTCTGGAGCTGTTCAAATATTGCTGTGGGCTTAGCATGTCACTGGGAGAAGTTCACACAGATGCCCTTCTTCCTTTTATTCTTAAAGCAGCAGGTAATTCACACTTAGCATGAAATTGCAACTGCGGTTTACGCATATGCTCAAGACAACTCCTGCTGCATGCCCAACGCCCACGGAACTACAGAGAACGCTGTGTGCTGAAGGATGGGGGACGATTGGTAGGGCCCAGACTGAGCATGCTCAGGAGCTGGGTAGAAACCCCCCCTCCACCTCCCCCCTCTGCAACGTACACACAAAGGCTAATTGGGCATCTAGACTTTTTGCACTTTTGTGGCCAGAGCAAAAAACAGGAACAACCTGCACCCCTGGAAACTGCTTAGGATTCTGGCATTCGATTTTTGGTGGGCTTTCTAAGAAGCCTTTTTCATTTTGTTCAGTAAAAGCAGCTTTGAAAAACAAATCTATTTTGTCACTTACCTGGTATAATCTAGGACTCTTCCTGGGTGAGTGGGTGGGGGGCCATTTGCAAAGTTCCTAAGAGCTGTATTAGAAAAACGAAGGGGATCTTGACCCAGAACTTAGAGGCAGGAATGTTATAGGATGTCAGAGACAGAAAGAGACTATGCTTAGAGCCACCTGGTCCAATTCCCTCCTTTTACAAGGTCAGGATGGAAAGAAGCAAGTATTTCTGAAGTACTTGCTATGTGCTGGACTCTGTGATGAACACCTGACAAATATTGACAACCACCACCCTAGGAGGGAGGGGCTACTATTAGCCTTGTTTTACAGTTAAATTAAAGGAGGCAAAGAGAAGTTAACTGATGTTACCTAGGGTCACATAGCTAGCATCCAAGGTTAGATTTGAAGGCCCAGTGCTCTATCCCCTGGGCTACCTAGGTGACTCTGGAAGCATTTTGCCTATAGTCTTTGATATACCCTTCCACAACATAATACACACACACACACACACACACATACACACACACCCCACCACCATACTCACCACACCTACCACACACATATATACCCATCACACAAATACATATACACACACCACACAAACACACACATGCCACACAACACACCACACACAGACACACACACACACACACAGTTTCACCTGGATAGATTATAGGCTCATCAAGGGCAAGTGCTATTTCACTTTTACTTTTTATTCCCAGTGTCTGGAACCTTGACTGGCACATGGCATGTATTTAAAAAAACTTGTTTGCTTACTTTCATGTCGTCACATAGCTAGTGAATTTCAGAGTTAAGGTCTGAATTCAAACCTTTATGATTCCAATTTCCAGGACAATTCACTGGGTCAGGCTGCACTTATCAAAAGGAGTATTTATTAATTAAACATAGATACTGAATTTTTAGGGAAGGCTCTGGCCTAGTAGGCTAAATCTCTCCATCTCTCTGTCTCCATCCCTCTCTCTCTCCCTCTCCCTCTCTCTCTCTCTCTCTCTCTCTCTCTCTCTCTCTCTCTCTCTCTCTCTCTCTCCATCTCTCTCTTTCTCTCATACACACACACTTTTTTCTTTCACTTTATTTTAAAATTAACATGAATTCATTTTCTCTCCTTCCACTTCCCAATTTAAAAAATTCTTCTAATATACATTGTCAAACAAAACAAATTTCTAAATTGCTCATCTTCAAATGTCCCATTTTTCAATTTGAATCCATCATCTGTCAAGATACAGGTGGCAAAATTCCTCTGAAATCCTAGCTAGTTATTATATTGGTCAGGGTCTTAACTTTATCTATGTTGTTTGTCTTTACAATGTTGTTATCATATAAATTGTTCTCCTGGTTTTGCCTACTTCATTTTGCATCAATATATATGTCCTAAAATTTTCTAAATCCATTCATATTGTCATTTCTTATGGTAGAAGTGTATTCTGTTATACTAATGTGCCATATTTTGTTCAGTCATTCCCCAATTGAAAGGAATCCCTTGATTTCCAGTCCTTTGACATCACAAAAAGGAGTGCAGTAAATATTTTTGAACATATTTCTATTTTTCCTTTGTATTTGATCTCTTTGGGAGTGGGCTGCAGAGTGTCATTGCTAGGTCAAAGGGTATGCGCACAATTCAGTGATTTGGGAGGCATAATACAGAATTTTAACATGATCCTGAGAAGATCATATTCTAGTGAAATTCCCAGCATAACAAGGGGGCAAAAATGCATTCACTCATTCCACAAATATTCACTAACTACTATGTGCAAGGCATGCTTGACAGGATACAAAAATACAAGGAACATTGTCCTCCAGAAACTTGAATTAAAAAGCTAAAATACACAAGAGTTCAGTAACAATACAAGAGATATCACAAGGCAGAACATGGTCAAGGACTCAATGAGTGGTATGGATAGTAAATGCTTGTGGAGGGGAGGAAAGACTAGGCTGAGTAGTGCTCAGAAATAGCCTAATTGGTGAGATAGAAACTGAGGTGGTCAAATCTGTTTCTGGCTCCACCACAGCAATTTCAAGGGGACAGATAGTGATTTTCAGTCACATCATTTCGAGATTTTACCCAATGAGAACCAAAGTATTAGTACCCTATTTCTAAAGCTAACTTTAACATTTTGTATCACTTTGCTTTTTTTGTTTGTTTGTGTTTGTTTGTTTGTTTTTTGTTAATTGTCTTTTATCAGGAAAATATGGTTAAGATAAGCAACTCATTTGAATTGATTAGCCACAATAGTTCATAAAATTACACAGGGGAATCTGATGCCTAAGGTTTGCCAGTGATGTTGATCATAAGAGATGTGCCTCAATGAACATGGGGGTGATGTTTGGTGGGGGGAGTAAGGGAGCAATATTTAAGACATTTCTCTGTGGTTTTAAAGGAGGCTGGTTTGAGATGTTAGCCTATAAATAAAACTAGTTCTCAGAGAGTAGAAGACAATGATTCCAGTATCCACTCCTCCTCACTTCTAGAATCAGAGAACATAGAATGTTAGGAATGGAAGGGAACTTCAAGATGATCCAAATTCAGTTCCTTCATATGCTCACAGAGGGGAAATGACTAGGTCAAGGTCACACATGTTTACCCAAGCTCCCTTTTCCCACTACAAAAACAAAACCGTATTTGCCTTTTTGATTCCTTCCTTACTATGAAATGACCTGCCACACTCACTGCAATGCGTGTAACCAGACTGGAGTGATCAGAGCAGTTCCTACCACAGGAAATGGCCCCCAGGCTATAATTACATCGCTTCATTCTGGTAACATCACAAACCACCTGGGATTTGCCGGCGGTTCATTGTGCTATCACCGGGGCTGCTGAGATGAAACTCCATTTGGGAAATTCACAGTTAGCCTTAGCTGCATACATCCTTTTTTTCTCCAGGCTCCTGAAACTGAGACTCACTCACCACCAATATTCATAATATGGGCATGACTCTTAGATTAGAGCTGGAGACTTAAAAATAAAAAAAAGTCTTCCACTCTCTCAGTAGGTTTTTAGGTTGAAGAGTGTACCTTCAAAGACATAATCTGTCCCCAGCCACACTTTCCCTTCAGGGATACTATACTACTATTGTATCAGTCTCAGTAATCCAAGGTTCTCTCCATCCCATTTTTATTCCCAGCTTAAAGATAGCCCCCTTCTTGGTCCTGCGGATACAGTGCACTGCTTGCATTGAGACATCCGTCCCCATACCAACACACAGTCCAACAAAACAGACCTGGCGAACCAGAGATGTTGTCACGTGTGTTCTCATCCCTCCCGGCCCCCCCCACCCCCACCCCCCCCATCCAGCTCCCTGTTAAAGGTATTCTCAGGATCGGAGGAGATGAGGTGTAAGAAGCTCACAGCTCCGAAAAGAAACACTTCTCTCCTCAAGATGGCAAGGGGGGTGGGAGAGAAGCCCACCACCCTCCTCCCCCCTACCCCCCAAAAAACCCAAACTACACTACCCAGAATGCCTGGGGTTGGTGAAAAGGAAATGTCGTTTTTTACCAGGAGAGGTTTAGCTCTATCAGCTGCAGCTCGAGAGAGGGAGAAAGAGAGGGAGAGGGGAAGGGAGAGGGAGAATTATACGGGGGGTGGGAAGAGAGGTAGGGAGCCCGGAATGCAGCAATTGGGTTGGGGCTGGCTAGAGAGGCGGTCATAGAGAGAGCTGCCTATCGGGAGAGCCTGCATGAACAGCTGGGCTGCGGGAGAATGCCAGGGCCAGACGGGCGCTGGGGGGATGAGTTTCTGCAAAGTTTGACCTGGTTGTCTTTCGGATGCCGCAGCAGAAACTGAGGCAGGCAAGGGGGCTTCTCTGAGCTAGAAGGCGGCGGCAGCGGCCACGAAGCTGACAGCACATACTTTACACAATGATTATAAAATAAACGAGGAGATTGGGGGTGGGGGGAGAAAATCAAGCCAAATTAACACCCCACCGCCTCCAACCGAACCAACCCCGAGAAGCACCCCGCAAGCTATAGAGGCAGGGCTCCTCAAGCTTCGCTGCCCCACATTTGTCTTGCAAGAGGACCTGACCCTGCGGCCAGTGTCCGAACCCAGCTTGGGGCAGGGAGGGGGGGAAGTGGTTGTGTTGGCACCGGCGGGCAAATGAACGAGGAGCAGCTCTCCCGCCCGCTGCAGGGGGAAGGGGCATCGGAAGTCAAAAAAGCCGCTGGGGTGCCAAAATTTGGAACGGGCTAGAGGGGGCAGGTGAGTCGGAGGCTATTCTCCCGTGGCTGGTGCGTGCGACCAAGTTCCCCCAAAAGAGGCTAAGCCGGAGGCAAACGGACACCCAAATAGGACAGTGAACCTGAGCCCGCAGGAGTAGGGGGTGTGTTGTGTGTGGGGGAGCTTGAGTGGAGGGGGAGCCAACGAGAATAAAAATCGAGCGTGGGGCAATCTATGCGGGGCGCTCTCTTTCTGCGCCCGGGTGGAGGCCGGCAGAGGAGATCCCCTACGGATGAACCGCGGACAGGGCTGCTGAAGACGAAGAGGAGGCGGAGGAAGGAGGAGCCGCCGGTGAAGGCTAGATCTCAGCCTGCCAGCCAGAGAGCTTCAGGGCCGGCGGGGGGAAGTGACACGCTGCCGACTGCAGCAGTGTCAGCCTGAGCCGCGAGCGCCCTGGCCCTGGAGGAGGACCACCCGGGAGGGCTGAGGACCCTCGGGGCTACGGGAGGCAGCGAACTGGACGGCAGCACCCGCTCCCCCGCCCCCTCCCCAGGCCAGGTGGGTGTCAGCAAAGATGTCACGGTTGGCGATTATTCGCTGGTGTCCGAGAGCCCAAGGCTGATTTTGACTGGGTGGGGGTAGGGGGAGGGGGAGGGGAGGGGGGGAGGGGAGGGGGGAGGGGGTTGGTGAACGGTGAAATTGACCAGAACTGCAGTTTCAGCTCAGCAGCCAGGGAAGCAGCGGAGCCGCTCAACACCCCCCGACGCCCCCAACACACATTGCCTACCTACGCTCCCTCCCCACCCCCACCCGAAAGTTCAGCCTAACTTCAAGAAAGGCCTTTAAGCCTTATCCCTCCCTTCATCTCAGCCAGGTCCTCGCACCAGCGAACAGGGGGGACGAAGCGAGACACCCGAGTAGGACAGCGGCTGAGAGCCACGGGAGACGAGACGAGACGGGGAGAGTCAGATCACTGAGGGAGGAGGAGTGCTGCCTGAATCCACCAGCCCTAGGGGGGAAGAAAGCGAGTTGCAAAGCGATCAACAACGTGGTGCAATGTAGGAAACTGTTAGATCCCCGCTCCAAAGATCGGAAATAGCTTTTTTTTTCCTCGTGAGGTGGTGCTTGCTTTCACCCCCCACCCCTCCCTCTTCTGCTTAAAGTTAACCAGGGCCACCAAAGAGTGAGAACCACTTGGGAACTACTGCTGCTCTTCCTTCGGAGTTTATTTCTTGGGATATTTATTGCAGGCTTGGGAACAGCCCTAAGCCCATCTTTGGGCTTTGGGAAGCCTCAAATCATCGCTAAACTGGAGGTGTCTTGTTTTTCTTTCCTGATTTAACCGAAACTGCTATTTAATTTATTACTGTCACTGTGTGTGTGTGTGAGAGAGAGAGCGTGTGTAAAGAGAGAAGGGGCAGGAAGTAGATTTTCTGCAGAAAGGGTGGCAGCAGCGTGGACGGTACATAGCCTTCCTTATTTATGTGTCTGTCAGCATTATCCTTCATCCAAAGAATCAAGGGAAAGTATCCAACCTGTGTTTCCCAGTGAGTGAGGCACAAGGAAGGCCTGGATATCAAAGCATCATGATTATTTATTGAACTTCAAACTTAAAAAAAAACCCAAAGAATATCTGAGATTTCACCCCTGTTCAAGGAAGAAGAGAGGCCCTACTGCTCCTGAAATGTAGCAAAATCCTTATTTATAAACGGGCTAAAAGGCACTGATATGAAAAAGCCCCTCTACTCGAATTTTCTATCCTATGGATATCAGTCTTGAGATTTCGAAATAGGAAGATCTGTATTGGATCTAGCAGCAACTATCATTTCAATGCCTAGTCTTCCCGGGGACTGTTGGCATTTCCTAGAAATTAAACTGGTACTGTATGCCATGGGCTGTATTCAGAGCATCAGCAGCAAATCCAAAATTTTCCGAGAAAGTATTTCGGTGATTGATGTGAAAGCCTCTATTGACCCCATCCCCACCAGCATCGATGAGTCGTCCAGTGTGGTTCTCCGCTACCGGACACCACACTTCCGCGCCTCGGCCCAGGTGGTCGTTCCGCCTATACCTAAGAAGGAGACCTGGATTGTTGGCTGGATTCAAGCGTGCAGCCACATGGAGTTTTACAACCACTATGGGGAGCAGGGCATGTGAGTACTTCTGAACACCTAAGTTCTCAGCGCTTCTGGGTGGGTACTCTAGAGAAGTGAAGGTGGGGAGATGAGTTGGAAAGAACGTTTAGGAGATCAGGCTTTAAATCTGGCCTATTAGGTGACCTATCTATCCCGTGGCTTAGGTAGCCTGGGGGTGGGGAGAGAAACTGGGTTTCATCTCCTTATGTAAGGGGCAGAGAGTATCCAATATGTCCTAGAAGGCTGCCATCTCATCAGGGGAGCCTGGTGACCTTAAAGATGCTAAAACCCAAATGAGAATTGCCAGAGCCTCAGGAATGACTTGACCTGTGAATTCCAGATTTTTATCCTTTGGGGGCTTGGACTTTACCTCCCCTTTAGGTGCTTCCATTGTCCCATAGGTCCCTTTCCGGCCCTCCCTAGCAAGATGCTGAGAAATCGAAAGAACATTCTGACCAGTACTCCTTGGGCACTGCAGACTTGCTGCAGAAGTGCAGGGTCAGGGGCAACACAAGTTGGACAAATGGGCTTTGGGGGTCCCATCATCAAAAGATGGGGTGAGGAGCCCACTCT
The DNA here is from genome assembly GCA_011680675.1 of Gymnobelideus leadbeateri. Taxonomy (NCBI): domain Eukaryota; kingdom Metazoa; phylum Chordata; class Mammalia; order Diprotodontia; family Petauridae; genus Gymnobelideus; species Gymnobelideus leadbeateri. Next base: position 28,214 of record WOXC01009426.1, on the reverse strand, counting down.
CTGTATCAGAGAAGGAACTTGTGAATGTGGTCACTTTGGGGGGATTACTGGATCTACCACAGCCCTTTTCAAATGTTTATCTATTTGGCCCGATACTTCTCGACTTTCTATTGTGTTTAAATACCCATTCATGTCTAGGGAAATGCAGTCCATTCAAGACATCCAAACCCTCTTAAGTGGTCTTGTTTTACTTACCCCTTGGCTTTTTACAAGTGGTATTTAGGAACTCGATTTCTACAGTATTTATAGCTTTCCTCCCTGAACGGGGAAGGCCACTTTAACCTGAGAACTCACCCTCCGTGCCAGAAAGGCTCAAATTGATTCAGAGTTTAGAACATCAGCTGGTTCTTAGGAGCCCCAGAGCTCATTATAGGAGCCCACTGGCTTCCTGGTACCCACTCTGATTACAGAACTTTTGTCATGCCAGAATTTCTCCTGCTGGGCATGAGGAAAGAGCAGAGTCTAGGGGCTCAGGCCCAACACTTCCTTTCTGCGTATATTGGCAGAACCAGGCAATGTGGATCCTGGAGTTGAATGAAGCTGTCTTCCTTCTGGTCTATACTTCCCAAAGAGAAAGTTTTCCCTGACCCCTGGGAAAGACCCAAATGACCATGACAGAAGGAAGGGAGGAAATGTGGGCTTGTGTGCTAGGTTTAAGAATTGGGAGACACCTGGATTTGAATTCATGGAGCCTTTCACATCTGATTACTGTATAATAATCATGGGTAAGGTACCCAAACTCTCCTCCCCTCATTTTCCTCATCTGCAGAATGAGGATGGCAATGTAGTGCCTACCTCACAAAGTTTTTTTGAGGGTCAAATGACATAATTTAAGTAAAATGCCTTGTCAACCTTAAAGGGCTATTCCAAATGCCAGTTGTTTCTGTTTCAGTAAGGAGAGGGGTTCAAGCCTGAGGGACAAGTCCTGGGGAATATGTGTGTGATAGAATCACAGGATCTGAAAGCTGGAAGGAACCTCAGAGGCCATGTGACTGGTAGAAACTCACAACTATGTGGGCACCTCTACCCAGTAGCCTAAAATAACCTTCTCCAAGTGTGGCAGCCTTTTGAGGGAGCCAGGCAGTCTCCATAGGGTGCTGAGGGGACTGGCCCTGACAGACACAAATCCAAGTTAGCCATCGCTCCCGGGGGGACTTCTGCTTCCCTGGTGACCTCATTCCTATGACGCAGAGATAGAAACCTGAAAAGAAAACAAGATTTCCTCCAAAGTTGGAACTTTTCACCAGTTTTAATAAACAATAAAAAAGCTGCAAATAAGGAAGGGTTGGTTAGGGAAGAGAGACTGGGAAAAACAAATCCTTCGCCATCTTCACTTAATGATTTTGAAGTTAAAAGAGAACAGGAATTGATCATGGGTAAGACTAAGAAAAGAGACTATAATTCTTACCAAGTAAAGAAGGAATTTGTTGAGACTTACATGCAGTTTTCAAATCTAACCTGAAACCTCTCAACTCTCAAAAACAATGATTAATTCACTTTGGGTTTTGTGGCCAACCTTCCCCTCACCCCCCCTTCTAGAAAGGAAAGAATAAATGCTACAGAATTTTAGTCTTTGTGGAGCTTTCCTATGAAAACTTAAACCCAGAAGGATTTGTTGTACTTTTTTTTTTGCTTTTTTTTTGGAGGGCAATTGGGGTTAAGTAACTTGCCCAAGGTCACACGGCTAGGTTTTTGTTTGTGTGTGCGGGTTAAGTGTCTGAGGCCGGATCCGAACTCAGGGCCTTCTGACTCCAGGGCCGACGCTCTACTTACTGTGCCATCTAGCCACCCCTATTTGTTGTACTTTTTGAGGCCTCCCCAGAATTGTCAATAAATGAAGGTTTCCCAAGGAGTTTAGGACCAAATTCTCCTCCTTCCTCAGGCCTAGAGGAATTCATTGGGATGCCAGAAGGGACCTCTGAATTCTGAAGGACACTGAAATATGGTAGGAAAAAGTTGGGAAGACTGTTTGTAGAGTGGCTTGGTTTTTCATAAAGATGTAAGAAGTTGTCTGTTATTATGGAAGACTTCTTAGAACAGTCAGGAGATCAGGTTCTAATTTTGACTCTGCTGCTAAGTTAGCTTAGGATACCTTGGGCTAGTTAGTTCCTCCATTTCTGGGCCTCATATCCTCACTTCTAAAAACCAAAGGTTAGACTAAAAGATTGCTAATGTTCTTTTTAGATTTCAAATGAGATGCTTCTGAATTAAATCAAAGTGTGGTGTGGGGTTGGAGTCAGAACTTGGGAGTCAAAAGCTGTGAATTAAAGTCTTGCCTGAAGTCAGGCAGATAATTAAGCCCCTAAATTCACTTTCCAGGTTTAGGAGTGGGACTGTTATTTGTCAGAGAGGATGTAGAGTGTGGTGGGTGGGTGTGTCCCTAACTGTTGTGAAAGCCCTTTGGAAGGCGTGGTTCAAAGGACTGTATTAGGAACTTGGAAATTGCTGATACTCCCTGAACTTCCTCCCTAGTAGGGCAGGCTCACTCTTCCACTTTGCAGTTTTAGATTTTTCATGGTTCTTTCTTTTTCTTTTTCCCCTATCTTCCTCAGATATTTCCCTTCTTTCCCAGTCCTTTCTCCTTACAATGACTTTCAGAGCTGGCCATTGCACAAAACCACTGTGCTTGTCATAGTGCTTAATATCTGTCGTCCAGAAAATTTGACTCTCTTTGGATCTGGCTTTCTCTTTTCCTGAAAGGAGGTGGGGAGCAGCCATGTGGATAGGAGAACAGAGGAGAGACTGAGACCCTTTGAAAGGCACACGATTCTGAGCGAGTAATCAAATCTGGCTCAGACACTTACTAGCAGTGTGACCCTGGGCAAGTCACTTAACCTGGTTTGCCTTAGTTCCTTATCTGTAAAAATGAGTTGGAGAAATAAATGGCAAACCACCCTAGTATCTTTGCCAAGGAAACCCCAAAGGGGGTCATGAAGAGTGGGACACTACTGAAAAATGATTGAACAAATAAATAAATAACTTACAAACGTTTACTTATGTGTGTATGAATATGCTAGGATATGTTCAGGTCTGTTCTAGGTGAGTTGATTCCCCTTTATGTGGTGATATCAAGTGAAGTAATGTGTTTAAAATGGTTTTCAAATGTGCATGTATTGGGATAATTTACATATATTTATGTACGTACATATGTATATATGCATATATTTGTCTTGCACGATGCACCCACAGATTGTGTACATTTGTACACACATTTATACACATGTACATATCTGTACAATACCTATCTTATGAGTGCAACATACATTTGCATATACATTCGTGTGTACATATTTACATATATGCATATATTTATATACATTTGTATATATTTATACACATTTGTAGAGATTTATATGCACTGCATGTACACATTTGTAGAAATAATAACATTTACACAGTGTTCACTATGTGCCAGGCCCTGTGCTAAGCACTTTATAATTATTGTCTCATTTGATCCTTGCAACAACCCTGGGGCTATTATTTTCCCCATTTTGCAGGTGAGGAAACCAGAGGTTAAGTGACTGTGCCCTAGTCACATAGCTAGTAAGTGTCTGAGGCTAGATTTGTGGGTGGGTATTTACTTATATATCTAAACATATAATTATGAATATGTTTGTATGTAAAATATGCAGATATGCATTTGGACACTCAATCTTTGTGTACGTATGTATAATGCAATGCTATCCCCTGCACACACAGTTACAAAGCATTTTACGTAGGCTATTTCATTTGCTATCTCCATGTAAAGAGGAGGTAGTTCATTTGGAATAGATCTTAACACTTCCTAGGATCCTAAGATTTAGAGCTGGCAGAGACCTTACAGATAAGCAAACTGAGACCCACAGAGGTTTAGTTGCTGAGGGTAGGACCCTCACCACTGTAGCAGAGCAGATTGGAAGACCAGTCTTCTTGGTTCCAGGTGCCACATTCTCCAGCTAGTCAGATTATGAAACTGACTGGAAATCTAGTTAAGATGAGCCAGTGTAGTAGGAGTTTTATAAAGAGGCAAATAAACACAGCATCTCGGGAAAATGAAAGTGCATTCAGTGAACTGTAGTGATCAGGTTTTTTTATACAGGGGGTGGACCATTTGGCCTTTGTGAAGTGTACCTTGTTAAAAATAACAAGTCCATTGACCACTGCCGTTCACAGTACTTAAATAAGTCTGTACCTGTAGGAAATTACTCTCTGACTCAATATTTGTTGTTGTTCAGACTGTCTGAATCTCTGTGACCCCATTTTGGGTTTGTTTGTATGTGTGTTTTTTGTTTTGTTTTTTGACAAAGACACTGGAGTGTCTTTTCCTTGCCATTTCCTTCTCCAGCTCATTTTACAGATGAAGGAAACTGAGGCAAACAGGGTTAAGTGACACACTTAAGTTAAGGGTCACAGGACTAATAAGTGTCTGAGGCTGGATTTGAATTCAGAAAGATGAGTCCTCTTGGCTTAGGCCTGGTGCTCTAACCACTGCACCATCTAGCTGTCCTGACTCAATATAAGCAAACATTTAACAGAAAGAAGAGATATACTGGGAATTGGAGGAAGCCTGGGTTCTAACTGACTCAGTCACTTCACTGCTTGTGACCCTGGGCCAGTGTCCCTAGCGAGAGAGTTGGGCTAATGATCACTAAGGTTCCTCTGGCCATCTACTTTCTCTATTGTCATCTAGTTCTGACATTCTATGTGCTGAGACCTCTTCCAGTTGTGACTCGGGATGTTCTAAGGTCCCTTCCAGATCCAATATGGAATATTCTAAAGTTTCTTGCACATCTGACAGTCTATATTCTAGAATTCTGCATTAGGCATAATGCTAATTGATAACAGCAAATTAAATTTGTGGATAAGGAGATCTATGAAATGGAGAGTAAATCTCTTGATGCCAGATTAAATGGATGCTATAGAATTTTGGGTCCAACCCACAATACTTTAAAAGCTTGAGCCCCCATCAACTGTTCACTTTCAAGATACCTGCCTCCACAACCCCAGCCTCCGCAATTCCTCACCCGCCACCTGTCATCTCCACAGAGAAGCCTTTTCAATGATAAGTCACAAGTTCTTCCCTGTGTGGGAGACACAGTGACATTGGCTGCTGCTAGCCCATTTCCCTAAGCCTGGGCTTGAGGTCACAGGCCTAGCCGTGAGGATTAGCGGGAAGGAGGATATTTGGGGTAGAGGTTCTTTAAATTGTCAGTGTCGTCAAGCAAAGAAATATAACCTTGAGGAAACACCTCTTACTCCCTCCAGTCCCCAGTTTCTTCATCCAAAAGTTCTCTTTATGGTTCCTTTTAGCTCTGACATTCCATGCTGTCAGAGAGGTGTGTTGTGCTTTGTTTGTGTGTGTGTGTATATAGAACGAGAGGGGACTTTCTGGTCAAAGGGAGGGTCAGGGAGGAGGCCAGAGACAGACAGATACACTGGGACTTGTCCTCTCCTGCTGCTCTGATGACAGATGAAGCTTGGTGATCTACAGCTGTTCATCAGGAATGGCCAAGGGGAGGGAAGTTCCACACTGACTGTGCGGTCTTTTCCTGAAATGTGGTGCCCTCGAAGAGAACAATTCAGGCTCAGACTTCCCCTCCAAAAGAGGAAAGCAGGCCCCACATATGCAAGGCCTCAGCTGTAGTAGAATGTGTATAGGAGGGAGCCCGAGTTTCAAACATCCTAGGTTTGAGAAAATGCTGGAGACAGTAAGGCCCCATGTGAAATCCCAATAGGCCTGTCTGCAGCCAGAATGTCAACCACCCATATCTTCTACTCCCAGCTGCAGAAGGTGGGGAAAGGTTGCCTTGCAACATAACTGGTTCTCACCCAGGAAGGATATCAGCCCTGGGCCATATGTTTCAGACCCCAGAGATCCAGGAACATGGGATGGGGGGCAAGGGTTGATAGGGAAAAAGAGCTCTGCACAGAATAACTTGGGCTCAAACTTGCTTTTTGAGATATTTCTTTTTCCCAAAGAAATGCTTTTTCAGATGAAACTAGGAAAAGCAGAATGAAAAGGGATTTATAGACCAAGACCAGAATATCTAGGATGGGACTTGGACTTTAGGCTTCAGGTTTTGGGGTAACCTAGTAGGTTGAGTGATCACAGAACTTTAGAACTGGATGAGACTTTGTCCATCTAGTTTAATCTTCTCATTTTGCTGATGTGGAATATGAAGTCCAGAGAAGTGAGGTAGGTGGTGGGCCCATGGTCACCCAGCTAGGTAGTGGCAGAACTGGGACTAGAAGGAGGCTGTTGCAGGAAATGCTGCTCTCATGGCAGGTGGCCTGCCCTGATTTAGGGAAGTTGTCCAGCCTGGTGTGGAAGGCAATTTGAATTGTTGATTGAAGAAAATTTTAAATAAACTCTTTTTTCTCCTTGGGTTCCTTATCTAAGGTATAGAATAGAGCCTCCAATTGGGAGACTTTTAATTGTCAAGTAGAGTCAGGGCCCAGATCTTGTCTAGGGTTTACCTATCAGCTCTGATCCCAGAAGATAGGATAAAGAAGGCAAGAGCTTGGGATGGTTCACATTTGGGGTCTCTTTGTAAAGTCTGCCCAAAGGTCATCACAGACTTTAGAGTTGGAAAGGACCTTCAAGGTCAACTTATCTAAGCCCTTCATTTTATAGTTTAGGAAAATAAGAGTTTTAAGTGATTTACTCAAGGTCATACAGCAGTATACTAGCAGGGACAGGATTTAAACGGGAGTCCTACAAGTCCAAATCCATTGCCCTTCCCATTGTGGGCAGACTGGAATTCTGGCAATCAGGATGGGCCTCAGTCCTTTTCTGGGATTGTAGGATCATAGCGTTGCACTGGACACTGTACAGATTCCAAAGCAACTCCAAAAGGAGTTGGAAGAAACTTACAGCTAGTGGAGGAAACACAAGTACTCGAGTTCTTTCCCATCACAATATGAACTGTTATTATATAGTCACCAAAGATCACAGGGTTCCTAAACCCTCACATTCCATTCGAGACCTTCCTTCTTCTCAATGCAAAGTCACTCACTGAGGGGGTATAGGAGATAGCTTCGAGGAAAAGCATGTTCTCTTTTGGTCATAAAACTAGGGGGTTCCCTGGCTTACCTTGGTGGCCCTTTCAGGGCCCAGTTCTCTTCATTTGCATAGTCTAGAGACACAGACCTTAGAAGGGGCCAATTCCTAATATTGGTCAACTGAAGAGACCCTTAGTCTCTCCAGCAAATACCTGTTTTCCCTATTCCTAGATAGTCTTTGGGAAATGGGGTTGTGGGGGTGGCAAATCATCATGGTACTTGTACCTCTACAGAGCCCACATCATTGAGGCAAGTGTGGCATAGTGGATAGAGGGCTAGACTTTAAAAGTCAAGAAAACCTGGGTGCAAATTCTGCTTCAGACATGTATAAGCTCTATGACCCTGAATAAGTCACTTAACCTCTTTCAACCTCAGTTTTCTTCTTTGTAAAATCAGGAGACTGGACTTGGTTACTTCTAGGGGTCCCTTCTAGCTTTAAATCTATTATAATCTCTAGATTCATAGTAAAACAGGCCTTTGGTTACCTATTATCTGCAAACCTCCTGAGTCATATGGCTTAGAAGCTTTTCCAGGGTGTAACTAAAATCATCCCAGGTATAGGCTGTTTGGGTTGGAGCTGCTGCTATTAGGTAGGAAATAAGTAAGCCTTGGGGTCTGGGATCAGAAGTGGGAACTCAGTTGGCAACACCCAATCAGGGGCATTCATGTCCAAATGTCTTTCTAAAGTACCTTTTCCTCAAGGTGTAATACAGGGTGTCTGTGATCCTCATCATTCTTCATGGAGCTTTCCTGGTTCCACCAAGGACATCAGATATGTCAAACTGTACAACAGAGGGTGGAACTCAGTGCCTCTAAGGTTACCTCTCCCAACTCTAAAAGCTTATGCCGATGGGATGGAGAAAGGTCTAGAATGGAATGTGAGGGTTTGGGATCCCTGTGATCTTTGGTGATTATATAATAACAATTCATATTACAATGGGAAAGAACTCGAGTACTTGTGTTTCCTCCACTAGCTGTGGGTTTCTTCCATTAGCATTTGCTCCAGTCTTCAAGGCTCCCAGGATGAGGGTGGGAATAGTTAATGGGGTAGGAGAGGTTGGGGAATTGTCTTTTTAAGGCAGCTTCTATTTGACATCCACTGAAGTTCATCTAGGCCCTGTCCCCCAGGTAGAGGATAAAAGGGTCATAAGATAAGGGAAATTAATGTTCTTTTTTGGTTTGTCTGGGTTGTAGTGGAAAGACTAAAAAGGGTTGGCTTTTCAGGATGGAAAGATGAAGGACACGGGAGAAAGAGAGAGAATCAAAGTCTGTTCAATCAGGAAGGACCTAAAGACATGAATATAGGGTTCACCAAATTCCAGAGTCACAGACAGAGGTAGGGATGTCCCCTGAAGCTTCAAAGAGGTAGTTTAAGGACAGGCAAAAGCCATCCTACTGAAGGCAGAAGGCAGGAATCTTGGAAACCTATTACCTCAAAGGTCACAGAGGCTACAAATATGAAAAGATTAGAAAAGTCTTTAAATAAATGTAGGAAAGGGCCCTTACAGATCATGTGCCCCCAGCTCCCCATTTTCCAGTGGAGAAAAATGAAAGAAATTACACGACTCATCCAAAGTCACTATAGGTAGTAGGCAGCAGAATTGGAATTCAAACTCAGGTGTTCTGGTACCAGATCTGAGGCTTTCCTCACTGCCCCATGCCACCTCTGACCTCTAACTTCTAACCTCAAACACTGACATCATAGGATGGCACCATACCCTTCTTCAAACAGTCCCTCAGGGCTCCCAACAGAGAGAATTCTCGTTTGGATGGGCCATAGGGCTGATCCAGGGTGACATTTCTGATGTTCTTAAAATATGACTCACTCTGCAAGAGTGGGCAAGGAGGGCTATTTCCCGAGTCATTTTGACAGTTGAATCCTAAATAATATTCTACAAGAGACACACTGTTTGCCTGGCAGCTGCAGCTCCTCTTTCCTGGGATTTTACTGGGTTTTAGAATACTGCAATTGAATCTGCCATATTTCCAGGAGGACATGAAGGAAAACTCCAAAGAACCCATGTTGGCAAAAGTACATTTAAAGGGTCTACTAAAGTTCTATCTCAGTTCCCCAGCTCAACGCCTTAGAAATAAGTTCCTCCTCAGTTTTTTTTTTTTAAGTCAAACTGAGGTCAAAACTAGAAAAAAAAAAGTTATTTTTAAACTTTGCCTTCTGTTTATTCTCTTGTTCCTTTAAAACAGGGATTCTTTATCTTTTTGAGTCATGGCCCTTTTGTCTAATGAAACCTATGGGCCCCTTCTCAGAGTATTGTTTTTAAAATGCATATAATAAAATGTTTAAGATTATACAGGAAACCAATTACATTGAAATGCACTTATTAAAATGTTTACAAAAGAAGTTCAAGAGACCCCAAGTTAGAATCCCTTCATTTAAAATAAAGGTAAAAGGGAAACATTACATGGTTAGTTGGGTGTTTTTGTTTTTAAACAACCAACCAAAAAAGTATTTTTGTAGGCTATTAAAATGCAAAATGACTTACTTGAGATATACTGCACAGACTCAGGAGGAAACCTTTGGGTTCAGGGCATGTGCCCACAGTGAGGGAGGGGAGTTGGATGACCTGTCAAACTGCTATAGTTTCACCAGCTCCTCCTGCTGCTACTGGTGAGGACTCACTGTGTCAGGTGGTAGCTGTGGTGTGCTTAGACAACAGTCCCCAGATGTTAGGGTGGGAGTTTTGCAAAAATGAGGTCAGGTTGGCCAGCTGCTTTCACGTCTGACATGCACAGGGGAGATACAGTGGCTTAAAATCTAGCCCAGCAAGGTCACTAATGAGATAGGCTTCTAGGAAGGCCCTTGAGTTATCAGGGAGCATTTGAATAAAAACAAGCAGCCTGGCAAAATGACTGCTCTGATTTGTCATGTTACCCTGGTTCCCGTTTACTAACACCAGAATTATGCCGGAATGACAAAAGCTGAAAGAGGGAACATGTCTGAAGCTATGCTGATTCATGCCAGAGGTTTACAGGAGTTCTCCAGGATGCTCCTTGTCCTGGAGTTGAGCATCAGAGACCTGAATTTATGTCAGGAGGAGGCCTGATGTGGTGGAAAGTGAATTCGACTGGGAATCTGATGACCTGGGTCCTGGTTCTGAATCTGCTACCACCCAGCTGTCTGATTTGGGTAAATTACTTCTCCTATTGGAGGCCTTTGTTTCCTCATCTGTAATAAACAGATGCTCTTGAGATTTCCCCTCTAGGGGTGTGCTGTAATTAGCTCTTCCCGGCCCAAGAACTAATTGTTAAATTTTCAGTGGAAGCATTTACACCTTGGCAAATGCTACAAATCAGGGCTTGATTTATTGTTTTATTGATTGTCTGGTCTTAAGAAAGTAATGGAGAAAAATGTTAATGATGCAAAGTGATATTTAAATGTTTGCTGTGCAGACATTCCACCCCCCACCCCCCCCATTCTGGCTCTTAATTACTTCTAGGGTGGTGTCTTTGTAATCAGAGGATCCAAAGCAGCCCTGACCTTGTTATGAAAGGTGTCCCACCCTAGAATCCTTGTATTTAGGGTAGGAGCAGTCATGCTGATGGGAGCCCAGGAGAGTCTGGACCTGGCCTAATCAGCATTATCAGCTCCTCCAGGGAAATTGACCCCTCTTGGCTCCATTCTGAAGGGCTCCCCAGCTGCTTGGTGCAGATCACAAGCTAAACTCGTGCTGAGAGAAGAGAAACTTCTCTTTTTAGAGAGGGAACTGGGGTAGCTAGCAGTAGTAGTGTGGGTTTGTCATCCTATGAACCATTAAGTCAAAGCAATTTCAGATCTGGCATGGGGAGGCTATTGTAAAAGCTGGACAGAACACTATGGGATTAATCATAGCTATAACTATGGCTTTAGGTAGGAGCGAAAACAAGAAAATTTCATCCCTATGAATGAAAATATGAATGAAAATCATTTATCAAGCACTTACTGTGTGCAAAGCATGGCAGGGGGAGATGGACAAATACAAAAGTGAGACAGTTCCTGCCCTCAAGTCGCTTACATTCTAAGAGGAAAATATAACATATAGAGGGGCATTGTGGCTACCAAGGGGTGTTTTGGTACAGGAAGACACAAGGATGAGTGGAGCTATAGAGGAGTTGACTGACACACTTTTCAGAAACAGTGGGAGTAGTATTGATTTGATATGGCTCCCTCTTTTGAAGGACATTAACTTAATTCCGGGGCAGCTGGGTGGCACAGTGGATAGTGTGCATGGCCTAAAAAGTCAGGAAGACTCATCTTCCTGAGTATAAATCCAGCCTCAGGCACTTACTAGCTATGCGACTCTGGGCAAGTCACTTAACCCTGTTTGCTTCAGTTTCCTTATCTGTTAAATAAGCTGGATAAATAAACGGCAAACCATTTCAGTATCTCTGCCAAGAAAACCCCAAATAGGATCAGGAAGAATCAGACATGACTGAAACAACTGACAACAATAAATTTAATTCTGATACTTTCTGAGTAGGGGAAAACCAATTTGGGGCATTTAGACTGTAAGGTCTGTGAGGGTAGTGATCGCCTTTTGCCTCCTAAGCATTTAGCACAGTACCTGACACTTAGTAGGCATTTAATAAATTTTATTGGCTATTGATTTGATGATGCTTTGTTTCCCCACCTTCCCCATTTACCTATGATCTAAGAATATAGATTTAGAGCTGGAAAGGAGGGGATCTTATTAAATTGAGTCCAACTGCATCATTTTAAAGATGAACAAACAGACTGAAGAGTGATAGCACCCGCCTGAGATCATGCAGATCCCAGACCAAGGCCATGTAGGACCAGGAGCCTGGGGTCTCTACTTCCAAACCCTGCCTTATGTATTCTTTCTTGTATGGGAACAAAGAGCAGAGAGGGGAGGTGAACCATTCCTACTCCATTCAGGCTCAACTTTGTAGGGCAAGGTCCTTGCCCTCTCCCTGCAAGGTTACTTTCTAATTGTGGGGAGTGTCTTCTCCCCTCATCCTGGGCTATGGGTCAAGTGTTACTAACCCCATCTTCTGCCTAGGAGTTCATTGTAACAATGACACACCATTAAACGATCTTGACACTGATTCTGAGGAGGAGGGGAGGGGCAGAGAGGTAGGGGCTAGAAGCTTAAATCTCAATGGGGAGAACAGAAGTTCTCCAGGGGGGTGAAAGCCTAAGAACAGTGTATTATTTGAGATGTAATTAAATGGACATCCTTATTTCTAGGTCCAGCTGGGAGCTCCCAGACCTTCAGACAGGAAAGATTCAGGCCATCAGTGACTCAGATGGGGTCAACTACCCCTGGTACGGTAACACCACAGAGACCTGCACAATTGTGGGCCCCACCAAAAGAGACTCCAAGTTTATCATCAGCATGAATGACAATTTCTATCCCAGCGTCACGTGGGCAGTGCCGGTCAGTGAGAGCAACGTGGCCAAACTGACCAGCATCTATCGAGATCAGAGCTTCACCACCTGGCTGGTGGCCACCAACACAGCAACCAACGACATGGTCATTCTTCAGACCCTCCACTGGAGGATGCAGCTAAACATCGAGGTGAATCCCAACAGGCCCTTGGGACAACGTGCCAAGCTCCGGGGGCCAACTGCCCAAGAGCAGCCCCAGATCCTGAGTAAGAATGAGCCAATACCACCCAGTGCCCTTGTCAAACCGAATGCCAATGATGCTCAAGTCCTCATGTGGAGGCCGAAGGATGGGCAGCCTCTTGTGGTGATACCTCCCAAGCACCGGTAACGAGCAGGGGTCCTGGCACCGAATGGGAGGAGAGCACTCTCTGATCTGCTAGTTTAAGACAAACAAATAATAATAATAATGATGAAAACAAAGTCAAAATGCACTTTTTAGTCATTCAACACAAATGCAACCATTCTACCTTCTCCAGTGGGACGGATTTCACTGTGCTCAAGTCCCAGGGAAGACCTCGCCTGGGGTTCCTCATCACCTGCTTTCTGAGGAGCAGGGGAAGGGCGGTGGGGAGAGGAGGAGCAAAGCAAACACACACAACCCCTTTTCATTTCCACTTTCCCTTTGGTTTCCCCTCTCTCTTCTCCCTTCTCTGCTTATGATCTGAGTTTCAGTTACTCACTCGAAACAGACTTGATGAAACAAAACACTTTTGAGTTTTTCTTTTTCTTTTTTCCCTCTTTTCTCTGCGAGGTTCAGGGGAAGGGGGTGGGAGGGGAGTCCCCTCATCAATGAAACCCAAGATCTTGGAGCAATCCAACTGACCCTCATTTTACTGATGACCTATTTTTTTTTCAATTGATAAAGATTTGCAGCCTCCTCCCCCTACCCAATAATGCGGCCTTATATAGATTTTGCTTTGCCAAAATTTTGCCTTAAGCTGTGCTGGGGGTGGGGTATGGGGGGTAGGGGGAGGGATGGACAGAAGAGTAGAATCTCTTTCCTGCTGGATTTTAACAAGTGAATTGAGGGTGAAAGGAACACCACCTTCCATCTTTGGAGGAAGGAAAGGGAAGGTGACTCAAATCCATCTGTTCTTGGGATCCAAAGAGGAGGCAAAGAAAAAGCCTAGACCTAACGCCAATTACTTTTTATCCCCTTTCCCATTTTGGCTTTTAAAAGGTCCTTCTTGTTCTTTCTTTCCCCCTCCCCCTGCCCCAAGCAAACTTCCCTCCCCTCTCGGTCCCATGCAGAGAGATTCTGGCCCTGCTGAATGGGCAAGCTTACACTCTGCTGTGGCCTCTCTTTACTTTCTGTTTTCTTCTCTACAGCATCAGCTCAGGGGTAGGTTTAAATGGTGGGGAGGAAGAAGTCAAGAGACCATGTGTAGAGGAAGCCATCATTCCAGACCACCAACTTGGTCGTCAGCTTGTTGGAAGGTGCCCACACCCTCTGAGCATGCACCCTGCCCATGCAATCAGCTAATGCCATGTAGAACCTAAGGGGGTGGCTTCTCTCTGCTGGTCTGTGCCACTTCTAACTTCTGGAACACCAGCTACCACCACTAACAATACACAACCATCTTTATTTGTGGAAGGCAAAAAAAATGATAGATTTCTCTCCATGCAGTAGAGAATGGGAGAGGAGCATACTTCTCCCCTCCCCCATGCTTAGCCCTACAATGTTGTCTGAAAATGGATTGTATGGGCCTACAAGCCTGTTCTGAGGATAAAATCCTCTTTTAGGTTCTCATAAAAAGCTCTCTAGGCAGGGACTTCTATAATCATCAAATGTTATTAATCCAGACTCAGTTTGTAGGGGAGGGAGAAGGAGGAGGATGGCCACAAAATTTACTCTGGATCTTTTCCTCATTGGGAAGTTTAGGGGAAACATTATTACTCCGAGACCCTGTATTTCCTTAACTCTAGGAAATGACCCAAAGATGGGAAGCCCAAGCAGACCTGCCAATGAATTTCAGAGTCACTTGGAGGCCTGGCCTTGGTGGCTTTTTCTGAGCATCTCTAGCCCAATGAGCACTCAGGGAACCTGTCTCACACTTTGCTTTCTTCTGTCTGGGGCACCCTGTAGTCCCAGTCATAATTTGGGAGAATGACAGTCCCCCTACCCCTCTTGCTGAGTAAATGCCAATGCTTTGTAGCAAATGTCATGCTTAGTTGGAAAACTGTTCATAGAAACCACAGGGGAATAGATGGTTCCCTAGAGCTTTAAACTTATCCCTCTTTGTTGTAGCATCTTATCGAGGCTGTGTCCATCCTGAGAACCCTCAAAAGTTATAGTTGTCACCCCAGAGCTCCCTCAACTCTGCAAATAATCGCAAACCAGGGTGCTTGATTGAGAACAGAATATCACTATACATTTCTGCTTAGGACATGGCACCTGTAATAGTCTCAGTTAAGATTTAAGAAGATTGGGGTGGCTAGGTGGTGTAGTGAATAGAGCACTGGCCCTGGAGTCAGGAAGACCTGAGTTCAAATCTGGCCTCAGACACTTAACACTTACTAGCTGTGTGACTTTGGGCAAGTCACTTAACCCCAATTGCCCTGCCCTTCCCCCTCCAAAAAGCAAAAAAAAAAAGATTTAAGAAGGTTTATAAACAATAATCCAAATCCTTTGCCATAATATTCCTTTACTTGTGTAATATTACATGTATTCAGGGATATTTAACACAAGCTGTAGTCTCCTCCTCCAGTTCATATATTTGGAAAAAAAGACAGTTGTATATGAAAACAAATTGGGCTAGACATAGTTCATTAGCTTTTTCTGGCTAGTGCCAAGCTTAGGTATTCCCTTTTACATCCTGATAGCCTCCACTCCTCAGAAAACTTCTGCACTCCTTCTGTGTGCTCAGAGGAGCCAAAAAGGAAGAAAATAACAGTAAGGACAGCTAACAGGTGTTTGCCATTTGCAAAGCACTATCCATACAGCCTGGTATAGGGGAAAGGACCGATTCAGAAGTCAGGAACACGGGGTTTCAAATCCCAACCCTGATGTTTACTCCCCATGTGACCTTGGGCAAGTCACAACCTCCATGGTTCTCAGTTTGTAGGAGAGTGTTGGACT
Source organism: Gymnobelideus leadbeateri (assembly GCA_011680675.1). NCBI lineage: Eukaryota > Metazoa > Chordata > Mammalia > Diprotodontia > Petauridae > Gymnobelideus > Gymnobelideus leadbeateri. The sequence continues at coordinate 12,690 of WOXC01009426.1, read as the reverse complement.
AAGACAGCCTCTGAGGTCCCTTCCAGTTCTGGATCTTTGAAGAGCCCTTGGAGGTTGGTGGTCCAAGATGCCATTAGCTGTTTTATACAGAAGGAAACAGGCAGAGTGGCTAAGTGACTTACCTAAGGTACTCGGCTAGTAAATAGTAAAGCTAAGACTAAATCCCTGGTCTTCTGACAGTCCAGAAAGCTTCCCTCCCCCATCCCAACTCCATCCCAGTTGCTTCTTAAGATGTGGTTTTAAGGCTATATGAGCTAGCTATGGTGGTGGGGAGCCTTCACCCTACTTCTGAGGACACAGTGATGATGCACAAAAGAGAGATGGCAGAAAATGACAAGAGATGTAGCTGTGACAGTATGACTGTAGAGTTAAAACTGCTATGGGGACATTTAGTCTCACAGTGAGAAATCACCCCCAGTGGATCCTAGTCATTTAGCCTCTAGGTGAAAGGCAACTGAGACTCCGGTCCTTTCCCAGGCACCTATCTGCATGACTTTGGGCGACCTTCTGACTGTCTCTGGACCTCAGTATCTTCATCAGTCACGATGCTTAGTGACTGACATAGGAGTATCAGATTGGTTGGTGGTTCTCAAAGTGTGAGGTGGGGATCCCCAAGACTTTCATGGGGTCTGCAAGGTCAAGACTTCTTTTGTAATAATACAAAGATGTTTTAATTTCTGGTATGGTAAATATCAATACTGAACATACTGAAATGAAAGCTCTTTGGGGGTGTCATTAGTAACTTTTAAAAGTATAACTTGGGCTGTGAGACTGAAAAGTTTGAGAACTGCCAGACTAGATGATCTCTAAGCACCCTTCCAACTCTAAAGCTTGTGACCTGTGACCTTAGAAGCCACTTCCCATCCGTCTGCCTCTATTATAAAATGGGGTCTTGGACTGAATGATCTCTATAAGGTCCTTCCAATTCCCTCAAGAAAAAGTGCTGTGCTTCAAATGTGGGGAGCCCTTCTAAGGCTACTATTTGGGGTCAGGTATAATGATGGACTGATACAGGTCATGAAGAAGCAGCAGAGTCAGGATTAGGAGCAGCACTGGGCTCCCACAATTATCAGAGGCTGCTGAGAACCTCGAGAGTGAAAAGCTCATGAGCCTTAAGGGCCTTATTCATCTGCAGTAACTCCAGGCCCTAGACTGGCCAAGACAGGCGAGGAGCAGAATGGACAGAAAGGCTCTTGGAAGGGCCAGAATAGGGGAGGCCCTGAGGGCAAGGCCTTGAGGTTTCTCAGACCAAGGGCCCATTCCTCCAAACTAGTGCTTTTAGAGCCATTGTCTGTGTTTCTTAAAGAAATCGGTTAACCCTTAGAAAGGAATAATCAAAGTGTACCATTTCAGAAGTCAGGACTCCTCCAAGGTACTTACTCCTTGCATTGGTTCCCCAGGATCCCACTCTTGAGCAAATGCCAAAGTTTCTCAGGAAACACCCAGACCTTGGCTGGAGAGCAGCTTTATCAGAGCCACTGCTGCATTCCTCCCCAACCCCCAACTCCCTCCCCATCCCAGCTCACAAACTAGTGACCAGCATTCTCTACCTATTCAGCTTTTACCTTTTATGTGGACTTCTTGCCCCTCCCTGTGATAATAGGGTAATAGGATAATTGGACTGGGGAGACCCTGAGTGACCTAGGTCACTATGGCTTTATAATGAAGTATGCTTAAGTTTAGCCCAAGATAGTGAAGACAGAGGAATCTTAGAAATCAGAGAACTTAGAACATAAAAGGTCAGAGATGGAAGGGATCTTAGAACATAGAAGGTGGGAAGTGGAAGGGCCCTTAGAACAGGGGTTCTTAACCTTTTTTTGTGACACGGACTTCTCAGGAGAATGATTTTAAACACATAGGATTGGGGCAGCTAGGTGGTGCACCAGCTAGAGTCAGCACCAGCTAGAGTCAGGAGGACCTGAGTTCAAATAGGACCTCAGACACTAGCTGTGTGATCTGGATAAATCACTTAACTCCCGTTGCCTCAAATGAATAAAATAAATCCATAGGATTACAATAAAAACTAATTATATTGAAATAGTTATCAAATATATTTTTAAAAAGTTCACAGACCTCATGTTATAAACCCCTTTAAGAGCCGAAAGAGACTAGAATGTAGAACATTAGAGTTGGAAGAGACCTTAGTATTCACCGCATCAAACCACCCCATTTCACAGCTGAGAAAAACTGAGACCTATGAAGCAAAAGTCACAAAGCTAGTCAGTAGCAGAGACGGAATCCTATTCCAGGTCTCTAGACTTCCCCGTTCAGTGCCCAAGGGAATACCGGGCCTGACTTTTTGCTCTGCACCCTCTTACCCATCTTAGGAGCACGGACATGAGATGAATCTTTCTGAGGCTGCCGACTCCTCCCTGTACCCTCCCCGCTTGGACACTTTCCAGCAATAAAGAACCATCCTTGGTTATACAGAGATACTGTGAAAAAAATGTACTGAGACATAAGAGTTTTGAAGAAAATGTAAACTTAAAAAAAAACTTTTATTAAAAAACTAATGAAGCAAAATAAAGTGGAATTTTAAAGAAGTCCTGGTGAGGGTCTGGATGTTTCTGCAGGACTGTAGCAGTTGGCATGGGGCTTAGGCTTGATACAGATGGGCTTCCTTCTCACCCCAGCAGTGGGCTTCGGGGTTTGGGGGTGAGAAACCATGGATTGGTTTTCAGAGCTGACACCATACAAGGAGAGAAAATGAGACATGTTGCTTTATAAATAGATCAGATCCCCCCTCCCCTTCCCCCTCCCTGTCTTCTACTTACAATCCCCTTTTCCACAAGGGCCTGACCTGGGAAATCTCCATGTTTAGGGAGATGCCAGACTTGGGCTGTGGTATACCATTATAACACAAATCATAATGCCCTGAATTGAGCTCTACTACAGGTTATACAGACTTTTAAACTTGATTCTGCAATGAACACCTACCCAATACAATGAATTAGCTTACAGCATAGGTGTTCATCTTTTCCTTTCTACCAGCTTTATAAAAACAATTCCACCACATTGCTATATGGATCAAAGGTGGGTGCAGACAATAAATCCCTTTAGTTCCCATCTGTGGATGGAGAGTTGAGGGAGGATAAAAAATATAAGGAGAATTTAGTTTGATTTTTTTCTTGTTTTCTTAAGAAAACCCCCCAGTTGTGTTCATTGTGCCTTAATCCATTGTAAGGAGAGGAAATGCTTTCCCTCCCCCACAGGAAGGAAGGTTTTTTTTTTTTTCAGTAAGTCTTCCCTTAACCCACAATATACTCATCTCATTCTCTTTGAAGATGGGAGGCTCCAGTTTCCTCCAGATGACAATACTCATCCTGTTGAGTGGGCCGAGGTTTCTGGGTTCCATTTTGGAAAACTAAGGACCCACATTCACTCAGGGTATAAATGATTTAATTACTTCTCAGGTTTGTTGTCTTTGCAACAAACAGAATTAAGTCCCTTTAAATGTCTTCTTTTGTGGCAGAGGAAGGTTTTAATGCAGGAAATTGCATCCTAGAGGGCTCATTTAGGGTGGCTGTTTGGACTCTCAATGTACAATCAACTCATAAGTTGCATAAATGGGCAGTCACAGGTATATGTGGCCTCAGGAATTCAGAAAATGGTGTCAGCCTAACCCAGTGGAAGTCAGTCAGTCAACAGACGTTTTATGTGCTTACTATGGGCCAGGCACTGTGCCAGGTGCTGAGGATACAAAGAAAGTCCAATACACAGTCTGTGCTCTTAGCTGCTCACATTCTAATGGGAAAGACAACGTGTAAATGACTGTATACATACAAGTTCTAGATACACAGTGTTTAAATGGAGGGGATGCTTAGAAAGAAGGTTCTAGCAGTTGGGGGTGGGCTGGGCAATGTAACACACACTGGGAAAAACCTCCTTGAGATGGGGTTTGAGCTAAGGCTCAAAGGAAGCCAGGGAGACCAGTGGGCAGGGGTGAGGAGGGAGGGCCAAGGAAAAGACATGGAGTTAGGAGACGAGGTGCATGGTTGAGGACCAGCAAGCAAGCTGATCCATAGTGTATGGAAAGGGAAGTAAGAAGACTGGAGAGGCAGAAAGGGATGGGTTGTGGAGGGCTTTGAAAGCCAGACAGATGGTTTTATATTTGATCCTGAGGGTCATAGGGAACCACTAGGGTTTATTGAGTAGAAGGAAACCATGGTCAGAACTGTACTTTAGGGAAATCACTTTGGCAGCTGAGAAGAGGAGGGATTGTAGTGAGATACCACTTGCGGTTACTGATAGTCCAAGTAGGAGATAAAGAGGGCTTATCCCAGGGTGAGCATAGAGAAGGGGATGCATATGAGACTTTGTGAAGTGAGAAATGACAAAACTTGGTATGAGACAGGCTGTGAAGGAGGGAACCAAGCTGACGGCTGTGCATATGCTTAGGAGGTCGAGCCTATAAGCTGATGTAAGGCTGAGAAGGGACAAGAAAGGGGCACATGGTGTTTTCTGGGTCACAACTCTGTGAGGGAAATTTGCACTGAGAGGTTGCAAGTAGAGAAAATTGTGTTCCATGTGGCATTCAGCACCATGATGGAAGTACTCCAGCCGCCTAGGCTGATAGCAGGTTAAAATTAGAAGTCCCAATTTGGGGATGAGAGAGACAGACACTGGGCTATGCACAGCTGTTCCAGGTTACACTTAGGGAGCTGAAAGCCTTAGGTTTCTTGTTGTCTGCCCTGGGCAGTCCTGACATTTCTCCAAGATGTCTGGGGAGCAACAGTGTCAAAGCTTCATTCAGCACTTGGCTTCCAAACATAGCCCCACTTCAGTCTCTTAAAACAGCTTTCTTCAGTGGTCATCCAATCTGGAGCTACTTCAGAACATTTTTATTTCAGAAACATGAAAAAAAGGTTGTCAACTTACAGTTACAGAAACTAAACATTAAATAGTTGGCCATAGGATTGAGGGCACTTGGTAATTAGTACATTATAGATAAATAATGTCTATGAAAAATAAAAATTCACCTTAACTGGAATGGGAGACCAGCAAAACTGGAACTTTGGAGGCCATGGATTCCTCCAAGAACATCCCTGAAAAGTGGTCCTTCGTGTATTGTACAGGCTTTTCCTTACATGATGAGTCACGTTAGGTAAAGACTGCAAGCTTAGAAGTAAAACTCTCATATTCAAATCCAAAGAGAAGTAGGTTTCATTTAGAATTTCAGGAGGGCAGTTGCTTCTTGCCACTGTCAGATTCCCTTGAGTCTCCTGATGGCTCAAATACCCCTGTATTCATACACCATTCTTTATTGCCCTTTAGGGGACATCTGCTACAGAAACTCTATCCTCTCATGTGGTTGGAGAGTGAGGTCCTCTGGGAAATGAAATATTAACAAATCGGTGCCATGCCACAAGACATGGATTACCAATTTTGAAAAAGTTACATAATGCCAACAATGACTGAACTGCCTCTTAATGAAGCAGCATGCTTCAACAAAAAAGAACACGGGGCGTTGGAGTCAGAAGACTTAGGGACAGTTAGGCGGTTCAGTGGCTAGAGCCCTATGCCTAGAGTTAGGACGGTTCCAGTTCAAATCTGACCTCAGACACCTACTAGCTGTGTGACCTTGGGCAAGTCACTTGAGCCTGTTTGCCTCAGTTTCCTCATGTCTAAAATGGGGACAATAATAGCATCTCCCTATCAGGGTTGTTGTGAGAATCAAATGAAATACTAATTAGAAAGGGCTTAGTGTGATGCCTGGAACATCGTAGGCACTATATAAATTCTATTTTTATTACTGCTAGACCCAGAATTGCATCCAGGCTCTGTGGCTTATTCTTTGTGTGACCTGAGCAAGTCACTTAATATCTCAGAAGTTTTCTTGCCTTTAAAATCAGAGACTTGCTGCTTTCTCAGCTCTTCTAGCATTACACGCTCTGGTTTTTCAGGATGTCCTTTAGTGTCTTTTTTTGTGGCCCGATGCCATCATTGTGGACATTAATTACTGCTGTATCAGCACAGCACAGCAGCTTGGCTTCACAGAAAGCCAGGCCACAAAGATTACTGAATAGAGGAAGACGTTTTGTGGAAATCAGTTTAGTCTTTTCCACCATCCAGGATGGAACTAGAAAAAAAAATCCAGCCCACATTATGGCTACCCAGGTCTACCCTAAACCAGAACAATAACTGTCGAAGGATCACGACTTCCCCTCCACCTCACAAATCTCACAACTGGATTAGTTCCCTCTCTTACAGTATTCATAGAAGCGATGAAAATGTTCCATTGGGATGAGCCTGATTTAGGCGCTCATCTGCCTGCCACAGTTGATGCTTCATGGTCTCTTTTTAATCAGACAGATGAAAGGTGGAATGGTTGAGTGCTCACAGCAGGCCAGACTCAGAATTAGGAGCCTGGTATCCTATTCCTGGCTCAGCCACTTGTCTTGTTGAGTGAGCACTGGTAAAGTACTTAGGCCCTGCATGCCTCAGTTTCTTAATATATTAAATAGAGATGTGAAAAACCATCTCCTTCTTCCCTCTGGTACATAGTCATTCATAGCTTTGGCATGAATTTTAAAAATACTAGCACTATTTAACTCCCTCAAGAATAAGATAATGAAAAAATGAGATTTTAATACACCCATTGAGATACCTTCAGGTTAACTTGATTGTGATATCTTCAAAGGCAAGGACTAATGGCTACCATTTTCTTTTCTTGTGTGGAATATAGATAGTTCTAAAACCTGATATCTACTTTCAAGGAGTGTGCAATCTATTTGAGGAAGACAAGAGTATATAACAGTATCTCATTTATTGACCAAATTCAACTATCTGGGATTTGCTATGAGTGAAAGAGAAAGGTCTCTGAGCAGGTAAAACATTTCCCAACATTTGTGTGCAAAAGTTTACAGAGAAGAACCCTGTAAGCTCTTAGTGCTTGTTGGCTCTTATTTCAGACACAGTTTTGAAATAAACTTCAACATCTGATTTCCCAGCTCACTTAAACTCACTTGATTTAACAAATATTTGGATTAAGCACTGTGGCTACCACGATAAAAACAGATGTCCTTTCCCTCAAGGAGCTTATATTCTACTTGGTGGGATTAGGGCAAAGGGCACTACACGTATCCAATTAAGCATAATGCAAAATAGGAAATGATAGAGTCAATAGATAGAGAGACTGAGACAAAGAATACTTGGAATATGTGAAAAAGGAAAGAGCATTTCAGCTTGGTGGGGGTGGAAGAAGGGGGATCAGGGAAGATTACAAGAGGTGGCATCTGAACTGAAGCTTGAAGGGCAGTAAGAATTCTGTAAGGTGGAGGTAAGGAGGGAGCGCATTCCAGGCCTGTGCCAATACATGGAGGTGGGGGATGGATGAAAAATAGAGTGCATAAATGACAATAATATGAAATAGTAACAGAACTTGGTAAACTGATTGGTTATAGAGAGTGAAAGAGGAAAAGACAAAGATGACTACAAGTTTATGAACCTTGATGACTAGGTATATGAAGGTGACAATGAATAGAAATAGAGAAGTTTAGAAGTGGTAGAAATTTAGGTAAGAAGGTGATGGGGTTGGTTTTGAACATGCTGAATTTGAGGATGGAGAATATCCAGACTAAGTTCCCCAGGACTGAGGTTTGGGAGAGAGATTGACACTAGATATATACATTTAGGTGTCATCTGCATAGAGGTGATAAGTGAACCGTTATAAGCTGATGAGATCATCAAAAGAGAGAGTAGGGAAGAGGACTCAGAAAAGGGCCTTGGGTGATGAGTGAGGAAAGAAAAGGAAGGCTCAGGTGGGTGGGCGGCAGAGATCCAAAAGATAGCTGCATAGGGAATCTGGAGGGAGGAGAGAATATCCGGGAGGACAGTAAAGGGTCAAAAGATGCAGAGGGGTCAAGAAGGATAAGAACTGAGGAAGGCCATCTGATTTAGCACTGAAGAGATCTCTCATTACCTTTGAGCAATAAGTTTTAATGTTGGGGTTGGAAGTCGGACCGTAAGGACTTGGGGAATGGAAGGTGGGTGAAGAAGCAGAGGCAGTTAGCAGAGAAGACATTTTCTTCCTTTTTTTAGTTTTCAATATTCACTTTCATAAGATTTTGAGTTCCAAATTTTTTCTCCCTTTCTTCCCTCCCACCTCCCCAAGATGCCATCCAATTGGATATAAACTATACGTGTACAATCTTATTAAACATATTTCCACGTTAGGCATGTTGTGAGAGGAGAATCAAAAGAAAAGGGGAAACCACGAGAAAAAAGAGAACAAAACAAAGCAATAAGGAAAATAGTCTGCTTGGATTTGCACTCAGACTCCATAGTTCTTTCTCTGGATGTGGATAGTCATTTTCTGGGATTGTCTTAGATCATTGCATTGCCGAGAAAAGCCAAGTCTATCGATATTGGTCATCATACTGTTGACTGTTACTGTATACACTGTTCTGGTTCGGCTCACTTCACTCAGCATCAGTTCATGTCTTTCCAAGTTTTTCTGAAATCCACCTGCTCATTATTTCTTATAGCACAATGATATTTCATTGCACTCATATACCACAACTTGTTCAACCATTTTCCAATTGATGGGCATCCCCTCAGTTTCCAATTCTTTGATACCACAAAAAAGAGCTGCTACAAATATTTTTGTACATGTGGATCCTTTTCCTTTCTTATGATCTCTTTGGGACATAGACCTAGAAGTGGTATTGTTGGATCAAAGGGAATGCACAATTTTATAGCCCTTTGGCCATAGCTCCAAATTTTTCTCCAGAATGGTTGCATCAGTTCACAACTCCACCAACAATTCATTAGTGTTCCAATTTCCCCACATCTCCAATATTTATCATTTTCCTTTTTTGTCACATTAGCCAGTCTGATAAGTATGTTGTAGTACCTCAGAGTCATTTTAATTTGCATTTCTCTAATCAATAGTGATTCAGAGCATTTTTTCATATGACTATAGATAGCTTTAATTTCTTTATCTGAAAACTGCCTGTTCATATCCTTTGACCATTTATCAATTGGGGAATGACTTGCATTCTTATAAATTTGACTCAGTTCTCTATATATTTTAGAAATGATGCCTTTATCAGAGACACTGGCTATAAAAATTGTTTCCAAGCTTTCTCCTTCCTTTCTAATCTTGGTTGCATCAGTTTTGTTTGTACAAAACCTTTTTAATTTGAGGTAATCAAAATTATCCATTTTGCATTTCATAATGTTCTCTATCTCTTGTTTGTTCATAAACTCTTCCCTTCTCCATAGATCTCAGAGGTAAACTATTCCTTGCTCTCCAGAAATTTGCTTATGGTAATACCCTTTATGTCTAACTGATGTACCTATTTTGACCTCATTTTTGGTAAGTGTAAGATAATGGTCTATGCCTAGTTTCTGCCATGCTATTTTCCAGTTTCCCCAGCAGTTTTTGTTAAATAGTGAGTTCTTATCCCAGAAGCTAGTCTTTGGGTTTATTAAACAGTAGATTATGATAATCATTAACTACTGTGTCTTGTGTACCTAACCTATTCCACTGATTCACCATTCTATTTCTTAGCCAGTTCCAATTATCTTTGATTATTGCTGCTTTATAATACAGTTTTAGGTCTGGTATAGCTAGGCCATCTTCCCTTGCATTTCTTTTCATTAATTCCATTGGTGTTCTTCTGTAGATGACATTTTCTACCATTTTGACAGTTAAAGGGGGGAAAAAGAAATACAGGCCACTAGCCGAGGAGATGGCCAGTCAAGGGGAGACCAGAGCAGAGAAGAAATCATTAGATAAGAAGAGTAAAGATTAGAAAGAAAGAATGATTAATAGGACAAACTCCCCCAGAGTGGGATCCAAGGGCACAAGAAGAGAGAAATTAGCTTTGGGCAAGGAGAACAGTCACTTTGCCCTCAGACTGGAACAAGAGGAAAGCATTGGGGAAGATGAAGTGAGGTTTTGAGGTGTGGTGTGGAGAAGATGAAGTTCACTATGATTTTCTCAGTAAAGAAGGAAGAAAAATCATTGGTTGAGGAAGAGGAGGTGGGGATGGTGTTGTGGCCTTGTAAAGAAAGAAGTCCTGAAACATTCCTTATATGGAATGTGACTGGCAGAAAGTCAATTGGACATGAGTAAAAACTGCCAAGCAGCAGCAAGGGCCCAGTTAAGGTTAGAGAACCTGAATTGGTTGCAGATGTAGTCAGTTCAGTTTCGTGATTTCTCTAGTATTAAGTTGCTCAGGAATATGAGCAAGAAGGCAACGTGGTGGGAGTGACCCAGGACTGAAGATTAGCAGGCTGTAAAATAGCCAAAGGACAAAGGGACAAGAGATTCAATGGGGGGAAGATAATATACCTTGTTGAACAGATTAGCTATAAGTTTAAGATTTAGGAAGGCAAGAAAAGGAGAACAGAACAGGGATGACAGATTAGAAAAGTAGGGAGGGATTGGGGAGGCCAGAGGTTGATATGAGGACACATGGAAGGTTTAGGAGGATTGAGGCAGCAGGATAGGTTGGAAAGACATGAAACATGATCAGAGAGCAAAAGTGCAGCATTCAAGCCATTGGAGGTGGATACAAGAGGACTGAAGAGGCTGATGAACCAGGAGGCCAGAGTGTTTCAAGAAACATCAGTGACATTACTAAGGATGAGGGCAGGCATTGGGATAAAGAGAAAAATTGTGAGCCAGGTACTGAACTCTTCAAGAAAGGAGGGAAGAGGAACCCAGAGGTCAGTAGAAGACAGAAAGAAGGATCCACTCAGTGTAATGAAATATGGAATAAATTCAAAGGGTTTGGCTACTGAGTGATGTTGGCAAAAGGAAACTCTGAAAGTACCAGTGGGCACCAAGGGGCATACTGATTCCTCCTCCTGTCCTTGTGAATTAGGAGGTTTGAGAGATAGTCAATATTGGAAAAGGTGGCAAAGCAGGAGATAACTAGCATTTATATTGTGCTTTAAGATTTGCACAGTGCTATACACACATTATCTCATTTAATCCTCACAGTCCTGTGAAGTAGGTGCTTTTATTATTATCCCCATTCTACAAATGAGGAAACTGAGGCAATCAGAGTTTACATGACTTGCCTTGGGCCCAATTGCTAATAGACGTCTTAGCAGCTGTGAATCAAACACAGGTCTTCCTGATTTCAAGTTCAGTCCTCTTAGCTAAGACAGCTAGATTTCCACAAATACAAGAAGAGCAAAAGAGAAAGAGATTTAGGAGGAAGGGAAATTTTAATGGGGGTGGGAGGAATGTGGTATTCCAGAGGGTAGACAAAGATAGGGCCTAGGAGGAAGAGAGCTGAAGTGCATAGGGATATTGAGTAGCAACAAAGTAGGTTTTTTGTTTTGGTAGATAAAACTTGAAATTCTGGGAACTAGGTGGCAAGAGGTATGGATTGGCTGTCTATGGCTAACCAAGGATATAAAAGCCCAAAGTGCATAATCAGATCCAAGGATTTAATTAGGATCCTAGCATGAGGAACCTCTTGGCACTGGTGAATCCCAAATGATGCCCTTCAGCTGATCAATGGAGGGGGTGCTGGTGGTAACAGTAGCTTTGACAGGTGCCAGTTACAAATCAACCACTTTCTCTGTCAACTGGCCTTCTTACTATTCCTTTGACAGTTACTCCTTGGGCTTCCTTGGATACCAATTCAAACAGGGTCCCAGTGCAAGAAGCCTAAATATCTAACAAATTTCTATACAATATAATTACACTGAAAAATCTTGCTGCAACAAATGCATTTCCAAAATCAGATTAGTCTTTCATTCAAGTCACACATCCTTGACCTTCAGGAGTCCTGCTTACATTCCTTGCTCTTTTTTCCAGAGTGGGAGCAATGAATTAGAAGGAGAGTAGAGGGACATGAAAATACTCTGATGAAAAGAAACAGAAAAAAATTACTTAAATAAAAAAGCCACAACAGTTATGGGGCCATTTTGCTTAGTAGCAAACTCAGTGGTCCTAATTAACAGCATCACTTTGGAGATTGTCTTTTGCCTTTCTTTGTATCCCAAGCACTTGGCACGGTGCCTGCCACATAGTAGACATTTAACAAATGCTTACTGACTCAATTTGACCACTGTAATTCTAGCATATAATCATGATCCTGAGTCATTAAGAAAAGCTTATAATATGTCCAAGATCCTCTTTTTAAGAAGGCAGAGAAATGAAGGCAGGGAAGTAGATGATAGATTTTAGAAAGATTTCCACCAGAATTATTATTCAAAATAAAAAAAAGATTTTTGTGTAAAAGGTTATTTCAGTTATGTGGGAAATTCACTTATTTATATGGAATATTATATTCCCCAATGATACTACATTAAGGAAGCACTATTTTACCCAAAGAGGCAGCATATGCTAAGTGTTAATTAAGCAAGTTCATACAATAAGTGTTACAGGATTGTCCCTTCTTATCATCTAGAATAATGTTAGGTACACAACACATGCTTAAGAAACATTTATAAGAAATAGGTGCAGTGTGTAGAGTACTGGGCTTGGAATCATGAAGATTCATCTTCCTGAGTTCAAATTCAGCCAAAGACACTAGCTATGTGACATTGGACAAGTCACTTAACCCTGTTTGCCTCAGTTTCCTCATCTGTAAAATGAGTTGGAAAAGGAAATGGTAAACCACTCTAGTATCTTTGCCAAGAAAATTCCAAATGGGGTCAGTAAGAATTGGACATGACCAAAATGACTGAACAATAACAACAAAGAAAAAGAAGCTGGTGGAA